>OY720028.1:20973993-21041701 GCA_963082485.1 Eudonia mercurella
GAGCTAGGTAACTTCCTTTTTACAAGAGAAAATGCTACGCATGCGCTGACACTAAGCGCTGTCCTGAGTTTATTTGGGGCTGACCTCTTATCCCCCCATCCACCATTGAAAAGCTGTGTGGTTTGTTATGACCAACTTCCCATGAGATGATATTTTGGGAAGACCAGAGGTGCGATTTTTTAACCGGTGATTAATTATCGTGTTGTGATCTCCATTACGATTGCTCCTTCTCAATCTTATTCCTTTGAATACTTTTTTTAAACTTTCCTTTATTTTTAATTATTCTAACTAATTTGTATCGCCTAAAATCACCAAACTAAATTTATCTTATTAATCTAATTGTAAATAATAAAAACATTGTTATATTACATATTTTAATAGTGTACCTATTCTTGTCTAATTTTAATTTCAACTGAATCTAAAAAAACATCTGAAAAAATCGCCCTCTTGAGTCCAGCTACGTCATCATCACTAATTAAATTGACTTATTAAAACTATTTCAAAAATATTTTTTGTGTCAGTCATTGCAATAAAGACATTCAGCTTCTACGGACGTATTTTTAATAAACACAGAGAGGCCTAAGCTGTTGGGTAAGGTACCTGTCTCCGCAGTGGGGGTAGTGGTGCTTGAGTCCTGGCAGCGAGTCGGGCGCGCGCACGCCCATCCCGCAGTCGCCGCTCAGCTCCTTGCTCTGCAACCAACGGTATTCACACTTATTACTAAATTATTGTGCCTAAATTTTATAAATATTTTTCATTTCATTTTCATTGAAGGGTTGGTTGATCTAACGAAGATGGTCGGATGTCGCACTGGGTATCATCATCATCATCATCATCTCAGCCAAAAACACGTCCACTGCTGGACAAAGGCCTCCCTCAAGGATAAATAATTTTGGGGGGAATTTTCCATAATCGCCACGCTTGGCAGGCGGGTTGGCGATCGCAGTAAGGTGAGAATAGTCACAGAGAGACGCTGCTGCCCATCCTCTGGAATGGTCCCATAGTCGCCTTCTACGACACCCACAGGAAGAGATGGGGTGGTGCAATTCTTTACCCCCGGCACCACACGGGGAGCACTGGGTATACCACGCTGCAATCCCACGTGGGACATTGTTAAAATTCTAAAATAGTGAAATTCTAAATTTTTATTTTAAATGAACTTTAACAACTTTTTTAAAGGTCAATTCAAAGCCATGACTTCGAAACCCTACGATGGAGACCTTGTACCTACTCATTGCTCGATATGAGATAAAAAAATATTTATATCCATCGTAGCCTTAGTTATCACTTATTGTGCGATTATATAGGAGGAGCTCGATGGCGCAGTGGTTAACGCGCCCGGTCTGCGAGTGCTGAGGTTAAGCAACTTTCGCAAAGGCCGGTCATCGGATGGGTGACCAAAAATTTATCATATCGAGCTCCTCCGTGCTTCGGAAGGCACGTTAAGCCGTTGGTCCCGGCTGTATTAGCAGTCGTTAACAACCACCAATCCGCACTGGGTCCGCGTGGTGGTTCATGGCCCGTTCTCCCTATCCATCCATAGGGAAGGCTCGTGCCCCAGCAGTGGGGACATAAATGAGCTGATGATGATGATGATGATGATAGGTAATAATGGATTTGAAGGTAAAAATTAATTTATATTACGTAAACGAAATACAATAATTTTTCGCTAATGATTTTATAAAAAAAAGTGACATAAGTGAAATATTAACTTCGCCCACAGGAGTTTAGCAAGCTTGTTTTGGTTTGGTTCTGGCGCTACATTGGTCGCTTGCTTAGCTCACTCGGTCCGCCGGTTTATAAAAGATCCTGAACCATAGACACTTCCTTTTTCCGCTCGATTGGAGCTAAGCAGTAAGCAGTAAGGGCGGTATTTAATACTCTCATCAGATCATAATTCTAATTGGTTACATAAAAGCTCTTTAAATTATTTTGCAATTCGATATTTAAAGCTTATTTTATTCTGACAGAGTCTGCGATAGATTTAATTGAATAACACTTACTAAATTCATTCGAATTAATTTAATACCAGAATTAATATTGGTGACTATAGCGGTATTTGGATGTTTACCTACACCTTGAGCACTGGCACAACAATCTTATAATTTTCATAGTTTAACTATGCCATAGGTACTAATATTTCGCCATAATTTCTTGTAGCTCAACAAGTGGTTTACCTTGAGCTTTAGAAGTCAGACATAATTTTGAATGAATGTATTTTTATCTTGTCTATTGTATTCAAAGCTACACATAACGTGAGAGCATTCGCTGTCCATGACGCAATAAATCAATCTGCATTCCGAGACCGAGGAATGTGAACTGAAAGGTATTATCAAGACTATAATGGGCACCAAATTATTGTATGTCACAACAAAGCGTTGGCAAAGATACAAGATATCAAAAAGTGAACTTTGTGCTTCAAGAAATTAGGTGCATTTGGAAGTTAACGGTACTTCGTAATGCATGCTAACGTCGCGTGATCGTGCGCATCCTGAACGAATGTGGAAAGGAACCAATTAAAGATGCCGTCCGTGCCTCAGACAATACCGGGAAACAAATATGCACCCAGCTGTGTATACCAACTGACAAAACAATAATAATCCAAACACAACGAAGCAGTGGGCAATTCAAAGTGTTGAAGAAACAATATTGTTTCGTATTGTAGACTCGTTTGTGACTAACGGTTGATAGACAGAATGAAATGTAACTTTTTGTTGTTTATAAATAAAAATTAGTACTGTAGTTCCTCAATCAAAAGGATTACGTACGAAGTCCGCTTCCATATTCGGTTTTATCGTCACTTATCATCATGCACTTCTCTGATGTGGTTGTAAATAAATAATTCTATCGAATGCTTTGTCTTGCATTTTTAACTATCGTGTTAAAAAAATATCACTATTTCAATTGACATTACGCTATGTAGTTATGTTAATCGCAAATCTTTCATAAACGTTATTATAGTTTAAATTATATTTTATTCTAATTGTCATAACATGTCTTGCAGATATTTTATAAGCACCTTGTTTTCCGAGGCACTGTTGATGACGTAACTAGTAAAAGTTGCAATTTACTACAAATTAAGCCTCATCTGATGCCAATCGCAGGTGCCAGGTGGAGCCAGCAGAAACCTGGCAAAAACTGGCTTGACACTTTGCGGTAATCTAGTGACAGTCCATGTAATTTAATTAAAGATAACTACCGGTTGCGTTATTAATGGTGCCTAAAGGCTGGTTCATATTAACGTAGAGCATATTATATATGAATTTATTGAAAATAAAAACTCCTTGAACATTTCTCAACTTTAGGACTTTGTGCGTTTGAATATTTGAAAACAACTCCCCTAGAGAAAAAATTCACAGATTTCGCAGTTCCCGCAAGAGTCGGAGCATTGAAAATGAATACAACAATTTACGAACAAAACATTTTATTTTAAATAACACAATTCCAACTTGAATGCACTTTTCGCCTGCATCCGCACCTTTTAACACCATTACTATGACGATCGGTCAATAATCAATGAAGCTACATCACTTTTTATATACGGAAATTTTTCCGTTTTTCTACTATACCAATTCTAAAGAGACCACATATAGGTCACAATTATTAACCGATTTTCAAAATTTTTTCGCTATTTTATAGCTAAACTAATACCCTAGCACCTTTTTTTTCTTAAGTCGGTTTTTTTTTGTTTAGAAATATTTACAATTTAGTATACAAACACCCCTCAAAAAAACCGATTTTTTTTACATTTTTCAAAATTCCAAAAAAGTTTCTAGCCGATTTTTAAAATTCAAACACTCGCACGTATCTCGATAAATTCCTCAACTCTAAGTACTATTTCCATATCGATTCTCCCAAAATCCTCAGAGCTATGGTCAAAAATACGTCTCAGGCGATTTCATCTGATAACCATTTTCAATGGTAAAACTTACATATTACTTAAAAGAAAAAAAATACATAGAACCAATTCAAGGGAAATACCAAACGTAGCGACTGGCTGACTAATCACAAAATCTTAGTAGGTAACCATAAAGCTTATCTAATGGTAGTTAGTTTCCTTACAGGGTGTAGACCTCCGTTGAGATAGGTCTGCTTTTAAATGTATGTCATGATGCTTACGCAAAAAAAGTCGCGTACCTCTACAAAAATCCGTAGATCTACAGACATTTTTTAAAGCTAAACCTGACTATTTAGAGATGCACTGACCTTAAACCAAGTTCCTAGCCGGTAAAGAAATTAAAACAAAAATTAGGAAAATCGCCAAGACAAAGGAAAAGACAATATTTCAGTAGTTTTTAATTTTTGTTTATATTCAATTACTGTCGGTAACACTTTCATGATTATCATTGTCATTTGTAGACTTTTTGTAGCCTTTGTTGTATTTTAGAATTAAATAATTCAAAATGCTCCTTCTTTGCTACCTCATAGCAGGTAGTTTTTATGATTTATGCAACTTTTGGATTTATGCGACTTGAGACTATAGAGAAAAATGACGATGTATAAAAATGTCTACTTTCTAAAAATAAATTCGTTAAATCATCCGTAGGTCTGGCAACGCTGAGCTAGGGCCAAAGATGAGAAGCTATGAGCCTACATGGAATGATTGCGGCCGAGACCAAAGCCCGTAGGGTCAACTTACATATTAACGAAATTAATATTGTTTGTTTGTTTAAGCTAATAACTATTTATTATTGCACTTGGAAAATTTTAAAGGTGTATTGTAATATCTCGGTAGCAAAGGTTTACGAATTTTTTTTTTCCTATGTCCAGCAGTAGACTAGTGTAGGCTGATGATGATGATGATGATGCTGATACGAAAGGTTGTTAGTTTGGTTATCACCTAAGGCAAGTTGCTATTTTCAGTTTTAATATTTATAATTTCGAATTTTAAATGCAAGAATAACAATTAAAAATAGCTATAATTAATTATAAGTCATCATCATCATCATCAGCTCATTTTATGTCCACACTGCTGGGGTACGGCTTTACGTGCCTTCCGAAGCACGGAGGAGCTCGAGATGATACATTTTTGGTCACCCATCCGATGACCGGCCTATGCGAAAGTTGCTTAACCTCAGCAATCGAAGACCGGGCGCGTTAACCACTGCGCCATCGAGCTCCTCTGTAGCTAATTATAAGTAACTTAAAATAGTTATCATCATCAGCATCATCATCATCATCATCATCATCATCATCATCAGCCTAGTGAGTCCACTGCTGGACATAGGCCTCTCCAAGTGCACGCCACTGAGCACGATCCGCGGCTACTTTCATCCAGCATTTGCCAAAATAATTTTAGATATTATATGTATAATTTTAAATCGTACTACGAAATATAACGCACTTAAATACCTATATAATACTTTACTCCACCATATAGCGCGCAACTCACGTTACCCGCCGCACGTGATTGAATGCATCAATCACATCAATCATCAATCACCGTTGGACAAAAACGTGAGCACCACGCCTGGCCTAACACGGTGTCCACAGCCCTCACGTACGACTAACACTACTTTTATGAGTCGATAAGATTCCTTCGACATAGCGACGACTAAGAAAGGTATACCGATGAGTGCTGATAGTTATAATGGAATTCTTTTAGAAAATACTTCATCTGTTTTTATTGAAAGGCTTTTACATAAGTTAATACAATGTTAATTAAAGAAAACGAAAACGACCCACTGTTGGGTTTTTTTAATCTGAACGTAAAATCAAAGCAAAAATATTTTGCATGCTCAGCACAGTTGCGCATAGAAAGTAACAATAATATTGTGCCAAACAGAAATCACGGTTATAATCCCGCTTTCAGATTTAAAAAATTATTCTAATGTTAGTGGCCATGCTAGTTTCACGTTTTTTCTTTTATAAATAAATAAGTCGCCCTTATGTAGGTTTTTTAACCTAACAAAAACCCTATAGTTTTGGAAAGAAAGAAAATTTTAAATCTCAGATATTTATAAACATACCTATGTTTTTAGAAAACAATATATTTCAAATTAATCTGTTAAGATTAATTTGAAACGTGTTAACGTTGACTGCCACAACCCAGAAACAAAAAAAAATCAATTGTTTGCAAGGCGCTAAAAACACGACCAAAAAGGTTGGTACGTCGCATCGTAGATGGCCTATACTGGATCTGTTACAAATCTGAAAGGCCGCATCGGATCGAAGATAACAAGTATTTTATATGTAGTTCGCAAGCTGGCGCAATTGGCGCGCAATGCGGAGCGCCGGTCCCGGTCCCCACGCAATGACGGCGGGTCCCTCAGCACAGGCTGGAAACGTTTTCTCCAAGATAAAGTATCAAACCATCTAGTGGAACAAGATCTACTAGGATACCTAAACGATACGATCTAAGTTTAACCAAAACGTACAATTTCATTTATGTTAGAACACGACAACCAAAAAGTTTATTATTATACTCGTATTCCACAAAAACATAATTCTTCACATATTATCTATATTTTTTTATCTAACCTTCTTAGATTGTTATTGTAGGAACAGACTTAAATAAAATAATGAGACGGAATAAAGACACAATGAACTGAAATATGAGGCTTCTCCGCTAGAAATCAACATTTAGGCCTTTGGGAATCTTGTACCCGTTAAGAATTTTAAGTCACCATTGTTGTAGTCACACACAATACGTTAAACTCGGTATAGCGAAAATTAAATTCGCAAAATGATTCCCGGGCACAGCTAATTTAAAATATAGGACAGGTATTAAAGGTATGTCCTTCATGTACTTACGGAATCTTATATAGCTTTCACCAACTGAACCAGATAAGATCCATTACTATTGAGATAAGTAGTCATAAAATCAATCCTTAAATTTTCCATAATACTTATATCGTAAAATCTGAGGCTTTCCGACATTCCTGGAACAGCGTAATTTTTTTTAAATTATAAATAAGGAACGTTGGCTTTGTGTTTATGTTTTGAATACAAAATTATTTACTTATAACTTTTTTATGATAACATGAGATTCACTTTTTCACATGGATAGTAGTTTGATAATCATAGTATGTTCTAACGAAATAACAAAGCATAGGTTGCTAGAACTATCGTGAGTCTAGCCCATTGTTCCTCCTATTCCTAGAACAAGAGTAGAGCTGTTGAACCACAGAGCAGAACTGTGGGACGGAGGTAATGACGAGGTCCCGTTAGCTCACTTGTGGACTCTTGTTTCGGAGTGACGTTAATATTTATGACAGATTATGCGCGCCGTAAAACTTGGGAGTGACGCGGAAAGTTTACGTTGGAGCTGGTGAGCTCGCGTTGTTGTTTTATCCTCTGGGAATCTCATTGTGGGTCGCTCATCTAACAGGAAAATAATATCCATACTTTACGAAGAATGTTTTGCTGTTTCAGTTTTTGGAAAGGAATTTTTAGGCGCTAATGTACCTTACTTTTAGGACCTCATTGTGTACTTAGTTGGCCGTAAACAATTTTGACTTGAAAGTCGAACAATTTTACGTGAAACAAACAAAATTACAAAGTAAGAGTAAATATTTATTTCGGCAGGATGGACCGAGCCACGATAGTAAAGTTGGTAGTCCTAACTGTGATCCTGACCCAGTATGTAATAGGGTACGGGTTCAAATCCCGCTCGTGGAAATTTTGTCAACTCTTTTGAATTGTAGTTAATCAGTTGTTATAATTTCAAAAGACTATCAGACACCTGGTTTCAGTTCGTTAAAATATTTAATGTAATTAAACTATTTACTCTTAAAAGGGTAAGCAAGCTCAAAGCTCTTGCAAGACTCTTGAGTCTGTTTCTTAAAGACGTCGGTGATATACAGATACGACCATATAGAGTTTATACAAGCATACCCATTTAGCTGGCACTTACTGTACTTACAGAACCCGTCTGAATATCTACCATTTCATACCTAGTTCGCTAATGAGCTATCTCTTGTTTTACTGTTTAAGATTGAGATACAGTAAAATTACATTTACATAGTCTTGTCCATAATATTGCAAAATTCAATATGCTGACTACTTACCATCAAGCAATACTGTAAAGCCGACTCATTCAAAAAACTAACAGATTTCCAAAGAAGCATAACCTGCAATATATCTGTTGAATGCTAAACGTCTATCACTACGATGAAAGGCGACTTTTAGTAATTTCACTTTTGTAACGTTTAGAACTTTCCGTAATAATACTGAAACCTACCCAAGGCAGTCTCACGTAGTGTTTGCGAGCTGATTGCATTGGGCACCGGAACACCTCAACGATGAAACTTTAATGCAATCCAAGCGACAGAGAGCACTAAGGCTTTCAAATGCAGAATCCGGCGAGACGGGGCGCTTAGGCCTGCTCTACACGGAGGTGAGCTTCAACAGTAAATTGGCTATTGTATACATATTTAACAAACTTTCAAAACCAATCAATTTCGAGACAATAATTAATATGCAGATTGTGAACAATCTGATATTACTGAATATTCAAGAAAATATATGTACGCATAAAACGAGATTTAAATACTGAGTTCTTCTTAGTAGAAACAACCGTTCGAACCAGCAGTAGAATTACATTAAATATATGATGTATTCGACTCGATTTTCATAAGTGCACTATTATGCCTAAACTTTTTTTTTTCATTTCATACAATATCATCTCTCTCTTGCAGCTACGAAAGATATATTTGATATTTATTATTTGTAATAAAAACGCATCTAATAAACACTTTGGCAATTTCTTAGGTAGCAAGCTTATTTAACATCGTCATTGTTGAACAGTACCAAACTGTACCTACCATTAAAAAATATGCAATTGCTTCGTGCTTGCTCGCTTCGTGGACGAACCTTATTGTCCCGGGCTGCACATACTGCACATACTGCACATACTGCACGTACTGCACAAGCTACACGCTATTCCTCCGTAGACAATACACCTTATTTAACTTGCATGCGTCCTCCTAATCCTATACAATGTGGATTTAGTAATAACTTTCCGTTTATCTTTCTATCCCGTTTTCCGTTTATAGAAATAATTAAGCAATTTTATTGGTAACTGAATTAAAGCTATGCAGCAGTGGGACATTGCGACGATGATGATTATGATTACTTAGAAGAAGTCTACTAACTAACTTCTACGCATCACACAGGGACCAATGAAATACAGTCCTGTTAACTAGAAAGCTAATATGTATGTGTAAGATATGGGTTCGCATCAGTAGTTTAACTGAGTCAAAATGGGGATTGAACGATTTCTCGCATTTCATACAACCCGAGTATTTAACCTTTTGGTTACAGAAACTTCAACTTTAAAATATTTGCCCACTAGACCATATCATAGACCGTATCACCATGACCGTCCTAGGAACGTGTCAGGCAAAAAAATATTCTTTGTATTAAAAAGTATGAGACTATGCCCTTTAGACCGTTCCGTCACCGACCAATACCGACACGTATGCACGGACCGTCTTATTGTTGACGAGAATATTTCGCCGGTGGCCGTTATGCACGGGTTATATACGCTTTGTTGATACGGTCTAATGGGCAAAGACTTTCAACCTTTAAAAAATATGGACGTCAATACAAAAGTATACTGAATTTGACCCGCACCTTGGAAAGTTTACGCGCATTCCACAAACCACCGCCGGCCCAGATCGGAGGGCGATACTCGCTACTATATTTTAGTCGGTCGCGTGTCCGCAGCCAATAGCCCGAAAGCCACAAGTAGAAACGAACCGTCTGCTTCGGTTGTACTCGATAATTAACTATGGCTGAACACGAAACTCGGGTCAATTGAAATTAAGCCTTTTGCCAACCCATTTATTATTTCAGAAATGGAAATATTTACGTATTCTGTTAATGATTTTATGGACAAAAATATTATACTTACGGAATAAATTGGAATACAAAATTTCTTTATCAATTTAATCACAATTACTTACTATATTTAGCTTTTGAATGTTACTTTGAATGTTACTTAACCATAGGTTATACATACTGTTAAGAACGGACCAGTAACTGAGCAGTACCTAAATTTTTCTTCTCTTTAAAACGTTAAATTGTTTGAAAGAAATAAAAGACACATTTTTAAAAGGTATGAAAATGGAGATGATTAGGAAGTAAGTAACTATTCTATTCTCCTCCGTCTCGCCCTCCACCATGTCAGTGGGATGTGGAAAGGCGGACAGCGACTCCCACGTAACCGTCAGGCCTCCTCAAGGTTGGGTTTCCCCTGGGTCAAAAAAGGAAGTAACTATTCAAGCCCAGAATTAATTAATTTTTCTATCTAGACATTCACTAAGAAATCTTTTAATAGGTACGACAAAGTCAGTGGTCGATCTAGGACGGCTATCGTTTTTGTAATCTAGCGCAGCGATAGCTGGTCCCATCTTCCACACAATGTCTCATATCTGCAATCATCTCGGCCTCAGCAGGCCAGCCAATAAAACATGTGGCTTATCTGTAAATACAGCGGCGGGCCCGCATTAAGGCACATACAATTTTCTTTATCGCTCCACGGATGGCGCCCTATCGGTTATGGCACTATTTTTCCCAACGGCGCGTTATGGAGAAGCCGAATCGTTTATGGATGAAGAATATAAGTCAGTTGAGGTTGCGATTTATGTAGTTTGCTCTACTTTCGTAAAGTGTGCTGGTTTAGTGGCTGCGTAATGATGCCGAAGTGTTTTTTTTCGTTAATCTAAGTTGGTTTGAAGTATAAAGCGTCTTGAAATTTGGAAACCTTGGTGAGTTGGAAAAGCAGAGCCAATTCCAGCTCTATTACCCGCATTGATCGAGGTCATTTTTTAGCAGTGAACTGATTAAGTTGTAAAAAAAATTATATACCTCACACAAAATGGTAATAGGTTTCGATAGGCTTGAGCCAGAAAGTGCTAAAAGAATTTTCGATAGTGATCGCTATCGCTAAAAAAATACAATGCCTACTAAATGCTATGTATCTAAATCAAAGTAAGGTTTATTCAATGTCAACAACTACATAATCCAAATACCTACAATCCCAACATTTTCGGAAATATCATGAAAAAATCTTCACGTTATTTTATTGCATACAACTTTAATTCAGAAAAATAACATAAATCAGTTTTTATGAACTAAAATTAGTTCACAATAAATTCCACAATCTAAAGTATAGCTATAATATTTTAGTATAAATATAGGATCCATTTGTTCAGCAGGCTTGACACCGTGGCCCGCTCGTGTAGGGCGCCGGGTCACGCCTATCGGCGCGGCACGTATTCTATCAGCGAGTACACTGCGACAATGCCTCCGCGAGCCGCGGCTGCGATACGAGCGCAGCGGGTGCGGGTCACCTAACGAAGAGATTTTCAAAACGACAGCTTTTCAACAAGCTAACGAGCATGCGAGTTAACTGATACTAACTTATCGTTTAATTTTAAAATTCTTATAACTATTAACTACCATGGTCACTTGTATTAGAGTAATTATAAACATGGTAAGAATCCCATTGATAATTATTTTTAAAATTGTTATTTAAGTGTTGAAAAAATTCCACGAGCGGGAATTGTACCCGCACCCCTTCTTTTATTGAACGTGAACGTGTGAAAAGTCATGTGTGACAACATTTCGCTATCGACGTCTAGCATTCTCTTCATTATTCTCTAGCATATGATATTTACGTTAGAAATAAATCTATACACTCATAAATTTTTAACATAATATTTATATTTAACTTTACATGATTCGTGGTCACAGGGAGAGGTTTTATTACAATGTGTTCCCAGTATTAGCGTAAATTTTAAAAACAATAAGTTCTTTTACAAATAGCCTTTAAAATAGATATTTAAGACAAAACGATTTATCTTTATTATCCCCGCTATTCGCCAGTCACTCAGACCACGACCGACGCGTCTATGACATTGCCCCGAATAACATCGGCCCGTTTATCGGGGGATCTTCTTTTGTTCTGTTTAGTGGCCCGCGGCACGGCACCCGCTCTCGCGGACTTATCGGCTAGGCACAACCTTGTAAAACGGAGGCACATGAGTACGGAGGCACACATTTTTACCAGACAACTAAATCTGACTAGAAACCTATACATACCTACCAAATTTTTGAGTTTGAATGTTTATCAACATTGATATTTTCAATCAAGTTTAAATCAGAAATCAAAAAAATAACAGTTGTATTCAGATGTTTTTATTAAATTTTCGATTATTATTGTTACTAATATACCTATTTGAGGTTATTTCTGTACTGATATTGATGTCTTATCTTTATATATATATACATCTTCTGTGCGTGTGTATATTATTGAACTCTTTCTAAATGGCTGGACCGATTTAGATGAAATTTGCTACGCTGCTATAGGGGTCCATCATGGGATACGGGTGTTCTTATGCGGACGAATGATTTGTTTGTTTTGTTGTCATGCAAACTGTCAACGTTTTATTTGTTTTGATGTCATGGAAACTGTCAAAGCGGAACGAAGTCCGCCGGTCAGCTAGTGATGTATATAATTACCTAAGTAGTTTAACACGATCGCCTACTACCGACTTTTTGTAGGACGTGTGCGTTGCAACATTGAAATCCAAAAGGGGGGGGGGGTCCTCTTTTCTTCCGGGCTCTGCGGGAGGTCTCGACGGCCTCAACTCGCAGCATCTTAAGAATCTCACCAGTGGGTGTTGCGGGGAAGCTGGCGAGATGCTTCTTGTGGCACTAACAAGTTCTGTAATCTGATGCTGCGTGGTAAGATAGCACCCGATATTGTAGATACATAAGGGGTCCCCGTTGGCCACAATACCCGACAGACCACCCAGCTGACAGTTTGAGGGTGTACCAAAGTTTTTAAGGAAGAAATTATTAAAAGCTACACATGTTTCATTTTCATTGTTTAAAATTTTATTTTCAAAAGTCATAAATTTAGGATATCGGGTATTGTTACTTTTTTTTACTTTTTACAAATGACCAAAATAGTTTAGGGCATGATTTTATATTTTTTTCTGAGAAATTTATATAGGATTTAAAACAACTGTCCTGCAAACATTTAACTTTAGCCCGTAAATAAGAGAAATGTTCATATTCCAATTTATTTTTGTATTTCTTCCAGTTCTTGTGAGCTTTACTTTTTTCTTTTATTAATTTAATAAGCTCCCTACTATACCAGGCCGGATAAACGTAAGTATTAGATTTAGTTACCTGATGATGATATCATAAAGTACAGAATAAGAGTTATTTACAGCTTCCTCAACTCTACAAGATGTGTATAACTTGGACCAGTCGAAATCCTTTAAGCAATTGTTTATTGTTGAGTAGTCTGCCTTTCGAAATAGGGAAATTTTCCGTGGCACTGATTTTAAAGGGGGTAACAAAATATCGGTCGCATCTAATAATACCGATGGATGGTATTTATCTTCCTGTACAAGTGGGCTATGTGCTTTTTGCAAGCCTAAAGAAAAGTTAGCAAAGATTAAATCGAGTGTGTTTTGACTTGAATTGACTAAATTATTGTATCTTGTTATTGTCTTTGTTTGTAAATAAAAAAATCGATTTAATATCCGAAACAAATGTATTTCCTTTTCTTCAGGCGTGGCTCCACAACGCAAGCCCAAGTTCAGTTTAACTACCCCACGACACGGCACGAGACTAGACGCTATTAAAAGATACTACAGTCGATTATTGAATTTTATTTGAATGTCAAGGGCATTAAGCACTTCTCTTGCTATACTTATAGTAAGTAATTTGCTTATAAACTAATCCACAGCTGGGAAGAGGCCTCCTTTAATGAAAATATGACATAGCTACGATTGATGGGTTAAAAAAATCGTAATTCTTAAAAAAAACATATGTAAAATATGAAGACTTGTGGCGAGCTTACAATAACCCCTATCTATCAGTAGGAAATTTTCAAACAGTTTTGCTACTTGTGACAAGTTTACTTTTAATGTATGGAAGTTACAAAAATGTGACGGATTTACTTTGTGGCTAATTTACAAATACATAATCTGCCACAAGATTCCCTCTGCAGGGCAAAGGTCTCCTCTCCCTCCCTTCACCTCCCTCTACCCCGAGCCAGTTCGAAATTCCCTAGGCCATCTCCTAGACGGCCTTCCACGTTGTCAATTTTTTAATATTTTAAGTCTTTTTAATTTACAATAACCCATTTTCAAACAGCAGCATCGTGGCCTTGGAGCAGCTATGACTTATTTATTTATTTAAGGACAGCTAGCAAGAATATACACCAAAACAATGCATTGATACACTTCAAAATTACAAGCTATAGTGTTGTCTTATTTATAAGCTGCCACGACATATATTACTATGCAACCAGAATCCAAATAACTAAGTTTAGTGTGAAATAAATTCAACAAGATTATAAATCTAAATTCACAAAATATAAGTTTACAAGCTTTAAAAATGTTAATAACAGGCACAGATTGAACCAACTAATATATTAACTTGTACATAGTGAAATAATGTAACAAGTATTAACGAAATTAATAGAAAGCTAGTTAAAATTCGCATTTGTTGTAGCAAACTCAACTGTGTTAACTTTTATTTTCCACAATATTTATGTGGCCGTGTACCAAGTGATTACGCGAGTGCTGTCGCGCATGCTCTCAATTTTAACGGCGGCTGTAAAAGCGGCGCACGTTCGTGACGAACTATTCCCGCGAATTATGGGTATGACTTCAGCTGCAATTACTGAGGAGAGGCGTCGGCCACAGGTCATGGTGACGACAAAAAATGTTATTTTCTTTTTATAATATTAAATCAGAAATGAAAATAGTACTAATGAAAGTAGTAAGTATGTCAAGAATTAAGTACCTTTTTTTCGTTCGCAGTTCCAATGTACGATGTAAGCATAAAACTGTACAAGTAGATATTAAAGAAAATAGTACAGAATATGAAGATCAAATCTTTCGAATCTTCAGATATAGAACTAAAAATAATTAAAACTAAATACAGCTAAAGTTTTTACTTGGTAAATACCATGAATGAACTAAATAGTTCATTCGATTAATAATGCTGCTTTGCTATTGATACGAAACAACTGAGGAAGTTTATTCCAATAGAACTGCAATTAAATAATTTATTTGAACGTTTTTAAGTCTTTTCTAATTATGACATTATAGGTTTGACGGCAAAATATTTGATACATAGTTAATAGAAATGGCAACTTTGATTCCGATTATTTTGTAACAATAACAAAGCAGCATTAATAATTTAAGTGAAACATCTAAACGGCTGGAATTGATTGCGTTCACGAACTTTCAGGTTTACTACCATTAAGTTCAATGGTTCCTTTGGAACAAAACAGTCCAATCAAACATTATTTTATTAAATTTTCTTTATACAACCCTTTACTTGCCTTTCAATTAGTTCCAATCGTTACACTGATCACTGATTGAATTTACTTGATGCGCATAAGCTTTGCTCCGATACAAAAGTATTGTTGAAAATAGACTTGAAATTGCGCATTGAATACGAAATAACAGCATCAATAGGCACTGCAGACGAACGCAACACAATATTAAGATTGAATTCGTTTAACAGTGCAGAACTGACCTAAATTTGCTCGAAAAGGCTTTAAGAACGGTTAGTGTTTGAATGTTGAGCAAAATTCAAAATCTGTTGATATAAACATTTCAGGATAAAAACATAGGGTTATATATTGACGACATTAAAGACGAACTTGACGATGGAAGTTGTTTCGCCATGCCGCACTGATAAGACAAGTGCCTCAAGTCTCTTCTGAATTGATTTTAAATGGCTGACATTTGGTACGGAGATTAGAATGATATTACAGAATTCCAAATATCAACGGGGTATTGAAGATCGCTACTTTACTGATAACATGGCTGAACCCACAGAAATTCCTTTTTTAGCAATTTGAAATGAATAATAATAAGTATTTCTTGATCAACCAAAATAAAATAAATACCATCATTGTGCTTGTACAAGACTTAAACTTATTTTATTTAAATGTATATTAATGCTTGCTCTACTTTCGTGACCAAGTTTGGTGTAATCTGAATCCAAACTTCGAGCAGTAAGTGCTATTAGTAATTAAACATCACTTTCTCCGATTCTGATAAAGCTGATGAACACCCAGAAACGAACCATTAGTGACCAATCGGATGTGACCTCATAATTTACCGTACGTTCATAGACATAATTTATGATTGAAACAAAATTGAAGTGCATTCCTCATCATGACATTAATTCTTCTAGACTGTTTTATGAAGATGCTTGAGTAATAACCTTTTCTATAAGCAGCTATTTTATGTTCGTAGTTGCATCCATTAAGGAAAATAGTACTCTAAGCTTTATTTATTTCTACAAGAAATACAACTATAGTGTAGTCAAGTGTAATTGTTAAGATAATGTGTTCCTAACCGTAAGTATATACAAATTTTAACTTACAATAATTACAATATTATGCGATAACTGTATTGTAACCTGCTGTCTTTTTGTAGATACTCTATATTACAATTCATTTATTCTGTTCTCAAATGGCTGAGAAAGTAGATCCAGCAAAATTAAAATAAATCAAAAGAGTCTCACCAAAGAAGAAAAAGTCCAACCACATTTTTGGGGAGGCTACTAATAAAATAACTTTAATCTGAGAAAAGGATCGACCTCAAAAGTCAAGGCGCGCCGTAAAGCTAGTGAAAAAAAATGTTCCGGAAAGTCAGTTAAAGTTTTAACTGAAACAAAGGTGGCGAGGTCAAGTGGCGGAGGAGTGGGGCCGATAAATTAGCTTTATCTCGCGCCGCACCGCGTGCCGCGTGACGCCCGCCGCTCGGCGTCGGGTTTATAGCCGGCGACCGCGTGCTGATGGGAGGCATGACGTTCCTCTGAACATTTACACTTGTTAACATACGACAGAATATTTACGGCGCTCCGAAACTAACACAGCTACACCATTTCTAGTTTTGGCATGGACGCGAGAGTATCACGCGCGTGACGCTTCAGTTTCTATAATGTGACTAGATCTAATACTAAAACTGCTTAACACCAGAAATAGATAGGTATCAGTTGGTCACCATTCAACCGGGTTTTGCAGATTTCTATCACCAGATAAAACTGATTTGGGTTTTCGAAGAATTGTACAAAACGATTCGAAAAGTGTATAAATAAATGGTTTGAACGATAGATTTTTAGTCCATATTCATGATCCGACAGTGTCGGTCAACAAGCATAAATGGTTGGTAGAAAGCGGTGACCACAGTTCATAGCCGCTTTTAACATCAAGGTTATCTGGTATGCGCGTGTTGCCGACTTCAGTTCTTAGACTTCAGTACCCTGTTACGTCACTGGACACAGCAATGCAAAACAATGCTGCTTGACAGAAATAAATATAAGTCTAGTCGCCATCCAGACGGATTTTGCGGTAAAACATTGCACAGATTTTAGTTTTCGAAGAATTGTCAAAACGTTTCTCAAAGTTGGTAAGAAATGGTTAGAACAAAACTTTTCAGTCCACATTTTCTGATTCTATTTACCGGCAGAATATAAATTATTTCCTCTTTATAATATTAGTTTAGACACAGCTGTTCACTGTTGCTGCGAGAAAGACATCCGTTGCATATTTAATCATTCTTTGATCACATTTTCCAAAAACACAGTAGGTTAGAATAGAGTTGTAGGTAAATCAATCTGATGCGCGGCGTTACACAGCTGTCCACACGCCTTGTAAAATATACACTCCAATATTAATTCCAAAAATAAATACCAGTTATTGGCACCCGAAACCTGTAATCAAAATGATCTAAGCACTGCCACTGCATCCGGGGGCCGGGGAACGGCTTCTGTTGATTTATACGCGCCTGATTATACACTCGCATTGTTATCTCACTATTAAGACCATTTAGAGTGCGCTGTTTGATTTATGGTCTCTTGAGAAGTTCGTGAGAATTGATTTTAATGACTTTGTTCAGTTACTTGTTTTTTTGTTGTAGCTTCCTTCTATGAACTTTTAAATTGATTCCTGCTTCTAACTTATGTTTTGTTACGAGGCTAACGATAAATAATTTATTTCTTTTTAAAAGTCTTGATCGCGGTGATAGATATCTCAATGTAGCATGATTTTATAAAGTTAAGGTTATTGAATTGAGTTACTTATTTTATATCAAACTTTTGCAAACAGCTTAGCATTTAAACCAAATAATTAAAGACCTAAGGTAGAAATACTTACTAACTAATTCCTAAATAAATTTTCCTAGGTAGGTTAGTGTAGCCCAAAACCCACAAATCACACAATATGTAATCATGCGGCGGTCCTAAATCAAGCACGGCTCCACGGCTAGTAGGGCAGATGCAGGCGGGCGCCGGGCGCCGGGCGGCGGGCGGAGGCGCTAAGTGGTTTAAATTATACGCGCCGGCCCGGCCCGGCCGCCGGAACGGAAACGCCGGAACCATGCGATCGGCCCTGAATGGATGGCGTTTGTTGGGAGCGTCTTAGCACTACCTATTTATTCTGCTGAAGGTTTTACGCGAAGTTACCAGTTTTATTTTGGCGTTTTTTTGACACTACTTTCCTTGGATTAGGTAGATTATTTATGTTTACACAACAACATACCTACATACATACAGTGAGAAATCAATTCGATTTCAATGATGGTTGCATTTGCCCAGCAGATTATTACTACTACATAATAACGAAGATTTTCTTTCAATTTCAATTTGCTGGTGTATGCTGCTTTGTGGTTATTTATGTCACCGGTCTTTCAAACATTCATGTCCTTGGTTCTTAACACGGTGTACACATTATAAGCGAATTGTGTTAGAGCTTGTTATAAGTCTGCCTGATTTAGTTTTGTTTATCTAATAGCATTAAAATTCACCAATATTATGACCGTAGTCATAGCTTCACGTCTGACACAGGCACCTTTTCAAGGCTAATTATTATCATGTCTAAAAAAGCCCTCAAAGATCCGGTATAAACCTCTAACATACTATTTATTTAAATAGTAAACGGGGGGCGTGCCGGACCCAGCGTATAATTACGGCGGCGTAACCGTCGCATCCGGTACCGGACACGGCGATAGTGGCGGTAACCGGCGGCAATACCTACAATTATACAGCGGCCGTTTAATTTATAGTTCCAACTGCAACAAAGCGCGAATGCTATGAGCTTAGAATAGTCATTGATAGTTTGAATGTGCAATTTATAATGGACGCCAAGGCCGTACTCGACCGTAGTAATTGTTTTAAGCTTGAAAATATTTATCCAAAGATTAGTTCACTTGTCAGTGTAGTCGAAAACATAACTAAATAATGTTTTATATATATTTATCAAACACTAATCAACATTGATACCGCGAATAATGCCATTTTCAGTAGACGGTAAGACGGTAATAAAAATAAAGTTATAGAATCCTTTAGTAGTGGTTAAAGACACCGAGTCGTCGTTAGTGACCCAGTACTATGTATAATAAACCTGAATCCACAAGTAAACCAAAAATTTTTTTAAAGTTTTGGATCAATAAAACTTGATTAAGTGATACTAGATCATCGGTTTGGTACAACTACAGGAGGTAGCCACGTTCTTTGTATATGCAATTTTTTATGTTGTAAGACTTGAGCCCAACGTTGGGACGATGTAAGGCTTAACTTATTGGGGCTTACCTCTCCCAGTTGCATGTCCAAAAATCGGGATCTTTTGAGCAAAAAAGAATGAGGCTTATGATAACAATGATCTTTTTTAGAGACAGGTAGGCAAATGACTCCACTCTACCTACCTGATATTAAGCCAAGTCCAAATGTGAGGACAGCTACAGAATCATGATATTACCACACTAGCCGTCCTCAGCTTGCCTCCCCGCTAGTTGCTTCTTCGTACCTCGTTAAAGGATCTCATGTTGTAGGAAGAAAGAAATACCTATGCTAGGAGGGAACTCCATATTTGGTGGTGCGACAAAGAAATGATTCATAAATTATCTACGTTTGCGATGGAATAGGCCACAGTGAGTCGGTTGTTTAATTACGATTGTTGGTTGTTTTGGTGCTTTGTTTGATTGGTGGGTGGTGGTGGTACTCACCCAGAGGGGCGCGGAGGGCTGCAGCTGCGACGCGAACGCCATTCGGAACGCATCTCCCACTAGTGAGTTCAGCTCTTCCGCCTGAAAGCACAACGGCACAATTTAAAGCTTAACAATGAGCATTATACAAAAACAAGTGAAAGGTAACATCACATATATTCTATTATTATATATTCGTATCCGTATATTCTATATTAAATTAAATTATATTAAATTGGGTCCCACAAGTCCGAAAACGACATCGCGGCCGACCTAGACGGAGATGGTGGGACGAGTTGGACTCATTTTTGAAGGATTGGTCCGAAAAGGGGAAGGGAGGCCTTTGCCCTGCAGTGGGACGATATGGGCTGAAAATAAATAATATATTCTATAAGTATTCTTTTTTATTATATTATATTCTATAGTAATAGTAATGTCACCATAACACCAATATTTGCAGCATTGTTGTGTTCCGGGAACTAGAGATAAGATTTTCATCTTCGGCCTTATCGTCTCTTAACATCAGGTGAGATGAAGTCCATGCGCTTACCCATAAACTATAATAAAAGAAAAAACAAACAAAACTAGTGTTTATTTATCCAGTAACATGACTTCTTCTCAGCTCCAGTAACCAGTAATTAACAGATTTTTGTTTGTTTTCGCAAGTAAAATATTGTACTAGCTTAGAAAAAGTAGCTAATTACAATAAATGGTCGCTAATGAACCTGTCATAATTATGATATATTTTGTAAATATTTTTATGGTACAAAATAATATATCTATAAGCCCATACGTATAGTGTCCTGACACAGGTATCCAATAAAACAGCAAAAACTGCTTAAAAAAAACTTAAACAGCAAAAAGTACTTAACTCTTTTTATTATGGACACAAGCAAAACCGTATATTTAAAAATATTACATACTCTTTTTCTCCTTTCATTTTAATCCCTGGAGATTGTGACGGTAACATTATATTCTAGACACATTCTACAATATATCGTAGCATCTAAGATTGTAGAATGGCTATTAAAATCCAGAGCACGAAGCGCTTTCACGTACAGTGTAAATCGTTTTACAAGTAAGAAAAAACGAAGCATTAAAATCTTCAGAGCCAATCCAACTGTAAAGTATTTGAGGGAAAAAAGTAGGCCGGGAGCCGCGGAGAACTATGCTCGGCCAATGCCGCTCCTTGTCGAGTTAGAGTGCACTTCGCTTGCACGTCACCGCGAGTGCGGCGACGTTCGGAGCAGTGGGCGAAATCAACTTTGTCCATAGAAACTATTTTATATCAAACTGCTTTGGACACTAGAAATGTTAGATAAGTATTTTTATTATTTGAATTTATGCATTCACAATGAAGCCGCTGGACGCGAGCAGCACAAAACGTTGTGGAGATCCTTGAGGGAGGCCTTTGTCCAGCAGTGGACGTCTTTTGGCTGAGATGATGATGATGATAATGATGATGATGATGATGATGATGATGATGATGATGATGATGATGATGATGATGATGATTCACAATGCTATAAGTAGCACAGAAGAGAGATTTTGTGGTAACAAGATAAAATTTTACTAGACTATCCGTAGATTACCGGTCCAATGCTCTGACCGCTCCGCTACCGAGACCCTAGAAGACTCGTTTATTTTTCCAAGGGTCGTCGGTTCGATTCCCACTCAAGCTTTCTGGGACGGGTTTTTATCAGCATTGAGTCTAAAAATCTGTCTATCGAATGATCTATGAAAAATCCAAAACTTCCTGTAGGCACGTACAACTTATTTATTTATCAATGTTTTATTAAAATTAGAATAAGTTAATGGGCACTAAGAGGCTGGTCTGCTCTTGCATACTTATCTTATTTTTATTATTATTCACTATAGTTTGACTTTGTTCTTCTGAAACAATTTTTGACTTTTACTAGAATACTGTAGTGGTACTGTATGACATTGTGGAAATTGAAACTTTTGCCTGATGTAAATTTGTTAACCTAGAATTTTTATTTTTTGTTTTTTTTTTTACATGTTGTGGTTGTTTTCAATAAGTATGTTTTGTGTTTATTTGTAATGGAAAGTGTCCTGCTATGATCGGGCATTTTCCAATATTTATGACGCTGTAAGGGAGAAAAGAGCTGGACACTTGCTGAGTGTCTTGCCGGTTCTTCTCAGTACAAGATCTCCCGCCCAGAGTAGACTTACGAACCGATGGCATAGTGACATTCACAAGAGCTACTTGTAGCCTAAACTGAATAAAATGATTTTGAATTTGAATTTGAATTTGAATTTGAAGACTAATAATAAAAAATCATTTATTGTTGGTTGTTATTAGGTACCTATCCGATATATCAGCACTGTTCAAAAACAACAAAAACAATGAATAAGTCTCGTTAATAATTGATAGTTTAAAAAGTTAATAAATACGCGTGATATTTTATCAAAAAAACTTCAAAAACGCTGTATGATCTTGGCTTCAGTAAAAAGGGTAAAGATTTTCTACTTTCTCGCCGCCAAAATGTTAGCTTAACTCTTCGGGTTACTTGGTTACTGCAGGATAAATGGCGTAGCGCACTATTTTACATAAGCAATACTCGGCCATGTATATTCATGACCCAATTTCATGTTATTAGAATTGCAATAACGCCGGTTGCCCGCAGAGCCGCGCGTACCAGCATCGCCGGCGCAGGAGATCGCGCACCAGACGATAAGCCCATAAATATTAATACTATGAATATTTTGCGTTGCCTGAACATGTGAAGAGGAGAAATTAAACAATATTCTTCACCTTATAAACTATCACCTCGATGGACGAGTGGCAAAGCTCTCGGCCTGAGATCCTGTGGTCCGTGGTTCAATTCCCAGGTCATGCAATGTTTCAAATTGTTCAAATTGTGATTACCAACCCGCATATATGGCAAGCGTGGTGGTGAAGCTTACTTCAATTGAGTCAGTATATATGCTATTTACTTACTTATACTATGGACTATAATTTAATAAAAAATATATAGAAATAAATAAATAAACTGTTTAAAATTATTATAATAATACATTCGAGTCGATTGTAATCCGTCAAAAGCTTTCTTATTTACATAATTTATGCAAGGTCAACTTAAATGATTCTCTCCGAGAGTTAAAAGTGACACAATGATTGATCTCATTCGTACAACCTCAATGTTTGTCAATAGAAAGCTCGGTTGTCAATCAAAAGCAATCTTGTTATTTTTTATAACTAAGTACAAACAACATGGCTGTGCAACTATTATTCAACGAAAAACATTTGATCATCATCACGTTTAGCCCGCATCTACCCAACGCTGGGCAAAGGCCTCCTCCATGTGACATGAAACATTTAATTAAAAACAAATGCTACTATTTTTAAATGGAGATTTAATCTGAATCTGAATTAGTATTTGGCATATCTCTTTTGTGTTATAGCTACAAATACATAGGGAATATAGTGAAAGCTGAGAGGAATACTAAACTTATTAATTTATTCTAATTTATGTGCACACAAACCAAACCAAACGTAAAGAAAAACAAATAGGTACAAGAATGATTATATATTTATAAAATACAGTGAAAAAATTTAATGCCTAACCAACCCAGCCAGGAATCGAACCTGGGTCTTTCGCAATCCGGGCGGCTGCACTGACCATTATGTTACCGGGAATTTACATATAATTTCACGCAAATTTTGTTGCGAACAAATTACAAATTGAAAAAAGACAAAGTGTTGAAAAAATTCCACGAGCGAGATTCGAACCCGCACCCCATGACATGCGTAGAAATACTTTCTTAATAACACACACACTGGCAGTTTATTTTATTGTATGCCCTGTCACTCACTTACCTGCACTCTGTCATCCCTCTAGAAAACAATTTTCTTGTTTCTAATTGTCCATCCATATTATTTTACACAAATAAGTAAATAAACAAGTTTCCTCATCATAATCTGCGTTTACACTGCAGGTTTACGGGACTGCCAAGATTTGGGTACTCTGCTTAACGTAAATACGTAGCCTGTATAAGACCGACGATGTATAAGGCACGAGCCGTAGTCAGCATCGGCGTAGCCCACTATGTTGTGGCACGGCGTTGCATCGCGATGAAAATTAAGACGCATAGATTTTGTCGCTTTGAGGTAGCGAACGACCTTCTTAGCGGCTCGCCAGTGCAACATGCCGGGTCAGGTAACATAGTTCGCACTCGGTCCGTTCTTTCTATCCATGTACAGGGAAGGCTCGTGCCCCAGCAGTGGGGACATAAAATGAGCTGATGATGATAGTACATAATAAAGATTTAATACAATTCACATAATTCAGTAGATCTATTCCTGTGGTCTAATCGGTATGACAATTAAATAAAAGAAATATTGATACAATAAAAAGTTTTGCATAATGTATAATAAATATGAAACGACCGTTATCTTTTGTATTGACTTTACAATACTTAAGTGACAGCCGTAAATTTAATACAAGCGGATGTGTTGGGAGAGTCCGCTAATAAAAACAAGATTGAATGTTTACAAGCGGCACGCGGCGGTGGGTGTCGGTTCGAGGCTCGGGAGGTGGAAGGCGCCGCCCACGGGTTCGAGGACCGGCTGAGGACATGCTCATAGCAGTGTAACTCATCGCTGGAAAGGTCTTCGATGAATTCCGCATAGCCAAACTATGTACATGTTAACTGCAGGAAATGATTTTGAATTTTGAATTTTGAATTTTAAATTTAATATTGCATTTTGAAAACTAAGTAACAGTAGGAACGGCTTGATCTACAGAATGATCGGCTAGGATCTACGACACTAGACTGGAAATAGAAATAGTGTTCTCAGATTTAAATGTTTGTTGTTTTATCCGGTTCTTATATTCTAGTTTCAGTATTTAGATACGCAACGGCCCAACAGAAGCTAAGGTAGGGTCCTAATTGGTCTTCACACACAACATTCATGTTTCTTTTATTGTTGTTTTGTTGGTTTTTTTGTTATCATGTTTTTGTAATTTATTGTATATCATTCTAAAATGTTTGTGTGATAGTCAATAAATATTTTCTTATTATTATTCTTATATGTTAAATTAATAATATGCTTATTGAACAATTCTTCTGGAAGACACTACGCCCTTAGTTTGTAAGTCTTCAGCGGGAGGACTTGTACTAAGAAAAACCGGTAAAATATCTCAGGTAACTCGCTAGAAAACATTAGTTATCACTATTTCAGTCGATAAATTATTTTCTTTAGAAAACACTGTGAGATACCGGTAACACTCACAACGTATTCAACTTCCATGGATCTTTAAGGTTTACTAGCGAACGATCCCTTTAAGCCATAACGGAAGATAATAGGAACTTACAGTTAGCACTGAACATAAGTTATGCAAGTTATGCGCTGCAACTTAGCCGGCGTTGGTAGTCCAAATCAGGCGCAAACAAGGCGCTCATGGTCCGCTCCGCTACCTACGTGGTCGCGGCGCTAAATATGTATCAGTCGCGACGCCATAATAGCAAGAACAATTGCTAGTAAATCTTCAACGCGCAACGGTACTGCGCAGATTTGAATCGTGTTCCCTCGTGTATTACATTAATCTGTGTATGAGCATTAGTTGGTATTAAGGAAATAGAAACACATTACACAACACCATTTTTTTGTGATTGTTTTACTTTGAGTATGCATCACGTAGATGTGAAATATAACTTAAGAGACTTATGAACTTAGTAACCGTTTACTAAATAAACCCTTTTATAAAACAGGAAAACTGCAACGCGACGAGTCATCAATATGCGCTATTACAAGTACATATTTTTGATTTATAAATAACTCGCTAGTTTCATATCTAATTAGATTTTAATGTAATGGGGCTTGCTGTGTAAATTTTTTTAAATTACAGTAAATATAACTAATTGCTTGATTATTGCTTGCTGTTGCACAAATCTTATTCGATATTTGAAAGAAAGATATAAAGGGCCAATATTTATTAACAACACACATACATGATATACTACAAAATAAAGCAGACAGTTTAAGGGTTAAAAGAAAAACTAAAATAAACAGTAACAGTTTAAAAAAGAATACAAAGAGTGTGGAGTGAAGAGATTTTGCTTCAGTGATATTTAACGCCTCCAAAATAAATACATTCATAAAAATAACTAAAATAACAGCCTACTTGCTATTATAAGAAGCTAAAGATAGTTAGCTGCTTGAGCCACGGTTGCTGTAAGTAATCGCTGCGAGGTCCGCCGGCTCCATGGCCGACCAGTAAATATTACCCTTAATTAATCCCGATATCCCTAACATCCAGCATCGTGTCTCGACAGGCGTCCCCGGTAGCGCAGTACGGCGTAATTGCCTGCCTCCGAGACATTAGCCGTCAAAGCCTTAGCCATCACACTATAAAGACGGTTTTCTCTTGTCTCCGCCGCGCCAACAACTCAACGCCTCTCCTTCCGTCAGTATCAACTTTAATTTGAAGCTAGTAAAGTTGATTTTCTAAGTACCGGGTGTTTTTTAAAGTTGTGCAGGTCCGTAAGGCATGTAATTAGATAAATAAACAGCTTGCGGAGTGATCGTTACAGGAATAATCCACGTAACGGGTTGATTAGACGACTGGACGGTTGCAGAGCGCTCCCGGCCTCGGGGAGACATTATTTTGTGCAAATATCTGTTGATTGTTGAACGCAAGTGATTAAGTACAGTTGTCTTTACAAGAAATCCTGTTTGGTTTCTTACTAAATTAATATTACGTTGTTCCTTGTTGTATTATTTTCTCTTCTTTTGGTATATCTCATCTAATTACATTCCCTAAAATATGGTTGAGTGAAGCGATGGCTGATTCATATGTCATACTCGTGAACGGGTGCCTCCTGTGGAGGCAGGTCTGCTCTTGCTTACTTATCTTATTTTATTATTATTGTACTCGTATACTTTAACTTTGTTTTCTTAGATAATTTTTGACTTTTATTAGTACTGTATGACATTGTGAAAATTGAAATTGGTAGGTACCTGATGTAATTTTTGCAAAACTTATTATTATTATTATTTTTTTTTTTTTTTTGTATTTTTGGGTGTTGTGATTGTCCTTTTTTTGTGTTTGTTTGTGATGGAAAGTGTCCTTTTATGATAGGGCATTTTCCAATATTTTTGACGCTGTAAGGGAGAAAAGAGCTTGACACTTGCTGAGTTTCTTGCCGGTTCTTCTCAGTACAAGTTCTCCCGCCCAGAGTAGACTTACGAACCGATGGCATAATGACATTCATAAGAGCTATTTGTAGCCTAAACTGAATAAATGATTTTGGATTTTGGATTTTGGATTTTGAATTACCTATCAGTATTGAAAAAAAATCGGTTAATAAATACAATAACAACATTATCAACGTTGTGTTCCATTGCGATAATAAGAGATAAAGATCTTCAGAGGTCGAGGGTTCCTTAAACCTTCAGTCTACCATAGCTCAGCGACTTCTCGAATCTTCGCCTCCGATACCAAAAGACCTCACTCCTTTTTTGTCCATAAAGTCACGACATAAATTCTTATAATGTAATATTTTTTAATAAAACTTGTAACCATTCATCGAGTACTAATTTAAAGACTGCCAAAGTACAATACGGCGCCTAATGAAGTTGATACTTGGTAGACTGTTACGCGCGGCACCCGGAGTGGATTAGCAGCAGGAGACGGCACGTAACGTTTTAATGTTTGTCTGCGGGCATTAGCCGGGAACTAGCGCATTGAGATTAAGGGTGCGTTCTGACGCAAGAGAGCACTTGCCTAGCTTTTGAAATTTATCAATTACTCAATACTTTATTGGTTTTCATAATGTTTACACAATAGGATGGTAGGTTATAACAATGGGAGCAATTCGTCGTTTTTCTGACGAAGGGACGTAACTGACAGTGTTGGCGTAACTGCGCTAATAATATCATAGTAATTACATCTATACTATTAATAAACAGGTAAAGTTTGTGACTTTGTTTGTTTGTTTGTTTGTTTGCGGAGGGTAATCCTTAGAACTACAGGTCCAATTCCAAAAATTCTTTCACAGATAGAATGTTACATGCCTTGCGGGTAAAATAGGTTACATTTTATTTTGATAAATAATAGTTATCAGTTTGAATTCGCCAAATCTGTAAATCAAATCGGAAGAAAAAGTGCCGCTTGGCTGCTTTATCGGCGTACGCTGACCAAACGGTTAAGTTTACATAAAAATAATGTATTACAAAAATAATAGTCACTTATTTACCAATGATGAAAAAAAAGTCAGCGACATGATATACTTAGCTTTTATACTAAAGCCACAATAACGTTATTTATCACGCTAATTTTATAAAGAGGTAAAATTTATAAATTTGGAATTGGGAGGAAATCGCCGAAAGTACCAATCCGATTCCAAAAATGATTTTACCAATATTTGGAATGGACTTACAGGGTGCACAACAATTATACCTAGCTTTTATATTTAAGCCACAATAATGTATTTCATGTTAATAATTAAATTGATTGTTCAAGGGGTTTTTTAAGTGTACTTATTTGGCACAATATATTCATCTTTACCAAAGTAAATAGTTTTATCAACCGAGGTCTTTTATGACGATCAAATTTGCTCTTCACAGCGTCTAATTTGGTCGCTTAGTTCTAGAAATATTGCGAAATCAAAAATAAGTCACAGAGATATTATATACGTGCAAATTTTATTATTTCGCTATTTGACCACTTAAAGATAAAATAAGATTTTTGTTTGCCATAAAATTGATGTTTTGAAAACATATTTAGATGAGGTTGTGAACTAGCCTTACAAACCTAAAACAAGACCTACCTAAAATTTAAACTGAGACCTCTAGGTTTGGTTGTCTAAACAGTAGATCGCAGAGGCAAATGCTGTTCTAACTTGGAGAAAGAAAAATCTCTTCTCCAGCACTAATGGCAGTGACGCTAAAATGGAACTGGACAGTAGATTAGCTCGCAATTTACATAGCAGGTATGGAACATCTTATAAATATATTATATCCCATTACTTATATCGTCGGAGGCCAAGTATCATCCAGATGTCTTGGATTGAGTTCCCAGGTCGGCAATATGTGTTTCTGATTTTCGGAAGCAGATTTCTGTTGGTGATCCTAACCCGCATTTCAGAAGCTTTGTGATTAAGCCGAAGACGTATTGTATGTAACAAGCTTAGTGTTATCCTGTTTAAAAACTTGTGTCTTAGTAATTGACAATGAATATTACCGTGATAAAAGAGGCCTAATGCAAACTAATCACTATTTAAAAAAAAACGTATCTCCGTCTGTCATGACGCTAAGAAAAACACAAGCTTAAAAGGCGTTTTAGGATGAAGTGTGCTTCCACCCTCGGTTTCATTACCTACAATCAGGTCCGAGAAATGCCAAGCATCAATGTTGTAGAACAAAATAAAAACTTACTAATTTATGTTGGGATTTCACTGTCATGCATGATTGAGGCAAGTGCGTCCAAACGCGGCTTCTGCCCGCGCGGCTTGATGTTGTGTCGCGTCGTGAATAATGAACAATCCAACGAATCGATTTGTTGATCTGTTTGCTTGCGCTTAATAACAAGAACAAGAGGAGTTTCTTTCATGAATCATCTGTTTTACTTTTGTAGTATTGAATAAATAAATAAAAAGTATTTTTTTGTTCAAAACTACAAGTTTTACAACTAACTTAAAACTAACAATATCGAACAAAACGTCGAATAGTGATGATTTTGATACATTGAAGGCTAGTTTGATCTAGTGTATCTGTTCCTAAATGTTATCTGTTAGTAGACACCTAACCTCACGGCAATCTTTTTGCTCGTGAAAATAGACAAGATAAAATTATAACGGCATGGAAAAAGAATCACGAAGAGCGCGGTAGTACTTACGTATTCACTTTTGACAGTTCGTAGGTAACTCTTATACATACATATTATTGATGCTGTAAGTCCAGCAACGAAAGTTGATGAGCTCTTCAGTACATAGGTAGTCAAAGGAACTAAATAAACTTTATAAGTAAGTTCATGTCGACTCTTAGTGATGTTTTAGCGAGATCTGTCACAACTTTTTATGTTGATATAATAATTTTCACCATAACTTAGGTATATCATCAGCAAATTTTTAGTAGATCCACTGCTGGGACACGAGCCTTCCTTATGGATGGATAGGGAGAACGGGCCATAACCACCACGCGTGCCTGTTAATGCAGCTGGGACCAACGTCTTTACGTGCCTTCTGAAGGACGGAGGATCTCGAGATGACAAATTTTTGGTCACCCATCCTATGACCGGCCTTGGCGAAAGTTACTTAACTTTAGTGATCTTAGACCGGGCTCCTCACTATAACTTAGTGTACGTTGAAATACACGTGTTATCTATGTATTGATTATCTTGCGGTGGTGCCATTAAGCCCACGCCGGCCATGGAACCCGTCCCGGTGCGATCATATCTGGCTAATTGTTTAATTAAGCATGCGCCCAGCGTCGCATCCATCACACGAACTGGATCCGCCATGATGGAGCATGAGGGAGATAAGCGATCGGACCTGATTTAGGAACTTTGATTATCTCTATTCTTATCGGGTTAAAATTTAATGTCTTAACTGAGAACGTTTAGTAAATAAAATGCTTTTAGATATATTTTTATGTAAGTAAAGAGTAGGTAATCCACTATTTCAAGAGTTTAATGACTGACCTGTCAGTGTCTTTGGGTTTTTTAGCAGACGAGTAAACGTAGCCCGTAGACTAATAAGTATGTAGGCATCTCTACTGAGACTTAGTGGGACTACCGTTTATTGTTTTTTCGTTATAGGTATCTACTTGGGGGTAAACATTCATCTCACCTGATGTGAAGTAATGTTTAGACCGAAGTTTACCAAAGTTTACCTCGAACACTGAGAAACTGGCTATCTTATTCCAATCTGTTGGAACACAATAATGCTACTAACATTATTGTTATGGCGATGGTGGCATGCTCAGATACGATGGTGGTAACTGGCATGTACCCCCCGCTAAAAATAGAATCCGGGACCTTTGGGTCTGAAACCGGTGGTCTTAACCGATTCATTGCCTCCTCCTTCAAATCGAAACACCGCGGATTGGAGCGACAACTCCATTGTGTTTGCACGGTTCTTTATTAGACCTGTTTTCTGACCTGAATATTTACCTCATTCTATTTATGATGCTTAGATATTATATGTAGCAAATTACAATACTAATTGATTTGATAAACTTTAATTATTAACTGTTATGATTATTATAAGAATGAACTGATCTTCAGAATGTTGTTTAATTAGGTATACAAATAAACCTACATTAATTCGAAAAGTGGTTCCATTCATGATATTCCCTCATTATTATTACTACTCTCAAAGTCTACATGTAACAATATAAAATAATTAACTACTAATCTCGAGGACGAGGCGCGAACTATAATTATGATAGAACTTCACTTACAGGTAAGTTCGTTTAATCATCAATAATAGAGGGTACCTCTCTAAATAGTAAAGGTTAGCAGTCAAATTAAAAACAAAACGTAGTAACTATTAACTAATCTGTGACAAAACTATACTCGTATTAGATGTTAATTAGTTACCAAAACGAGTGCAAAGCAAACGCCGCGGTTCGTAGTCAACAACGTTCAGTTCAATGTTTGTTTGTGATCCGTGTGTGGCCTCCGACCTCCAACAGTCTGTTTTCTACAACTAACATATGCTTTTAACCCTGTGCCCCGTGCTAATTATAGATGGAGACTAACTAAGGCAGTAAACAGTGCGGGTGAGGGTGCGGCAAGCAAGACACGGACAGACAAATATGCAGGCTGCTGTTAACAAATTACCTATGACACAAGTCCACAAAGAACATGAATATATTACTGGATTATTAGATTATATTATTGTAACAATAACTTAAATAAATAATCAAATCAATCAAAATAAGAAAAAAATTATTAAGTACAAATTATATTTAAAATCGAAGACTGTCACATAGAGAAGTGTGTATTTGTAAAAACTCATTTCGAAATAAAAAATAACATTTGATCATGCGTCGCTGCGCTTTCCAAAACGTCCAACACGCCATCCCACACGCCGCTGTCTCTAAAATATTGCATTAATTTCTGTGCCGCGAGAGAGGCGTCGCGTTCCGAATTCCTGGAAGAAGGTCTGTAACATAATACGAGGTCCGGCGCCTGCCCCATATCGCACAAGATATATGTAGCTGGCAGGCGGGTGAGGTATGTATGGCGTACTGACTTTCATAACAGCTGAATTGTAGCATAAAATTAATTAACATTTTGAACGGCTTTATTAGAACCAATCAGACCAACCAAGAACCAACCAATAAGATAAAGCGACTTAAAGTAGCTTTAGTAGTATGTATATATAAAGTTAATGTAATGAAACTTTACAATAAATCGCTACATCATTTGAGGCTAAAAGTTGTATATAGTTCCAATAAATAACTGAAACCAAATGCGTCATTTACCGATAGCTTTTAAAATCTATTCTCTAAAAAGTTTCGTGTGTCCAATCTGTCACGATCCACGCGGGAGCCATACACTCTGTTTATATTCGGCTAAACGGATATCTTCAGGCAATAAACTGATATTTTTACGTCCGTTTGATCTCCGACGGTCGCTTTATTGATACCTTCCTCTTCCTAAAGCTCTGGATTCCTAACACGCGTCTCTATTTTGTAGTCGCGAGAGATTTATATATGTTCCGTATTGTTAATGTGTTCCGAGGGTCTTTGAAGTTATCCTGAAGTTTTATGTTGATGGTAAAACTTTTCTGTCTTTAACATGCTGATGAGACAATTTTGTATGTCTTAATTCTACAACAGAAATAATTCAAATTCAAATTTTATGTTATCATAACTAGCACCATAAGGTAATGTTTACTTTTATTGTATTACATTTTTAATATTTTTTTTTTATTTTTTTTCATTCATTTTTTATTTTTACTCAATCTTTATTCAATTTCATTTTTAATTTAATTTTTTTTAATATAACCTATGTTACTCAGCGCTAATGTAGCATTTTAATAAAAAAATATTTTTTTAAATCGGTCCAGTAGTTTTTGAGTTTATTTGTTACAAACATACATACATACATACATACAAAAATACAAAGCTTTCCTCTTTATAATATTAGTATAGATATAGATTTACAGTTAAATCATGAGGAAATTAGGCACATTGATATTTTTTCTTTCCAATGCTACGCGTGCCATTATTAAAGCCCGTTTAGTAAAGGATCTATAATAGAAATGATTACAACACCCATTGTTTCAACGTAATGCCTATCACAAACATCATAATATGCATACGCTATGTATATACTATTTTCTCCTATGTTTCTTCATAGAGTTATTCTTTGTGCGACCAAGCACTATTTACAAAGCAGCATCTGCGTGCGCGCAGAACATTAGAGTAAACACTACTATAGATATGTTACCCATATCGTGATAGTAAAGACATCTTCTATTAAAAATAAAATAGACAATACAATATTGTTATCTTAAATTAGCACGACCACTACACATTATTTAACGTATCCACGCGCGTTTCTTAATTATTTCTTCTTCTTCATTTCCGTATTGTCACTTGCAAACATTGTTATTTATAAATACCTATCATATTGGTAATGATCCAACATTGCTTTTTTGCTTGTATGAGGCCAGCAACTTGTTAAATATATTTCTTACGTTTTTAGCTTATTTTGCCCATTGCAATGAAATGAAACCCTTTAGGTGTAAATTCGCATTAATTTTGTATCTTTTGTTTTAACGAAATTCTATAATTTTGTTAATATCCAAGTTCAAGGTTATATATAACCGGCGTGGAAGGCTGTGGGGCTTAGATAAGTTGTTCTCAGCGCGTCGCATTGTGCGCCGCCCGCCTAACTTCGCACTTACACATCGCAAGTTGTCTCTCTTGACGGGAACTAAACAACTACAGTGAATGCTTTGCGAACTCCTTTTATCACTATTCAAGATTCACTCACGCGTATATTTGTTTTCAAAATTCATGTCAACATCAAATAAAAAAAATATATCAAAACAGACAGTTACAGTCGTAGATAGTCAAAGTGATACTTAGTGAATACTTAAGTTAAAATTAATCTAAATTTGTTGTCATTAAAATTGAACGTACAGAATGAAAGAAAAGATTAGTAGATATATCTATACTTACCACATACCCTACTATAACTATTAATACTAAACTATAACCTTGAAATACACGAGTTTTAACACCCATATTCGTGCCATACAAATTAGTAAATTACACGTAACTTGACTGGTTGGATATTGGATGCGGGTTGAGACTTGAGTAAACACAAAACCGGATGCAACACAGACACCCATGTAAACTGTGCTGGATTACCTTACGAGTAACTTGGAGCTTAAGCCGCTCGAACCCTACACAGAAGTCTGTAAGGTATATAATATGAGGCATCTATACCAAAGGCTGTACCCAGTAGGAGTAACCTGCACAGAACTCGTCTGCTCCCTCATACCTAACGCTGCGGCCTGCAGTGTCCTGCATTACGGTGTTCCAGTTCACTACTTACTTTATAAAAGTTAGCGGTCCCCCGACGCGACGAAACGCTTAGAAAACAAAAATATTTTAACTTACGTAATATATATGTGACGATAATAATTATAATAGATTTAAAATATTACTTGTTAGTTTTTAGAGTTTACTTTTTGTGTCGGGGGGTTTTTAAATTTTTAAATTTTACTTTTATTTTTTCTTTTTAAAGTAGGTATAAGGTATAATATTAGGAAGGTATTTATAGTAATTAATTAGTTGAGTTAGTAACTTAGTTAGGTACAGGTATCATATTACTTTTAATTTACTAGATTAAGTTTCTCAATGGAAATTGAGTTGAATATACTAAAGAGTTTAAAAAAATTACGTATCGCGCGCGTCGCTTCGACCCTGCCGCAGTGGTAATTGAGCCTCATTGATCCCATTTAATTACCCACCTTCGAAATCTAAACCTTAACCTAACATGTCATATTTAAAGTCATGGTTACCATTACCATGTTCTTTCAATATCATTGAAGTAATACGGTACCAAATTTCGAATCGATAGGACATATGGAAGGTAGTCAGATCCCCTCATCAACTATTAAAGAGCTGATGATCTTCAAACGGCTTATCAAGTCATGGTTACCTTACCATATACTTTCAATATCATTGAAGTAACACGGTACTAAATTTCGAACCGATCGGACATAAGGAAGTTAGTCAGATCCCCTCATCAACTAGAAAAAAAGAGCTGATGATCTTCAAACGGCTAAACAGATTTTCATGAAACATGGCTAAGACACTCGGGATAAAATTATCTATGACACAAAAAAAAACTAAACGAAAATCGGTTCATCCGTTTGAGAGCTACGACACCACAGACAGATACGCAGATACACAGACAGACACGTTAAACTTATAACACCCCTCTTTTTTTGCGTCGGGGGTTAAAAAAGTACATTTTTTGTTTGTTTGTTTGATACGCTTTCCCGCGTAAATATTTAATGATTTGTTTGTTTTATTGTCATAGAAACTGTCAAAACGGTACGAAGTCTGCCGGGTCAGCTAATATAGAATAATGATAATAATAATTATTTAAAGAATAATAATTATTAGAACATCCGTGACCATGGATCATGGGACTGTGCTGAAATATCGGATACGCACAAAAACAAAAAACATGGTAACAATCTCGTTAACAATAATTACTTCAAAATATGTATTACACTCAACAATCACCACAGTTTAGACGCTGCTACGCTATTTCTCACTTCACAGCTAAACACCAGAAATTCCCTGATACGGTAATCATAGCTATAGCCCCACATGGCTTAAGCTGTTCAAACAGGTAATTAGCAGCCGCAGCCGCATCGCTCCAGCCATCAGCGTAATCACCAGCGGCGATTTGGAGCGGATTCCCACCGAACGGTATCGGCCCAAATACAAGGTGCGCCATATTTATTGCCAAAACAAGCGATGCCTTTACGAGGAGGTTTATTGCGAACCGATTTATGATTGCATTTGGAGAGATCCGTTGTGGTTCTTTTCGTATTGGTAATGAGTTTCGTGAAGCTCTCATTAAAAGTCAGTCAGTTCAATAATATATTTGATCTGTAGCAGTTTGCAAGTAGGTTTATTATGTTAGTAGTATCATAAGGTTCTTTAAGAAGAGTAGCAACCAGTTTTAACTTCAAAATCTACAGGGATAAAAACTTTAAAAAAATGAAAAAAAAATCTATTTTGATTGAAAATTATATTTTATTTTTATTTATTCATTTTAATTAATTTTTTTATCAGTTATGAATTTATACAGTAGGTTTAAGACGGTGTAATGCCTTAAGTACCACCACACACGGTATTTTCTGGAGAACTCTGCACTTGAGAGATGTCGTCATAGTAAAATTTGATTACCTTACCGAGATATTGTGATTGAGATTAATTTCAAATGTGTTGGTTTGGGGGGATGATTTGACGCATCGTCCAAGTATTTTATTGGTCCGGCCGCCTCTGACTTCATGGCTAGTGACTGACGAAGTTATTTATGAGTCCGCCTGTTGGTTCCCGGCCGGCGACCAGACCACCGCCTGTACTATTGACAGAATCACTTGTGACGAGTGCCTCAAATTGGATGCCGACCGGCGCGGGCGCAGCGGATGCGATGACGTCACCGCTATCACACTTGACCATGCCTTCAACTACTGTCCTCGAGCAACACTCCATTCAGAGTGCTGTTGAAAATATTGCGCAACTTAAGCGTAAAGTGCTTTTAGTTTAGGGTTACAGTATGAGGGACATATTACAACTAGAAATAACATTATAATGTACTTAACATATGAATACACAATAGCAAGCAAGCAAATAGCCTATACTGTCCAAAAGGCAAAGGTTTCCATCATTGAAATCAAGTCATCACTATAATTGATGGGTAATGGCTTAATAACCACGCTTACCAAATGTTATATGAACCCGGGCTATGAATCGAAATACACTTTTTGCCCGACCTGGGAATTGCACCCGGGACCTTCGGGTATCGAGTCGAACGTTTAACAACTCGGCCACCGAAGCGTTACGAATGCACAATAATTTATATTATTTTTTGTCCAAATTTACCTATTTTTAACGTATTACTTTCAAATATCTAGAAATTATCAAAATTAGATTAACATGAAAATAATGGAAAAAATTGACGAAAATGGATCATTAACTGTATCGATTAAAAATCACAGATCTATGAAAGAAAAGTACTTAAATACCAATAAAGTTAAATGGAGCTCGATGGCGTAGTGGTTAACGCGCCCGGTCTGCGAGTGCTGAGGTAAAGCAACTTTCGCAAAGGCCGGTCATCGGATGGGTGACCAAAAATGTATCATCTCGAGCTCCTCCGTGCTTCGGAAGCCGATGGTCCCGGCTGCATTAGCAGTCGTTAACAACCGCCAATCCGCACTGGGCCCGCGTGGTGGTTTATGGCCCGTTCTCCCTATCCATCCATAGGGAAGGCTCGTGCCCCAACAGTGGGAACATAAAATGATGATGAAAGTTAAATGGGTTATTTTTTATTTTCCTTATAAACACGTATTTTAACTACAGTGGATTTCGGGTATAACGACAATGAAGGGACCACTCTATTTTCGTCGTTATATCCGGAAGTCGTTACAGGCAAAGGTAAAGAGATACAGACACGTACACATGTGTAGTTTATATTCATTTATTATTGAAAATATTTGCACACTAGCAGCCATACTTATTCAAAAGTTTACTAAACCCAGTTGCTACTCAGAATATCACTTTGTAACTGAACCATAAAAGCTCCGAAACGTACACGCTTCCCTACCTACTTAGTTGATATCTATAAACAAAAGGTAAAGGTCTCCACACTTGCTGACCATCTGTGTGCAATGGATGTAAACAAAAGATAAGAAATGTTTGTAAAAGAAAAAAATCTTTGTGTCTTTGGCGGCCGACTCCGGTCGCAATATCTGCATGGGATTTCTAGGAATTTGTTACAAATGATTCATTAAAAACAGTCGCTACACCCGAACTCGGCGTTACATCCAAAGTCGCTATAGCCACATGAATTTTGTACTAAAGTATGCTTTAAATTCAAGGGACTTAGATTTAACGTCGCTATAGGTAAATGGTCGCTACAACCAAGGTCGTAATAAATGAAATCCACTGTATATAGAGTCTACTTATTACAAAATTATATGAATAACAATGTAATAAAATGAACAAATAAAAGTAACAGAATAGAATGTAGGAAAGTAGTCTGTGATACCGCTGGCTTACCGGACGGATGGGATCTGGCTGACGTGACACGAATCTTGGAGCGTGTGTAATACCGATTCATGGAGAACCATTTCCTACATGTAAGCTAAGGAGTTTTAAACGACAAAGGAAGAACAGAAACCCAAACTTGGTAGGTATTAAAAAATAAAACCGCCTCATCGTAAAAAAAAACAATTTTGTGTACTAAAATTTAATTTTATCTGTAAGTAGGTATGTAACGGATAATCTTCAAAATGATATAAGATTCATGAATTAATATCCGCACTTATAACAAGCTACACTATCCCTCAGTAGTATAGGCTATATTTAATCTCGGTCAAGTGTAGAGTTCCCGTAAACACGCGCACGAAGCTGCGGGCGGAAGTTAGTTCTTAATTAAAGGACATGTTCCACTAATTGATAGACAATAGTTAATATTAAATAGGCAACAGAATATTCCAGAAGTTTAATTCATTCCTTTGTAAAACTTATAATCACAATTTAATAATAGTTATAAACGAAACAAAAAGTTGCAATACTTAGCGTATATTTTTATCTTAAAAGCAACACCAAAGCATTTCTAGGAAAAAATCTTCAAAAAGAAGGAATCTCGTGACATGCAGAAAACTTCAGTGCTCCTTATTTTGCATACGGTGCTAATTATAAAGCTGTAGATATAAGGTGGTAATCTGCGTTATCTAAAACTATTTATTTTGATCTAACATTTTCTTCTCCGAACAATACATCAGTAAAGATCTCATAATATTAAATATCAACTGGAATAGAGCTGCAATAGCCGCGGCCCGTGGGAAGGGACTGCAGCGCGGAACAAAAGCTCACTAAAGTAAGTACTTAACAAGATAACTCACTGATGTTCCACAATAACGGGAATTCGATTGTAGGTGTTTGAAGGAGGGATCCACAAGGTAAAAGTTTAAAACTTGTATAAAAAAGCACTAATTATAAATAACTAGAATTCTATAATTAGCGCGATTTTTGAACTTAACCTGATCAGTTCAATTCAGTAGTACCGAGAAGTGAAAAAGTATTGCCGTAGTAACTATTATTTAATCTGGGTAATGTCCAGGAACAAGAGATCTGTTATCGAAATTTTAGCAATGTTTCGGCTCCAATTTCCTACTCCTACACACGCTAGATACTATTACTGAAGCCATGTTGTTATAAGAAAAGATCAAACGAGAATCTTGAATCAACCTGTCTGTGTCTACCAAAGAACAAATCAAAATATTTATCTGAAACGGCCACACTGGCGAATTCATTAAGTGAGAGGATATCATAATATTAATAACATAAAGTTAATTTTATTTCACGTCCGGCCGCAACCCATCGTAAATGCTCAAATGAAAAGCCCTAACTGGTGTAATTAAGGAAGTAAAACCCCTCACACCGATCTCATTAATATTCAAAATGTTGCAGATCGGCTAATCGATGTTACAAATTAACGATGTTAATCATAACTTCATTATTAAATATTTAACGCTGCTAAAACCAGATGTCTATTTAAACAAAAGTGAACGACATGAAAAGAGTCTTTACAAAGGCATTTAAAAAAACGTTGTCAGTAACACAAATGGGGCAGTAATTAAAAGATCAGGTAGAAGTGTTTTGTCGGCGCAGACCACCCGCCGATGCATTGTTCCTCGCCGCACATTCAAGCTCCAGCGAACTCGCAAAACACAGAGCTTTTCGAAATAAGCTGAGCTTTCACAACATCGAAGCAATCTTGAATCAAAACCACCGGTTACAATGTTACGAAGCTATATCTTAACAGGGAGTAAAACGAGAATTTCTCTCGGCATATCTCGGGTCACTCGTACAAAAGCAAGCATTGCATACCAGAGGTAAGCTCCCACGATTAGTGATGTACAATAACTCGGCGATCTACCGAGCGGTTGAACATAACAACACATTCACACCACAGACGCGGGATCACACAATCAGTCACTGGCCATCACTTACGACACTCGTCAACCGAAAATACGGAAGGAAAAAGTAACGCACAGATGCGGACGCGGCGAAAGCTCTCAAAAGACTGAGTGCCGCGAGCGAGCGGCGAGAACTCGTCCCAGAGCCAGCGGAGCCTTCACGGGGCGAGTGGCGCGCGCACAATGGCGTCGCCGGCGCGCGCGCACCTGTGGCGTATATTGCTCTTATTCTTTTAATTTTATGAGGCGACGAACTTTTCTGCGCACTCCGCGATCGGTTGACGACCCCACCGGCTCCTAATGACAAAAGTCGACTCCCACTGTTCACATATACCGATCGATTACCGATTTAATTCAAATTCTTCGTCGATATGGAGTCATTTGCGAGCAATCTTTTCAATCGAGACCAAGTCGTACATTAACATAATGGCCGGTAATTCATCAAGCGTCGTTTTTTTCGTTCGTTGCCTTTGATTCACGCGACGACATGTGAATGGGACGTGACAGAAGCTGCGAGTTATGGCCAACAAAATGAGAAGTGAATAGTAGTTGACGTTTTGTGGGACGGTTGTGGTTATTAAAGTATTGCGCTGGCGCTGCGGCCGGAATGCGTCCCCCCTCCTCCCGCGAGCAAGGTCGGGCGCGGAGGCATGCGCATGCGCACCCGCCGCCCGACCCGCCCCGCTCGCGTGTCAACCGCTAATCCCACAACAAGAACAATGCGACGCTGATCAATGGCATGTCGAAACACGTCCTAAAAGATAACATCGACCGGACAATTTATACCTTGTCACTCGCAACGTCATATGAATTGACACTGCGCCGAAAATATCGTCTAAGAGCGTTTATCGGATTAAAATATCAAACTCATTATTGCTTTCGAAATTTCTGAAGGTGAATGTGTCAATGGAGACGACATAGAACAAGGTAATGCAGTCACTTGCGATGTAGATCTCTGTAGATCGGAGATCAGTTTTACTGATATGGCACATAAATAGGTAATGTTAATAATCGCGGCAATTATTATAATTATTCGACTGAGACCGAGGATGTAAGTACATAATTAAGTATTTCATCAACGACAATAAGCTAACGAACCGCAACGTAACATATAACACAGTGACAAACATCTATTTTTAGTTTATTTGAGAAACAAACAATTTTTATAAGTACAAAAAAGGCACATCAAAGATTCCAGATAGATCAGTAAAGTTTCCACTAAAAAATACACAGACATTTCAACAAGTTTCAAGTAAAACAACACAGTGGGTGAACAAACCAAGCAGATATTCAAATAAAGAATCTGGTAAAAAAATCCATCAATTCAGTCGCTTTATCGATGAATCGTGATGATCCACGGACAAAAGACTAACTCGATCGCGAGCTATGACTGCCGTGGTTATTGGCCGAGTCGAATCTGTCGGACGCGCTCGAGGTGCGAACGTCGCGAGCCGAGAACAATCGTATGGTGCGTGTCATTTTGAGCATAACTGGTTCACGTTACTAAGCTTTTGATCAAAACATTTATAACGGGAGTGGCATGCCATTCTAATGAACAAAATTAACACATATCACTAAGTGATGATAATTATATCATCATATTCGAAGTATCTTTGCAGTATCGTCGAACACATTCAAATGTTTCTATGTATTTAGAAATATTCCGGTGGCAACGTCCCGGAAAACTAAGAAAAATATTTGACTCGAAGTTCGTAACCCTACCGGATAAAAGAAGACAAATAAAATGTATTAAATACTGTTAAGTAAACACTTCCCCCATATTCATAAAAACTATTTAAGCATAATTTAGGTAATCATTGTTTTGTATCTTTTTCTCAAATTCAAAATGACGTTTGTGTGACGTTGAAAAACAATATTTAACTAAATAATGCTTAAATAGTTTTTATGAATAAGGGGGTTATATCTAGAAAATCAATCACCTCAAGTGGTATTTCCCATGCAACACCTACTTGTAGACTTGCAGTACTATCAATTCTGTCAATCCTTTCAGTGCCGCCTCACAGTGACCGTTAGTAGTTTAACTCAATGTCATTATTTAAAGATATATCTCGCTTGACGACACAGCTATTGCAAAATCAGCACCGGTACCAGCAGTACCGGTGTGTGGTAATGTCTTTAAATATAAATAAAAACAATATAAATTGCTTATTGGTTTCAAAAATATTAAACATTAAGATTAGTATGGGATCTTGGCGTTGGTAATACCTACCCGCATAAGGCCTATCGAGAGTAGCGGCTTATAGCTCAACCTCCCCTTATGCTAATTCAAGAAGTCCAGCAGTTCATAGGCTGATAAAAGATATATTAAAATAAAACCAAAATAAATGGGAACTGTACCTACGTTGACAAGTGATGTAAAGCAAGTCCTATTTTTTCTCACAAATAAATATATTTGTGAGAAAAAATAGGACAACCTTGACTGTATGCAGAAGAATGAAATCTTACCACAAACCAGACGTTTCCTTACACTGCTTATCCGAGTACCATAAGAAGTTACCGGCCCTGTTTTAATTAGTTACATATCGTTCGTCGATATAAGAGCGATAGCAGTGATCAATGCTGAGACCGCTACCATCTTGCTTTACATCACTTGTCAACGTAGGTACAGTTCCCATTTATTTTGGTTTTATTTTAATATATCTTTTCATAAAATATTATGGGAATTCTTATAACTTCGTTTTATTATATTCGAAAGTCACACACCTTCTTATAGCAAAAACGACAAAAAAAAAAACAAATCCAAATTTGAATACATATTTTTTGTGTTGAATGTAAATTGACATTTATAATAAAATTTATACGAAATTCAAAAAATAAGGCCTTTTCTTACGGAGTTCTTGATGACAATTGCAGTGTATCATTCAAAGTCACCGCTAATAGATGTTCAGCGCTATTATTTATTCTAATTGACAACTTTATCGAGTGATTGAATGCCTTAACTCAAACAAAGCAGACGCAGACGTGTCGGCAAGTTTTGTGACATTAACTCTAATGATATATATACAATACTTATGTATAAGGTTATATAGACTGTGATATAAATTTGTTTCTTTTCAATCATCGGTTAAATGAATGTGAATAATATTTAACACACAATAATACACACACAATAATATGTAACACAGATCTTGAGGTAGGGTACTAATTTTCACAGAAAAATATCTTATCCCCCGAAGTTGTAACAAAATTTCACGCAGGTGACGCGGCGGGTAAAAGCATTAAATAAATCTAAGAGATTTATAAGTTCTTTTGCTCGTTTTTTAAGTGGAAGGAAAGTAACAGAGTTTAAGCTACTCTAGTTGAATTTACGCTGAGTGCTAACCTCCCTCCGCCTCAGTCACGTAAGTGTCGTCAGCGGTGTTGCTATTCGCAATGAACATAAAACATGTGGTCCAACTTTGCATGTTGCACAAGAGATTTTGTATATCACGGAACAAAAGCTCGCTAGAGCGACGTCGCATTATACAATTTTCTCAACATCTTTTACTCATGCATGTAACAAGTAAAAATAACAAAAGAAGCCACAATTTGGGCAGTAGCATACTACATATTTGTTTATTACTGTAAAAATAATTATTTATAGTATGTGTACGGTTATACCATACATTTAGAATTAGTTTATCAACTCTGAGTCACTTATGCTATATCATCTAATTATTAATTTTATTGTGTTTACACGAATTATTTAAACGACTGAGTGCACTCTAGGCCATCGCGCCAAACGAACGTCGTGTGAGAATCACTACCAACTTTTCACTGTGAACGGGAATAAATAACTACTTTTCGGAACATTCGTCTCACCGCACTCCTCAACTTAAACTAAACTTACAACTAACTTAACCACAACTACTATTTACCTGTACAGCACTACTACGCTGTACAGTATGTGTGATTATAATATTCGGAATAACTATTTAATTTTGCTTTCTGTTAAACATACGAAATAGCTGCCACACACAGAACATGTCAAAGTTAAAGGTAAGGTAGGGTAATGGCACCAGTATTCGACACTTTAAGGCCAAGCTTTTAAGGTTCGATATAATTTTCAACATAAATAACATTAAAATATCAGTTGCTGATCCATATTTAAAAAAAATAACGATCACTGGTTCCTGTCGTACACAGTGCCACACCCTAGTCAGTAGTTTTACAGTCTTAGAATGTCTTTTTGGGGATACATAGGAGAACATTACGTGTGTCGCCTGCTCGTATGAGTCAGTACTGCGCTGTTGGCTCGCAGCGCGGCTTGCTCTTGCGCCCCGAACACGAACATGACGTGCGTTGCCTCATGCCGTATATGAGTTGTACCGAAGAACGTGTGACAATTTTAGAGTAAGACAGTAACTTTTCCCTATCGCATTTAATTTGTAGCTGTATTGTGTCCGTCTAAATTGTAGTTAACCTTAACTCTATCGAATTTAAAAAACTCGCACTAGTGTATGTGACTTGTGTCCTGCTGATTGCTATAACAATGTTGTAGCTTAGTCGTTAAAACCATGTTCATATTCACATCCGTTAATCTAGCCGATTTTAAAGGTTGGTTGGAACTTCGTTCGAACGACTTTAAAATTGGTACTTTTAACGATTAAATCGCTAAAATATCGTGACGGTTTGGGTTATGGGAATCGGGGGGCAGCTGTTTTATGTAATACAATGTGTCGTAGCATGTGCGATATGCGGGCTATTACCTGTTCGGGCGAGTCGGTCTCGAAGGCGTGGCAGTACTGCGCCGCCTGCTCGCTGCGCGGCTCGCGCGCCACGAACGCGAACAGCGCGCGCGCCGCCTCACACGTCGCGTACGAGATGCGCCGCAGCACGTGCGACATGCGCACGCTCTGCGGACCAATACCATCGTGAGGCGTGAAACATTGTTCTTACTCGTATTGCAATCACCAATTATCAGTGTATCTGTTACAGTCAAAACTCATAACCGGTCAAAAGTACTTTTGACTGCATTTCTTAGTGTGATGGTGCCAAGTTTTAATACAGATTAGGTTAGGTTAGGTTATTATTGCTACCATAGAGCGCGAGCTGAGCGAGCGTAGTTCGCATGGTGCGGCAGTGGCCCGCGAAGCGAAGCCCTATTTTTGCGCGTCTAAACAACGAACGAACAACGAACAAACTGAGTTTTGACTGTAACAGAAGAAGATAAAAGTAATAGTAATAATAAATAATGTAGAAGTAGATAAAAGTAATTGTAGAGTTCACTAAGTTCCTTTAAAAACAATATACTTTTGATGTATGTACAAACTATGTCTTCTATTACATTTCGTAAGCCTCTCAATCAACAATGTTTTGGATTCGGTTTCCCATAATATTATGTATACGAGTATAAGTCGCTATACTCTATCTTGGTCTATTTCTGCTCCTCCTTTCGGTTTACTCTTAAACCCTTAATACTACACGTTGATGTATTTACCTGGTCGTCGGGGTCGCATACCTTGACCCCAGTAAGTGCTACCACCACTAGCACCGGCACCGCATGCCCGCTCTCCTGAAACAAAAATATTATTTATATTTAATTATATATATCATTGCAAAAATAAAATTATAAATTAATTTATTTAATTTATAATTACATTTTTGCAATGATTGAACAGAAGACAATTTGCATTTTGGAACCTGCCGACTAGCAGGTTCCGATCTAACGGGTGTGAGACCCAGTACCCATTCTCAGTTCAAGCTGTTTGTCACTCTAGCTTCTCCGTATATCTCTTCCTGATCGTCAGCGACCATCGCAGTCTGTTGCAAGAAGATTGCAAATAACACTTGGTGAGTTTGGCAATGCCTTAGGTACCTAGTACATAGATACCTACTGACTAAGACATCGCTGAACGTCTTAGTCGATCTGACTTGCGAGCTCGAGATGGTGTTATTTGCAACAGACTGCGAAGATCGCTTACGACCAGGGAGAGTTATTAATAATTCATTCGACGAAGCAAGTGTAACAAACATTTTGAATCAAACCATGAACCAGAAGTTAGAATGAGAATCATTCTACGTAGGCAAACAATCCCACTAGACTCGAGTGGAAGATCTAAGAGACCGGGTGGGTAGTTATAACTCAGCTCAATTTTTTTTTTTTTACATGTTGTGGTTGTTTTCTATATTTTTTGTGTTTATTGTAATGGAAAGTGTCCTGCTATGATAGGGCATTTTCCAATATTTTTGACGCTGTAAGGGAGAAAAAAGCTGGACACTTGCTGAGTTTCTTGCCGGTTCTTCTCAGTACAAGATCTCCCGCCCAGAGTAGACTTACGGACCGATGGCATAGTGACATTCATAAGAGCTACTTGTAGCCTAAACTGAATAAATGATTTTGAATTTTGAATTTTGAATTAATATTAGATCAGAATAGTAGAGCAAAGAAGAAGAAGAAAAAGAAGAAAAAAACATTTATTTTCACACAGACCAGAGACAATAGGAAATGGAAGAAGTGAACAAACAAGAAAAGAAACATTAAAGTGTCTCACGGTTGCGTCAAAATAGGTGGCCAATTCAGCGTATGTCAGGTTATGTTGTTGACAGGTGGATGCAATAAAAGGATCAAAGAGATTCTCAAAGAGTACTTAATTGTCATTAGTATCAGAAAATGATTTAAAGTCCTTTGCTTTGTGGCGGGAGGGGACGGCAGCAGGTAGCTATTAATTGAGGCGAACAACAGGTAGCTGCGCTCAGGGAATCTATTAAGGACGCACGCGAGCAGATTTACGAACCGTTCGATGCCTGTGTCCGGTCCGTTACGTAACTTGCTTGTAGTGATAGTTTTTTTTATTAGTTATCATGTTGCGTTAACCATTACAAAAATGATAGTTAACATTGTTAATTATACGTATACCTTTTTCTTGCAATGAGAAATCAGCATTCAATGAGTAATTCAACAATCTGTAAAACCACATACTCTTAATAAATATTAATTTGGTAAGAAAATCTTCTTAGATTCAGAGGCATTACGTTGTTAGTGTTTACGTAGGTACAGTACTTCGTGGACCTTATATAATTAACCTGCTCGGCTTACAGTGAAAGACTTCCTAAGGGGCTTAAAGCCATGTAAAAGATTCTCGTGAAAGCTGATCTTACATGATTGCTTGTATTTTTAATTATTAGACTATAAAGAAACACAGACCTGTAAACATTAACGTCGAAAGCACAACTTTAATTGTTTGTTTCCGTTCCATCTTGTGCGTGTCTGTCCGTCCTGTTGCTAGTTGTTTACATTGGGAATCATTGTGCGCGAGGAGACGCAAAAAACACGCTGCGAGCGCGCGCTTTAATCACTGCCATTGTAGTTGCGGGCTGCGGACATGGGGCAGAGCGGTAGCGAGTTTAAAAATTTATTTTTGTTTTAACATAAACTTTTATTACATTACAAGTATCTGAAAAACTACCCTAGATAATTGTAAAATACTCGTGTTAGGGTTACATGTCTGTCGAAGTTTAGAATCTATGTAATAAGGAACGTTTGGTTAGACACTGTCCTGATGTTCTGATGTCTTGACTTATTCCAGGCACTATGACATGCTAATGCTAGTGTTAAATCATTTTCACAAAATACTTTTCAATTTAAAAGGCTTTGACATACTGATTTCCATTTTTATTTAAAATATTTTTACATTTTTTTAAATAATATCTCACAGTCACTTAGCTTTAGCTTCATTTATTATACCTACTTATTTATCTGGATTTCTCTACACGGATACTATATATTAAAATGAAATATTTAAAAAGGATCTAAGTAGATGTCAAAAAATTCATAATTCAAAATCATTTATTCAGTTTTGACTACAAATTAGCTCTTTTGAATGTCTCCATGCCATCGGTTCGTAAGTCTACACAGGGCGGGAGACCAGTTACCAGGACCAGGGACCAGGAGACCTGTTTTTCTTTGAGAAAAGTCTAGTTACTAATGACATTTTTATATTCTTATCGTTTTTTATTTGAAACATTTAGTACTAACAACATCAATTTTTCTGCGTCGGTAACTAATAAGGCAACTAAAAATGTATATAGGTGCTTCGTTCAAATTCTTACGGAACTTTCATAATTTTAAATAACCTAACTTTGAACATCAAATATTAACGTGCAGCATCCCAGCTCTGCCCGACATTACCTGCTCGTCCTTATTTAACAAAATGAAGAGGGGCGCGGGTCGCGCGGGGGGGGATCACTCATTAGGCTTTTTAATTAAGACGGCCCCTTGGCTGTCCGCAGGCCCCTAATGACTGAAGCTAAGCACCATTTATGGGATCTCCGAGCGCACTATGTGAAAGTTATTTAAAGTTTTCACAGAATCAACTGAGAGCGGATTGTGTGGGTAACATAATTGTATTAAAACATAAATATACAAACTCAAACGTTAATTTGCTTTATAAGTAAAAGGTAGATAGATCTTGTTTACTTGATATAATTTTTTTTTATATAAGAAGGAGGAAAACGAGCAGGCGGGTCACCTGATGGAGAGAAATGACCACCGCCCATGGACACCCGCAAAACCAGAGGAATCGCAGACATGTCCTTTTTACTTAGTTACATCATCATCATCATCATCATCATCATCGGCCCATCTTAGTCCACTGCTGGACATAGGCCTCCCCTAATGAGCGCCATAGCGCCCTGTCCTCAGCTTGAAGCATCCAGCGTCTGCCTGCAGTCTTTCGCAGGTCATCATCCCACCTGGTCGCAGGTCGTCCTACACTACGTTTACCGAGTCGTGGTCTCCACTCAAGAACACGTTTACCCCAGCAGTTGTCGGTTCTTCGCCAGATATGGCCGGCCCACTGCCACTTCAACTTGCTAATTCTTAGAGCTATGTCGATGACACATGATTTATTTATGATGACACATGATAATTATGCTTTAAGTACTTCCATTAATTAATGTGGTATCTCACCGCATAGTCAAATACACCTGAACAATTCAAAAGCAAAATAGAAAAAATCACAAACAGTTTTGTAAGATAAGTTTTTGTTCTTTGCGCAATTCTAGGCAAACTGAATGACGACGAAAGTGTTTCATTTTCAATTTTAAAAGTTTTATGAAAAATTAAGCTCCAAACAAGCCGATTCCCAACCCTTAAACCGTCGTAAATAGAGTGGAAAAGCTTTTTGTTTAATAAAGGAACACTTAGAGCACTTGATAACGCCAATCCCCGCAGTTGCGCCCTAACTCACGCCAGCGCCGGTAAATTTTTACGACTTCTCCCGAGCACGTGGGCTCGGGCCAGACCACACCCGACCCTCAGGTGGCGGGTTTTTTACTTACGCTGATGGATTTTGATTTATTCATAGCTCTTAACGCAAAAACATGAGATGTTGTCATGTTTTAGAAAGGACATTTGCCATCAGCCACATCAAAGTTTAAATGCTAAGTTGATATTTTATTATTAATGTTGGTAACACCTATTGAATTGTGCTCTTATAAATGTCACAACGTCATCAGTTCGTAAATTTAAGGCAAGAGACTTTATAAAATAATTTAAACTAGCTTATTAAATCCCAAAGTATAATCATTATACATATAACGTGTAAGGAATATTACGATCGTGAATGTCTGCAATTTTCTTTGGTTAAGTATACACGATTCAAAAACTCTCAACGTACAAAACGTAAGTCAAAGACAGGGTAAAAGAAGAACAACAAGTTAGTGGCTGGCTGCGTAATGACGTCACAAGCTCAACAATAGCGCACCGTACTTCATTGGGGGTGTATTAGGCAAGCCGCGCATAAAGAGGGGATGCGGAGGCGGTGCCGGCGGTTTGTATGCTAATGCTAGTTGTTGGATACGGCGACCTTGCCCGCCCCGCCAGCCACGCCGACCGCGTCCACATAAAACAAAACAGGAATTTGAATGGCTGACGTCTCCACGGAGTCCATTATGCTACCGAGCGCAAACCATTCAGTACCTAGTCCGGTTCCTTACAGTTTTGCGATGAAAGGGTTAATTAGTGATTCGCGTAAATTATTGAGCATCAAAAAGGCGACACCATCAACGCCGTTGCTAGATTTTGTAGTGATATTAAGTTATATAGACTAATTTCGAGCAAATGTTATTAAGTAGTTATTAGAGGAATAGATTTTTTTACTATGTTATTTGGGATTTTGCATTCTGCTTCTTTTTTTTTGATTACTAATTAAATATGCTAGAAAATTACTTATATTTTTATCCATTAATTTATGAAATGAAGTGTTCTACTTGTGTCGATAGAAAAAAAATTTAGAGAGTGTAATCTAATAATATACCATGATAACAACTCAGGTCCAGGCCTGCAACAGAATATTTTGCTAGAAGAATATTTTGCTCTCCCAAAATCCAAAATACCAAATAAAAAAATGTAATTTAAGACCATTTATTATTCAGTGAGCCAAATATAAATTGAGTTACAATCAGAATTTTTATCTTAAAATTGAAAAAAATTCTTTAAAAATATTACATTTCCAATTCCTCAGAATATTGAAGTTAGTCTAAGCGAGCACCTCGACCAAAACATAATGAGAAAAATCAAGAACCCTCCGGAGATTAATCAAACGTAGTGAACGGAATCTAAAGGTCTTTAATTATTATTTTAAACGATGGCTTAGATAAGAACAAAAGCCAAATGTCTTAAATACCTCTACAGTGCGAGGTTGGATTGGGTCAGGTTTTTTTAAATAGTTTGGCAGGACAATGAGTGGCTTGCACGATTAGATCCGTTGGACGAGCAGACGCCATTGGCCTGCCAACACTACTGGAGCAGCACAAGAATGTGCTCATATACTAACAAAATTATAAGTTTTATTTACTAACAATAATTTGTGCCTATTTGTTAACTTTTTTACCTAAAAAAAATATTATTATTATTAGATAGCACCGTGATAACGTTTTTATGTAGTGAGTAGATTATGGGCTTAAGTCAAGCATAAAGTAGAGTTTTTTAACTTACCAAGTTCAAAAGTATGATTTATGTCTAATTTGTGATGTTATTATATTTGTGTGGTTGTAGCATGTTATAAGTTCCTAATACTTACCTGAAATAAATTTAATTTGATTTATTAATATCTGTAAATGTCGGACCGAATACGCTAAAAAATATTAACGCACGGATGCTCCAAACCCTTGATGGTTTTACCTACTCGGAAACCTTCTGCATTCATCCGACTTAAATAAGTTGATAATTATAAGCGTAATGACAAAAAAAAATGCTAGCGAAGCAGACGGTATTAACGCTATTGAAGATGTAAATAAATAAGTAAAAATGAAGTTATCAAAATTATTTAATTTTAACAGCTTTTGCAGCTTTTGCAGCTTTTACTCAATGTTTTCTACATTGAGTAAAAGCATTTTAGCATATTTTTTTCCAAAGTGAGCGTTTTTGTTACACAAGTGATTGTAACACATCATCTATATAAATATATAAAAATCAATTGCTGTTCGTTAGTCTCGCTAAAAACTCGAGAATGGCTGGACCGATTTGGCTAATTTTGATTTTAAAATATTAGTGGAAGTTCAGGGAAGGTTTAAGCGGTGAGAAACAAATAATAAGTAACGGAAAATAATAAAAACGTCAATTTAATTTTCCAATACAAAATGATTTGTTTGTTTTGTTGTCATGGAAACGTCAGTATAAAAAAAAAAGATTGATTTCGCTGACAAGCTCAAAAATGTGATTTAGTATCGAACGGTCGCAAACTGAAGTCGCCTACGATAGCAACTCGTCTAAAAATCGACTCGTGTAGCATGCTTTATATTCTTTCTGAGCCGTCCCCGAGCCTACTGTCAGAGCCACAGCGGAGCGCAGTGGCACTGGCACTGGCCCCCGCGGGAAATTTCATCATCATCATCTCAGCCAAAAGACGTCCACTGCTGGACAAAGGCCTCCCCCAAGGATCTCCACAACGACCGGTTTTGTGCTGCTCGCATCCAGCGGCTTCCCGCGACCTTCACCAGATCGTCGGTCCACCTTGTTGGAGGCCTGCCCACACTGCGCTTTCCGGTACGCGGTCGCCACTCGAGGACTGCTCCGCCCCAGCGGCCATCAGTCCTGCGAGCAATGTGCCCTGCCCACTGCCACTTGAGCTTAGCAATTCTTCGGGCTATGTCGGTTACCTTTGTTTCTTCTGCGGATCTCCTCATTTCTGATTCGAACTCGCAGAGAAACCCCGAGCATAGCCCTCTCCATTGCTCTTTGAGTGACCTTGAGCCTTCTGATAAGGCCCATAGTGAGCGACCACGTCTCAGTCCCGTATGTCATCACTGGCAACACACACTGGTCAAAGACTTTCGTCTTGAGACACTGCGGTATATCGGACGAAAAGATATTTCGTAGCTTACCGAACGCTGCCCAGCCTAATTGGATTCGACGATTGACCTCTTTACTGAAGTTGGACCTACCTAGCTGGACCGTTTGTCCCAGGTAAACATAATCGTCTACAACTTCAAGGGCAGAGTCCCCAACCTTCAGAGGAGTGGGTACGACACGTGAGTTTGACATAACTTTCGTCTTCTCCATGTTCATTTAAGGACCCACTTGTTGAGAGACTCTGTTGAGGTCACCGAGCATTGTGCCGAGGTCTTCCAGGGTCTCAGCCATGACCACTATATCGTCAGCAAATCGAAGGTGAGTGATGTATACGCCGTTGACGTTGATGCCGAGTCCTTTCCAGTCCAGAAGCTTGAAAGCATCTTCCAGTGCAGCAGTGAACAGTTTCGGAGATATCACATCTCCCTGTCTCACTCCTCGCTGCAACTGAATAGGTTTTGAGCTCTGGTCCTGAAGACGGACTGACATTGTGGCGTTTTCATACAAACACTTCAACACTTCGATGTACCGGTAGTCAATTTGGCACCGCTGGAGAGACTGTAGCACGGCCCATGTCTCAATCGAATCGAAGGCTTTTTCATAGTCCACAAACGCTAAGCAAAGAGGCTGGTTATACTCTTCGGTCTTCTGTATAACCTGCCGCAGCGTATGTATGTGGTCTATGGTGCTGAAGCCTTTTCGGAAACCGGCTTGTTCGATAGGCTGGAAGTCATCAAACCTGCGTGCGAGACGATTCGTTATGACTCTCGAAAACAGCTTGTAGACGTGGCTTAGAAGTGAGATGGGCCTGTAGTTCTTCAGCAGGGTTTTGTCGCCCTTTTTGGAGAACAGTACCACCATACCTTCGTGCCACGTTTCTGGCGTTCTGCCCCCCAGTACGACGGAATTAAATAGCTTCTGAAGAGCTACGAGTACCGGTCTTCCGCCTGCTTTCAGAAGCTCGGCCGTAATTCCGTCAGCACCTGGTGCCCTGCCGTTCTTGAGCTGTTTGAGAGCCATACTAATCTCGTACAGGCTGATGTCCGGGATGTCTTCGGTATAGTGTCGGGTTAACTTAGCTCTAGGGTCTTTAGCTAAGCTTTGTACAGGTGGCCGTGTGGATGTGTAAAGCTGTCCATAGAACTTCTCGACCTCTCCCATAACATCGGACCTGGTCGTGACAGTTCTGCCGTCATCGGTTTTCAGCGTCATCAGTTGGCACTGCCCAATACCCAGATCTCTTGCGAACACTTTTGAGCCTTTGTTCCGCTCAATGGCCTCTTTTATACGGTCAGTATTAAATCGGCGCGTGTCGCGAGTCATAGACTTCGAGATCTGCCTATTTAGCCGCCGAAACTGAGATGCATCACCTGAGGAAAGCAGAACCATTGCGCGCCGCTCTTCCATTAGTTTTTGGGTATGGTCTGAGAACTTTTTGGTTCCTTTTGCACGGTGGGTTTTAAAAAACTTGGACCCAACCGTTTGGACAGTTTCCACAAACCTGTTGCTGTATTCGTCCACATTTTCGCAATCATTCGATGAGGCACTCGAAGCGATTCTGCAATTCGAGCTGAAAGCTTTCGGGGTTTTGGATTTGGATGGGTACAGACCGAGCGTAGACCTTATTAATCGACGTCTTTCCAGCTTAACGTTGATATTCAATGTGCCTCTTACCAACCGGTGATCGCTGCCAGTTTTGAACGCATTGATCACAGTGACATCATTGAATATTTGCTTCCTCGTCGACATAATAAAGTCAATCTCGTTTTTTGTTGCACCATCGGGACTCATCCAGGTCCACTTGCGGTGTTCAGCCTTCCTGAAAAAGGAATTCATCATAAAGAGTCCCTCCTTTTCCAGAAAGTCCGCCAGCAGTTGGCCCCGGGAGTTCCGATTACCAACACCAAATCGTCCCACTCTCATCTCATCACCGCTTCGTTTGCCCAGCTTTGCGTTAAAATCTCCCATGACAACGGTGTAATGAGTTTTAGAGGCTTGTATGGCTCTAGAGATGTCCTCATACGTAGCCTCCACCTCATCGTCAGGGTGTGTCGTAGTAGGAGCATAAACCTGTATGACCTTCAGCGAATACCGTTTGGTTATTCTGAGTATAAGGTACGCTACCCTACGGCGACACACTCCCGGTCTCGACAACGTTGTTCACGAGGGACTTGTGGACGATGAACCCGACACCACTTTGGGACAGTTGTTCGCCCTCCCGGAAATAGAGCAAGTTACCAGACTTGAGGATTATCGAGTCCTCCCCCTCTCTTCGGACTTCAGATAATCCAACTATGTCCCACCGTATCTTGCTCAATTCTTCCTCCAGTTCGTAAATCTTCTCGTCAGTCCGCAGTGTGCGCGTGTTAAATGTTGCCAGGGCCAAAGTTCGTTGTTGGCGGTAGCCATGTCTCTGCCGGAGATTCTTAGCACCCCCTGTCCCGTCGCTGCCTTGGCCGCTACCGTAGCTAGGGCGAGCGGGGCCGCCGGGGACTAGGGGCCGGTTTTTGCTGGTGTGCATATACATGGGGGGTATATTTGCCGTAATCGCCACGCTTGGCAGGCGGGTTGGCGATCGCAGTAGGTTGAGGGTAACCTCAGAGAGATGCTGCTGCCCATCCTCTGGAATGGTACCTTAGTCGGCTTTTACGACACCCACGGGAAGAGATAGGGGTGGTGCTATTCTTTATCCCCGGCACCACACAGGGAAATTTAGTTGTCTCGAAACCAGACATGACATTCTACATTATAAAATTTCAGTTCAGTAGTAGTAGGAAACAATTTAGCATTTTTCTTTTTTTACCAAACATCTTTTATTATTTAACAAACTTTAGTACATTTACTGCCGTACTCAGAGACGTCAATTAAGTTTTAATGACAAGTAAGTCTCTTGCTGTCAATTTCTTATGTATAGTGCTAAATAGAGAAGGAAAGACATTTAATTGTCATTAAAACTTAATTGACGTCTCTGAGGACGGCAGTTAGCATTATAACGCAAAGTGCACGAGTATTATGTTCTTTTTAAGTTAACAAGCCAAGAAATGAGGTATGACCTACCTGATGGAAAGCGGAATAATTTTACACCAGGACCGAGTAAAATGTTGTCAAGATATTTGTTCTATTTACTGTATTCTGTCAAGGTTAATGTTTCTTGGTGTTAAAGTTATTTTTTTATTTTTTTATTTGAGACAACAAACGGAATTACAATTACAAAACGGATAAGTTATTGCAAAACCAGCACCGTTATCCACGGCTTACATGATCTGTACTATACATCACATTTGTTTGTAAATTGCTATCTATGTATACTACAACCGTAGCAATAGTTTAAGTATAGTATAAATGTATTCAGATAATCTAGACTTCTAGAGTATTGCATATCTGTGCCAAAGCCCAAGCAGATAATAATATTATAGAAAACTAAAGAAAAATATGTAAACAAAATATATGGAACGTTTTTAAAAATTAAAAAAATAATTCATTAATTACCCAATTACCAAAATTTTCAACTTAATACTTTATTTTAGATTTTGAGAAATTACCTTTAAAATGAAACAGTTTACCTAGTCGAGAATGTAAACAAATCCACTTCCGAAATGTGTTTATTATTCGAGGCCATCATTCTATACAGAGTATTTGGTAATACCTACAGGTATTATCTCCCCCAAGCCGACTGGTCCTCGTGGGGGAAAATGACCACGACCCTCTAAAGGTAAAAAATAACAGGAAAAAGAAATATAACGATATACATATAGCAACTATAAACTGTCGATCACTAGGAACCACGGAAAAATTACAAGAACTGGAATTAGCATTGGATGAAATAAAATGGGACATAATTGGAATTAGTGAAGTGAGAAGATTTGGGGAAAGAATAGAAGACCATGGAAAATACATACTACACCATATTGGGGAGACGCCCGGATTATACGGAGTCGGATTCATGGTTAAAAGAAACCTTGCCAAAAATATACAAGAAATAAAAGGGATTTCAGAACGGATTGCACTTCTCAACATTCAATTACCTGTAGATGGAGAGGAAGAACAAGTATGGTCTATAATCCAGGCGTATTCGCCTACCGAATCAAATAAAAAAGAAGACATAACAAAAATCGAAAAATTCTACGAAGACCTACAATCGACCACTGCAAATGCAAAATCCAAAAACATAATAGTTATGGGCGACTTTAATGGACAAATTGGCAAACAAAAAAGCGGAGAAGAATATACCATAGGAAGTCATGGATTTGGTAATCGAAGTAAAAACGGCTCACGACTAGTATCCTTTGCTATTGAAAATAAATTAAGCATCCTAAACAGTTTTTACAAAAAGAAACCATCAAAGAAATGGACATGGATCTCTCCTAATGGCCGGTATAAAAACGAGATCGACTATATTATGTCTAACAATGTAAAACTTTTTAAAGATTTATCTATTTTAAACAATTTTAATTTTAACTCAGATCATAGAATGGTTAGAGCAAAACTATCAAGGACACGTGTTAAAAGAGCACGACAATTTCACAACAGTATGAAAGCCATCGAATGCACCGGTAGCACTGATTTACTTCTGAACAACCTCGAAATATCTTTGCAAGGTGGGGAAAAAGAATGTATATCGACTCAAGAAAAATACATCAGATTGCTTAAACAATTAAAAACAGAAACTAAAAAAGTAAACATGACTAGTAAAACAGCGATATCATTTAAAAGTAAGCAATTATTACAAGAACGGAAAAAACTTATACAACAAGGAAAAAATAATAATAATAATAATAGTCGCCAAAAGATAGCAGAAATAAGCAAAAAGATTAGCGAACAACTTAGAAAAGAACGGAAAACAAAAAGGCTAACAACATTAAGAAAACATATAGAAAAAACAGGAGGAATAAAGAAGGCGCTAAGAGAAATGAAATACAAAAAGGACTGGATTCCAAATATGAAGAATAAAAATAGTGGAAAGACCAGCAAAAGATCAGAAATACTAGGAATTGCTACGGAATACTACCAAAATTTATACCAAAGTCGTAAAGGGGAACAAGTAATAAAGGAATATAATTCAGTAAATAAAGAGGAGATTAAACAAATTCTAAAGGAAGAAACAATAAAATCTATCGAAACACAAAAACTAGATAAGGCACCTGGATCAGATTTAGTCACAAATGAACTACTAAAAACTACTTTACCCGTGATAGCACCAAGACTTACAGATTTGTTCAATGAAATCCTCGAAACGGAAACCATCCCGGAAGACTGGACTAAATCGACAATCATACTGCTGCACAAGAAGGGAGACAAGGGCGATATAGGAAACTACAGACCGATCAGTTTAATGTCCAATATTTATAAAATATTTTCAAAAATCATACTAAACAGAATTACCAATACACTAGATGAAAACCAACCTAAGGAACAAGCTGGTTTCCGAAGCAAATTCTCAACTATAGACCACATACACACTCTAAGACAAATTCTACAGAAATATAGAGAATATAATAAAACATATTACATAGGGTTTGTTGACTTTAACAAAGCGTTCGATACATTGGAACATGAGTATATATGGGACGCTCTAAAAAGACAAGGGGTGCAAGCAAAATACATACGAATAATTAAAAACGTATACACATCGAGCACAGCACAAGTTAAACTTGAATCTACGGGTGACGAATTCCCTATTAAAAGAGGTGTACGCCAAGGAGATCTTATATCACCTAAATTATTTTCAGCAGTGCTGGAGATGATCTTCAGGAATCTAAATTGGACCAAAAATGGCCTCAATATAAACGGCGAATATCTCAACCATCTACGCTTCGCGGATGATTTGATTTTGTTTTCAGAGGACGCAGGAAATCTGGGACTAATGTTGCAGCAACTATCTGATGAAAGTGTTAAGGCCGGCCTGACAATGAACCTAACTAAAACCAAAATTATGACGAATTCCCAACAAACATTAACCAATAAAAAACACATAACAGTAAATAACGAAGAAATAGAATATGTAAATGAATATATATATTTGGGCCAACTTATATCTACAGATGATTGCATGAATAAAGAAATAGAACGAAGAATAACTAATACTTGGAAACGGTTTTGGTCTCTTAAGGAAATAATGAAGGATAAAGATATGCCAATGAAAGGAAAAAAGAAAGTATACGAAATATGCATTATGCCATGCTTACTATACGGGTGCCAGACATGGGCTTTAACAGAAGTACAAGAAAGTAAATTAAAAGTCTGCCAAAATGCAATTGAAAGGAGTATTTTAGGTATAAAAAGAAGAGATAGAGTGAAATTACACGAAATTAAAAAGAAAACAAAATTTAAAAGTGCACACAGCCTACAGACAGCTTAAATGGCGTTGGACGGGCCATATGTTAAGAGAAAGTAAAGAGAAATGGACTAAGTTAGTAACAGAATGGTATCCAAGAGATAGCAAAAGAAATAGAGGCAGACAAACCAAAAGATGGGAAGATGACTTTAAGAAAATAGCTGGTCCGATATGGACCCGTTTAGCAAGAGAGAGGAATACGTGGAAATCTTTAGAGGAGGCCTTTGTCGACAGACAAGCTGTTTCATACAAACATCCAGTTGCCGATAATTCAAATGCAAGTTAGAATTAATTAAATGAATTTAGTTTTTAGTAAGTAGGCATTAATTATTAATTGTAAGGAAAGAAACAGCAATAAAGGCTATTTTATTTTATTTTATTTATTTATTATTTATTACAGGTATTATATAATCCCGAATATGGCAGACAGGGCACAGGTCGTAGAACCCTGGAGAATTATAAACGTAACTAAAAAGCACCATATGGCCAAAATATTAAGGTTGTTTGTTACTAGTAATATTGTTAAGTGACAACTCAGGTGCTACATTGTTCTTGTTCGTCAACCTCATGATCCAAACAAAACAGAAGTCAAAACATGTCAGGGTTGCACAAAAATAATGTAATAAAATAAATTTGAGATTTTGTATGAAAAAGTAAATTTTCATAAATATGATTATTTATACTTAGTTGCATGGCTATGTTTCGGGATTATACACATATTACCTTGTATGTGAGTGGGGCGCGCATAACCGCATTTGTATTAACCTTTTTTTAAACAATATCGTAAAAATGTTAGAGACTAGCAGAATAAGAAAAAATATGGTGATTTGGCGAAACGACCGACGCATCTATATCGCTAGTCAACGAGATCCATCGCATATTCGTGTATTCGGAGTAAAAGGCGACACTTAGCAGAAGTAGCGGACAAGTGTCACTACACAATAGGGACTGCGCTGAGGCTTTACTTCGAAACTGTCCCTCGCAACTTAGGGCGCAACGCAAAAGCTAGCGCGATCTATACTGGACCGTATAGAAAAAGGGTCCGTTATAATATCTTCAATAGGTATATTCAAAAGTACCTGACCTATCTTTATATAAAAAAGTAGGTTTTAATGTGCTTAAAAGAAAATTAAAATAAAGCTTTAAAAAAAAAAAGAAAAAAAAAGACAAAGTGTTAAAAAATTCCACGAGCGGGATTTGAACCCGCACCCCATGACATGCCGGGTCAGGTGCACTACCAACTATGCTAGCGTGGCTCAATGCAACTAGCCGAAATTAATCAACACTAGCTACTCTTAATCTGTAAGCCAAAGGAGTCCCATTCAATGTCGACAACTACGTCATCAACTTATATCTTCATCTTCAGATCTTAATATTTTAACAAATATTGAAAGATCAGTTAAGAATTAGGCAAGCTATATTTATGATTATTTACATATAATTTTACGCAAATATTGTTGCGAACGAATTACAATATTTGAAAAAAGAAACAGTGTTGAAAAAAATCCACGAGCGGAATTCGAACCCGCACCCCATGACATGCTGGGTCAGGTGCACTGCCAACTATGCTATCGTGGCTCAATCCAACTCACCGAAATTAATCAACACTATCTATTTTTACTTTATAAGCCAAACGAGCCCTACTCAATGTCGACAACTACGTCATCAACATCCGATCTTAATATTTTTACAAATATTGAAAGATCAATTAAGAATTAGGCATGCTATATTTATGATTTAATTTTAATATTTCGATAATTGTGACATCTGATAGGAAAAATAATTTAATAATTGATCATGAATCTGAAGTTAATAGTACAATTGACAAAATATTATAATTATGGCTAAATATGAATAATTTACAAATAAACTTAAATAAGTCTAAATATATAAATTTCAATCAGTCTAAACACAAAAGCTTGAACTTTAATTTAAATATACCAAAAATAGAAGGAGTTTCTGACACCAAGTTTTTGGGTCTTACTATCGATCAAGATATAAATTGGAAAATACATGTCGACAATGTTTGTAAAAAAGTCAACTCCTTTGCTTATGCTCTTGGTCAAGTTAAAAATGTGACAAATAAATCGACTGCGATTGTAGCCTACCATGCTTACATAGCGTCGGTGTTGCGCTATGGACTGATATTTTGGGGAAATAGTACATTAAAAAATCAAGCGTTTGTTGCCCAAAAGAAGTGCATACGAGCCATCTGTGGGATACCGCCCGATGTATCTTGTAAACCCCATTTTAAATGTATGGGTTTGTTGCCGCTGCCGTCCCTTTATATTTTTGAGGTGTGCATTTTCGTTAAAAAACACAAGGAGCTATTTAAAAATGCATCGCAACAAAATTCTAGACTTCACAGAGACCCTCATAAACTTGTGCTGAAGGAAATACCGCATTCAGAAAAGTATCGGAAGAGTGTTCTAACGATGTGTATACGAATATACATATAATAAAATACCTAAATATATTAAAGAACTGAACACACATTTATTTAGAAAGAAATTAATGCAATGGTTAATTGAAAAAACCTTTTATGACATAAAAGAGTTTTTTGACGAAAGAACATAATGACATACTTAATTAAATTGAATGATATATTATTAATGATTTTGACATTTACTAAATTAATGAATTGTATTGTGAAATTAAAAAAAAAACTGAACCTAGTATTCTAATCTTGATATGGATAAATAATTCTAAATATTGAATGATATTGTATTTGCATGCTGTATACTAAAAGCAAAACATGAGCCCTTTAAAGTGTACTAAGACCATATTACCATGTTTTTAGCAAATAAAGTTTTATTATTTATTATTTACGCAAATATTGTTGCGAACAAATTACAATTTGAAAAAAGACAAAGTGTTGAAAAAATTCCACGATTCCAAAGGGGTGCGTGCGGGTTCGAATCCCGCTCGTATACTCGTAAGTCATATATATCGTATCGTATATCACTACAGGTGTTGGTCCTTCAAGTCGAAAAGCATTACTCGTTTGATAAGTGAAAACTAATGACGTCACTTGTAACTTGCACCCAGGTGCCAGCGTGCGAGTCCATTAGCAGGCATGTGCAACCGCGCGGCTAAGTTCCCGCGAGGGGCGCGGCGACGCCGACGGCGCGATGACTACTCGGCAACGTTACGGGTAGCTTCGCAGAACACTCGCGAAACTAGTTGACGAGTTATATGTGTTACAGCTAACTCAGCATATAAGGTTCAGTTAAGTTTTCATAAGCGATTCCTAGGTCACAACTGTACCTGCACGGAGTCCAACAGGATGGTATCCTATTGCAGCAGTCTTGTTCTGCGCTCATTACTTTAGCTCCACCAGAGACCTGGTACTTAGGACGTACAGACCATTAAACGTTAGAAGTATGTCTTTATTTTGAGTATTTATGAGTTATAAATGAGTTGGATCAAGATTTGGCAATGCTATCGTGATTATGTTTTTGTTCCGTGTCGTCTCGACCTGGTCCCGCCAGAATACCAGCGCTGCAGCGGCTATTGTCGCTGTAGCCTATGCTGAGGCTGGGGCCTTGTTGGCCACACTAAATCATTAAATTCAGGCAACAAATTATGTACAGATGGTAAGTTACATAGAGGCCCATATTATAAATACCTTACAGACTAACATACATACAATTTATTTATAAAACTAAAACTATGCTACACGTAAGGCCGCGTGGAGTCCGCTAGCCGGCCTCGGAATCGCCGGAACATGACACCCTTCGGACAAAACTCTTCTTTTATGAAAGTCGACAGATGTTCGGTTGGTACTCTCACCACAAATGAATTGAAATTCACATTGTGGCGGGACTCCAACCGTTCGACCCTCAGAGTGAATTTGGTTTTGATCCACACATACTCTACGATCTCTTCTGCCTTCGTAGAGTAGTGGAGCCGGGACACGTATAGTAGCGTCCTAGGTGTAGCTGAACGCTGATCGGTCCGGTCGGTGCAAAACCGCACAGCTTGCGACAGACGGGCTTCCTCTTCTTTCTTTCCACTGTGATGAAACCCTCCTCGTCACGGTAATGGACCTGTGGAGCCGCAAGCGCGCTTATCTACCTCGGCCGCAGCTCAGGTTGCGGAGTGGCGCCGACAGGTTGGCTTGCGGCAGCAGCAGCGTAGGCACGTTGAGGAGTAGACGTGCATGCGCGTGGCGTCGCCACTGGAGCGGAGACAGCGGGATGGGCGGGGGGGCGCGGTGCATCGCATGCGGCAGCGGCCGGCATATGTGCCGACTCGAAACTGCCGATAGATGCATTTTGCGCTCCGACGAGTGTTCACATTAGCGGCCACGGATGACCTACTTACCGAGGCAATGTTGCTTAATAACACTACCTGGGCACGCGACTCACCAATGGTGCTATTCGAGGCATCTAATTTTTCCACTACTTCTGCCAGGCTCGTTTTCAGGAAGTTGATGTCCATTAACAGCTTGGTGACATCGACGTGGTCGAATGTGACGGGAGGCAGCTTGTGAAGCTCCTTCGCCACGAATGAGGGCACGTCGTCCAGCTAGGTCGGTCTCCTTGAACAGAGTGATGATGTCCTAAAGACTTCTTTCAGTTCATTCCTCCGGCGAGATGGCATCTGGTTGGCTTTGCCGACGGCCTGGAAAAGCAACGCCTTGCCACTGCAAATCTTGTCTTCCTTGAAGTTCGACTTGCAGATCTGCAGATGCTGACCTCGTCCATGGTGTCGATGGCGTTTTGTATAAACGCCAACAGCTCGTTGACTATGAGTTGTTGGAAACCCATAGTCTAAAACACGTGCAGAGGCTATGGCCGCGCGTATCGTATAATTAAATTTCTTACTGCACAGTGTTGCACGCCCGTTTCCGAGAGCGCATCGCACTGCTAAAAAAGCTAATGTTATGTACAATCGGTTTGTGATCAATAAATGTTATTCTATTCTTCTCTATTTTTCTATTCTTATTATTATTATTATTCTATTCTTTTCTATTCTATTTTGACCTTTAGTGTTAATTATTTATATAGTACCCTACTTACGCACTTCTTTTATTATTGTCTTTCCATCGTATCGATGGCAAACGTCCTCGACTCCCGAACAAAAATGCGGTGCAATAAAATTTGAACTCACTTAAACTTCTGTTCAATCATTGCTCGCTCTTCAAAACTAAACCCTAACGGTAAATTGAATTGTGCAATCCCCAGTATAGTGCAATATAATTGTTCCTTCAGGGCCCGCCTTAACGACCTCACTTGACTATCGTGTAACGAAGCACATTATTTTTCTAAGCATGTACATAAAATTACTATACTCATTTTAATTACGCCATAAAGCAAACACACATTTTCTGTATTTAGTTTCCTTTGTTTAATGGCTCAGATAGTGCTAATTAGAATGAAGCCGTTTTATCCCGACCCGCATTCTTGTCCCCTTGGGCCTCGGCTTATTTAGTGCTGCGTGTTTTAGAATTGCGAATATTGTTTCTGTGAAATAAGTTACTATTCTAATTTAAATAGCGTTTTAATAATCCAAGCTTGGGGTTTGTTTCTGCAGTTGATTTTTAGAGTAAATCTGCAGTAGCTGAATTATACGTGAATCGTAAACATGGATAAAGTTCAAATGATCCTAAAGCCAACAGCTGTTCTATCCGATTCATTACAATACCATACAAAGTTAGCGTAGTTACTAGCAGTTGTTTATAGAGTAGTTAAAACCGCCTCTGTGATCTAGTAGTGGTTAGAACCCTGGTAAATTCCCAGCAGGGGCACATTTTATTGTACTAAATATGAGATGAGTTCTGCGTTAATTCGATTCCAGCTTCAACCTAACCGTCACTTATCATTAGGTGCCAAGCGATAATATGATGAGCGCTCTTTAACTATTCAAACTAAAGCATCTATCAGAAGTTGAGGGCTCCTTCAATAACGAATACGTGCAAATATTGGTCCGTCCCGCCCGCCCTCGACAGCGACGCACTCCGCCGTTAATCGTCGTTTAAGCTGCGTTTAAGCTGCGTTTAAGCTGCACATTAAAATGCGCCGGCCGTTTAAGTGCACTGCCGGATCGAGTGCGCCCGCCGACCGATATTGTATCGCTCCCGATATTATAATGTATTATGTTGGCTCAGCGCAAGCTTCACCGTGCTCACGATATTCAGTACATTTTAAAATGCTATTAAAAGTATCCCTCTCGATGCAGATACTTTATACTATCGTATTAATAGAGATCGCTATTGAGTTAATAACATAGACTGAAGTATTGAAAAACTGATCACGTAAATATAACTTTAATGTTTTTAGCCGACTGTTAATCCCTGGTCTGAACGCTCCTAATTCTTTAGCTTAACTTGAGAGCCACGTATTTGTCGTTGTAGTGTTGTCACTTTTCATTTTCTATTGATTTCTATCCCTAGTTAATTATTTTACTTTTAGAGGACTCAATGTTCGCCTTTTCTTTAATTCGTTCGAAAATCCCAAAACTTGGTGACACTTCCCGAGATCTCGTGTTTTCGATGTCACCTAACCATTGACCTTGTGGTTTAATAACATCAAATGGCAGATTGTGAAGGAAGGCCTCAGGGGGTGCGGCAAGGTAAAGCGGAGGGGGAGCGATACGTTACGGTGGGGAAAGTTGCGCAATGACAAAGTGACTTTAGCTATTATTTAATCTGCGCTTTGGCTTTGAAGCGCGAAGCCACTGCAGCCGCTTGCTACGTTTGAGCAAATTCAGTCACGCGAAGCCCGGCGCAGCTCGCACACCCTCAGAGTAAACATCACACAAAGCGCAAGACAATGTCCTTCATAAAAAAGTGGTTTTTGTTTTTGTAGTAGTATTTTCTAGTTATTCGCTTTGTGCGTAAGCTCGTATGTGAGAGCTTATAATGCCGTGTTGCTCTAGACATGCTTTTACTCGTAAGTTGTCAAATATCGGCGTAGCGTTAGTGATGATACTACGAGTATTTTAAATACGTGCTCCTTATGCTTTCAGTTAAACGCCAAGGTAATAATTGAACTATCCAATCGGTGACCAGTTTAACAACGCTCAATGACGTAAGCAGTGACGAATTGTGACATCATTCTGAGTGTTGTGGACCGCACGGATAGCATATTTCTTTATATAAATATAAATAACATACCGTGAGCAATAAAGGAAACAAACAATGGTGACCAAAGGCGGTCTCACCATTCAAAGCGATCTCTTCCACACAACCTTTGTTGCATAGGACAACATTATGTACCGGATAATTCAAACAAATTAACACAAAAAACATTAATTACGTATGTCACTGCCTTCATCATCATCATCATCATCATCATCATCGGCCTATCTTAGTCCACTGCTGGACATAGGCCTCCCCTAATAAGCGCCATTGCCTTACTTACTTCAAATAAACAACACAAATAAAAGAATATACTTTATTTTTGGTTAGATTCTCATGTAGGTGACTACTAGAATAATGGAATACATTTGGTGACCTCTTTCTTTGTCGCACCTCCAAAAGATAGAAAAGTCTACCAGCACACGTTTTCCCTCCTTTCTATGACATGGGGTCTTTCAAACGAGGCGTCAAGAGGCATCTTGTGGGCCAGCAGAGAGAGTAACTGATGCTGCGTTGTTGTCGTGTCTGGACTCCATTTCCACTTAACATCAGGTGGAAGGAGTCATTTGCCGTGCTAAGTGTAACAGAGGCGGCTTTTATGAAAATATATTATATTTCTTTAACCCTTATACGTGGTTGGTAGGGGCACGTAGCGCGTGCCGCAGTGAGGTGGCTCGCAGTGTGGCGTCGAAACATTCAAATGTCACTCCTGGGGCGCGGGAGAGTCGCGAAGGGCGCGGAGGAAAGTTTGCGCGTCTTTATCCGGCCGAACGACGAGATTTATGCGAACGGAACACGAACCGGCGCCGTTTCACTATTGCCGAAGGTTAACCGCCGGCAGCGAAAGCGGCCGGGAATACACCCGGTTATGCAATAACTTTGCGAGGACTCTGTGAACACTGCTGAGGCTGCCGCGAATGGTTGAAGGAAAACTAATGAAAAGGCAGCGCCAAGTGTTTTAAGGTTGATAAAGAAATGTGCTAATACCTACATTATTTTATTTTTACTTCATTAGTAGGTGAGGATCCTGACACAACTCTTTGTACACCTGTAGAGTGAAGTTATTAATAAATATGCAAGAATAAAAATGTATGTAACGGTCCTCGATAGAATGCTCCTCTTTTTATTATAACTACCTATGCCTGTAAAAAGTATGAAAATCGTGTTTTTATTCATTGACACCTGCAAGGTAAAAATTGTAACTCACTTTTACGTGCATTTGAGATACAGTTATATTCTGACTAAGAATATCATAATCACCTTATTTTGAGTTACAATATTTTTTCTTGTAGGTGCCGCCATAGGTATTTGACAATATACTTTGATTACGTTAAGGGGTCAATGCAGGCGTTGGTAAATGATGAAAAAGAGCAACGCGGCGTAACGTCACTTTAACATTCTCTCGTGTCTGAAGTCTACAGGCCCGACATTTTTACTGAAACTCAAGGGGATCGAAGAGACACCATTCTTCTTTTTTCAGTAATTGATTCTAGATATCGAAATATTAAAATTAAGAATTAGAACTAGTCATCATATCCTATGAACCAGAAATCAAAAAAAATTTTGATACTTAGCTGTATTGGTATTGGAGTTATCTAAATGGAAGAAAAATATTCTTTTAAACTTTTACTGTTCCGATTATTTCATATTTTCAGTCGCAACAGGCGTGTAAGTTTAAGTTGCCTGCTTTAGAATGTCAAAACTTATTATTTTTGAGATGGAAAACAAACCAGCAGATGCTAGAATGCTAGCCGATGGAAGTTTTGAACACAAAGAGTTTTATTCATTGTTGTTATGTTTTCTTGTTC
>OY720028.1:21041901-21068073 GCA_963082485.1 Eudonia mercurella
TTACCTTTTGCAGTCTCCTACGGCCGCGGCCGTCGCGCGTCGCGCCGCCCGCCCTCCGCGCCGTATATCACAACCGTCACTTCTTAGGCCGTAAACTTTTAAATGTAACTGCCTCCGCGCGCCGCTACACCACCGCCGGTCTTAGACTCAGAGATACTATGTGTGACTTTTAAAGTGTGTTTTTCCATTTTAATCAAAGGTTTTTAACGGGAATTAACAACAGTCCGCCCGTGACCACGACCGGTACAACTCGGTCAAAACGTCGGGTATAAAGGTATGACTATGAAACTCCAGGGATACTGGTTTAGATTTTACATGTTTGTATTCTGGTAAGTTGTTAAAACTAACTGGCTAGCTAAAACCATATCTTCTCTAAATATGTCGAAATCCGGCTGGATGACGACCACTCCAGTTTCGGTGTCTGCCGCCAAACAGCATTGTTTGTAGCATATTCTGGTTTAAAGGGCACTAGATCCAGTGAAACTATAGCACATAAAGGCAAAACAAATGAAGCTTACATGTAGCGATAGCATTGTTGTTGCAAGCGCCCGTTTTTTACGGATTATTAATATAATCAAAAACTTATCATGGGGTTTTAATTGATTTAAAATAATTTCAATGATCAGATGTCTAGCTGTAAAATTATTAGACACTAAAATTTATGCAAACTTATTTCTTAAAAATAAAATGTCAAAGGGGTGACAGAGATCACCTGCCTCAAAGGTCGACTTGAAGTGGAGTTTACCTGACAAGTGACTTAATGTCAACCTACTTCAGAGTTAAAATCGTGAACGTATTACGTATATTTTTGTTCACCAACATTAATTCAAATTACATAGTGGGTGAAATTCACGTTTCACAAAATATGTCATCATATTTTTCCCTTGAAGTCGTAACAAAATTACCATGCCATGTCTATGACTAGTTTGGTAAGTATTTATTAACAGCGTCGCCGCCCGCCCCGCGGTAATGGGCGGGCGGGGCGCACGTGAGCTCGTGTGCACGCCGCGCTATTGAATCTAACTGCGGCGGTCACGGGAATGAGATTGAAACACAAACTTCTAAAAAGTTTCATTATCAATCGAATCAAATCAAGGAACAAATACAATGTCAGTTTAATGTTTTAGTTCTTACACGTTATATGCCTAGTGCCCTAGCTTAAGGATCGAATATAAAATATAAAGATGTAATATTTTAGTATTTAATTTAAACAACAGCGGCATTTATTTAAAAGATTTGTATTATCAGGGTGCCTAGTGCAAAATTTTAAGTCTCCTTGTTTTCCACCAGGACGCGCTTCTTCAATGCTATACTTTATTTTCGTTATCGTAATCAAATAGCGAATGAAACTTGCACTAAGCATAGGCCCTGAACCTTCAAACTCTAATCATTCTTAAAGCGCATAGTTGGATAAAAAGTATCCCAATGGTAATGTCATCGCATGATTGCCACACAATAAACTGTATCAAGTTTAAAACGTCATATAAATATCTTTAGAGATGAAGAGATGACTGTAAATCCAGGGTGAACCCTTGCCGGCCACACCTCGTTACCATATAAATAACTAATGTCCTCAGCTCATGAAACATTCAGGGCGCAATCAATGGCGCCTTCATTAAACTTAATTAAACGGACGGGAAGTTATCACCGTGTTTTTATAAGAAAGAGCGGGACACCCGGCAGGCGGGCGCCGGGCTCCGTAGCAGGTAAATTGATTTGGTTCATTTGATTAAACTTAACATTGTTTTGTCTTAACAAAAAAGCGAAATTTCGTCCTATCCAGTCCTATCCTAAACATTTATTTTTAAAACAAAAGACTAACAAAGCAACTATTAAACATTGCTATTGTTATCATCAGATTTTGATATGTCCCTTCTCTTTTATTTATGTCATCGTCATTCATCACCTTCATCAGCCTGCAACAATCTGTAACATACTTTTATCCAATAAAGAAACATTTAAAAATTAAACATATATTTTTACATATGGACTTACATTATGCAGGTCTATCTTTCTTGTAAATATACTGGTCTATCTATTTAAAAACAGACCAAAAAAAATACCTTCATGGACAGATACCTTACTCGAGTGCTCGAGTGCGGTACCAGACTTTAAAGACCAACTGAGGTCGGAAGACTTTAGAGTGGTATTGTGGGAAGGCATTCGGCTAACTAAAATATTAAAGCCAACCCCAGTAATGACAGTATAGAATAAGCAACACTAACAACTACATGGTCGCTCGGAGTGAATGATTAAACGGTATTGGTCTGACTTTTCAGTAGGTTCGTGGTTGCTCGCGGTTATGATTACAAATAGGTGTTTCAGTGTAACTCATGTTCAGCAGGCGACGAGTTGTTGAACTAATAAATAACATGTTTGTTAATGCCCCTAGACGCCCTTAGTACTCGTTCAAACCAAAACCGATGACAGCTTTTATGTTTTATTATTTGATTAAAAAATAGATACAGAAAACATTTCTTATTACAAAAAGGTTGTATGTGAAGAGACTTGTCCGTCCAGTATTTGCTCCTAAGATAACATTTTTCACGGTCAAGCTCATCGTCATAAATCACAGTTACGTAAAAACTTATCCAGTCTAGACATAATAAAAATGGTTTCAGTTTTGCGTAGTATTAACTTGGCTCTACATAAAGAGTACATAATTAAATTATATATTAAAAAGGTAGTGTTAGTACAAGAGATATATTATAACAGCTACAGAGCGGGCAATACTTTGTTATAGTTAAATACAGTGAATAACGAAAATCTGTTAACGCTTTAGTTACATGACATGTAATAATAGTTGATTTGTAAGTGTTACAGTATTATCGTTGCAGGCTGTATATACAAAGATTTAGAGCATTTCTTAAAAGCAAAGGTTAACGTGAATAAGTAATATTGAGCGTTTTGTATTTGTAAGTTAATAAGGGAAACGGGGAACTTTAATGCTAATTAGCATGAGCATAAAGACAGGTCCTTCGCCTGGGAGCCGGGGCGCCTGGGCGCCTGGGCAGCCAGCGGGCGGGGCGCTGCGGCGGCGTCTCTCCCGGGATTCATCCGCGTTATTCAATTAACACCAGTCCGGTCACGGTGCTTCCGCTTCCTATTGTTGGCGATTTGTACGACTTTCCAAAGAAGTATTCTTTAGAATTCTCATTGATTAACAAAGTTGAAGAAAGCGTTTACTGTTCGGTAATTAAATATACGGAATAGAATGTAGGTTTTAAATTAATTCAATTTAATTTAAATTCCACCGTAGTTCACTGAATATATAAATGTTTATAGAATGTAATGTAACACATACTTAAATCTCTCTTCTTCTTCTTTTCTCCATATAAACTATAACTATACCAAATCTTACAGTCCTCCGTGCAAGCAATGTGTCTAAAAGTAGTTCGAAATTTTCTTTTCACGTATTAATATATACAGATGGTAATGTATAACTTTGATTATAACAAATACAGACTTTGACGAATATAAAACGATTACTTATTCTACAATCGCTTTCCTTTTTTTTGCTACGAGGTAGGTAGCGTTTGGCCTGTTTTACACGTGCTGGTAAGTTACGACAAGGCCGCTGGATGAAGCGCCTTTAACCCTTAATCCGCGACAGTGCTACCCAACGTTTGACGGATGTCGTTAACGGCTCGTTCCCGGGCGCGTCGCGGCGCGGCCTACTTGGAGTTCACTCGACAATTGTTTCGACGCAATTTCGTGAACAAGCTCCGCGCGCTTTTCGCAGACGGCGACACACGGACGGACGGACTACTAACAAAACAAGAGGACTCTACTGCTGTTATCACATCGACAACTCATTTTATATGCCCACTGCTGGGGCACGAGCCTTCCCTGTGAATGGATAACGGGCCATAAACCACCGTCCGGTTGGTAGTTGTTAATGACTGCTAATGCAGCCGGTACCAACGACTTTACGTGCTTCGGAGGAGCTCGAGATGATAAATTTATGGTCACCCATCCGAAGACCGGCCTTTGCGAAAGTTGCTTAACCTTAGCAATTGTGGACCGGGTGCGTTAACAACTGCGCAATGGAGGTTTTGCCGTAAGTTAGACTTAATCACACTTTTCAAAAGTTGTTTGCGGGCAGAGAAGCATACGACCCGTCTGATGGTAAAAGGTCTCCGCAGGTCATGGATCATCACTATGAATTTCACAGTAATCTTCAGACCGGAACACAGCAATCCGCCTGGCTCGCTACCACCATATTATTCAAGGCTGTCGCCATAATAGCAGTATTAGCAACATCATTGTGTATAGACAGTAATATACGATTTCCACAATTACAGAGGAACTGCGTATATCCTGTAATTGTGTTAGGCTGAAACGCCACACCTCCGCCTTTGTCCGGTTCATTGGCCTGCAGCACATCACAGTAGATTTCACCATTGTTATATTTCTTGAGACAGCAAACCTCTTCACGGTACAATGTCGCCACCGTAGTGTTTACAAAGTCATAGCTTAGATTTGACAATAAAAACTTTGTAGGTAAGTTCGTTTTGATTTAAAATTCGTTGATTTTGATGTCCCACCGGGCCGTGTGTGGTGGCAACAGCCGCGGATCGTCCCGGCGCGCGGCGACGCGTCTGCGGAGCGCCCCACGCCTCGTTACCTTCGCTGCACCTTGAAAGCGTTTCGCGAAGACGACAGTGGTGCTCCCTCGAATGTTAGTGAGGACACTTAACTGCCGTCCTAATTAGGAAATGGGTTTGTTTGAATCACTATTACTATTATGGTAAGTTTGTTTACGTAATAAATTTGTACGTAAATGTTTTAATTACTTACTGACTTAAATGTTCAAAAGAATCAAATCAAAACAGATAGTTGTTCGGAAAAAAAAATAAACATACTCGTAATGTTGCTTATGAAATTAATAATTAAAATGTCAAATCTAACACGACTCTGCAATCTAGTGAGATGAAAGCAAAGTATTACCCGTTGTTGTTTTTAGATAGAAAACATAATCATTGCTAAAGTTCAGTAGGTAATTATAATTATCTTCAAATGAGTTACAAAGTGTAACGCACTAGCTGAGCATTACTTTTAACGTTCGTTATTAACCCTGCAAGTGAACAACGTAAGCCTCCATCCGAGGACACAAAGCAAAGAAGAGCTTCCGATCGCGCCGAGCCGAAGAACACACATCATTACAGCCAGTGCCGGCGGCGGGCGGCGGGCGGCGAGCAGCGGTGGCGGTGCACGGCGCAGCTAGGTACTTCACATACTTTTTATTAGTTTATGCCATAGTATAACGCCTCAGTGACCGTGTGGGAATGCGCTCGGCTCGATATCTGGAGGTCTTGGATTAAGTTTTCAGGTAGAGCGAAGTGTGTTACGTATTTTTCGATGCATGGCTCGGGGTGTGGGGACAGTACGTATTACAAGTAGGCTATCACTAACTACTTACTAAGTATTACATAATGATCAAATTTATCAGTCATCATCAATAAGTAATAAATATAAATATGAGTACTATATTGTGATTACACCGCTTGAGGAACTCTTTAAGTTTCTCGCCGCCTTCTAAAATATCATATAACGCTGAAAAGGTCAGATGAGGTCATCAGCAAACTCTGTCCAAAAAATTACCTTTATAGACGAACTTGGGAAACCAACTGGTCACTCGATAACGCTAAAGAAATTTAGTTAAACTGAATAGAAAAAAACTTGAACTCGGCAGTCTGATCGGAACTGCAAACATCATTAGACGCGATTGCGCGGCGGCGGCGCCCGGCGAGCGCAACTCGCTACTAAAAAGTGTTTAGCGTTGCGCTGACGACGCGGACGGGGAGTTTGGTCTAAACTCTAAAGGGGTCTTTACACGAAAGTGTAATAGATTCAGAAACGTGCAACTGGCCGCCTACGTAGATAAAGAGTAGATATAAAGATATAAATCCCGAAGAAAAATATAAAAAAAACAAACAATACTTCATTTTCAGTCTACTTATATAATAAAACTATTACTGAACACTCACTCTTTTTTGGACATTTTAAATAAAAACCTAAAACCTAAAAGTTTGAAAATGAAGTTCTAACAGAAGTTTGAATATCTTTGGATGCAGTTTAATTTAATTTACGGTCTAGTTTAATTTAGTATGTTACAAATTTAGTGCATGCTAAGAGCGCCTTCAATTTAGACGTTTCGTGTCGGCCCGCCGCTTGCCGTGCGTTTTCATAGCACGACAACCGCACGTTTGTTTTAATATGGAATGCAGTGCAAACGAACGACAGCGCAGCCGGTCCGACACAAAACGCCTAATTTGAAAGAGGCCTAAGACTGTTACTTGTTTTATAAGCCTCAGTAAATATACAAAATATATGTTAAATTTTATTTTTTATTTTAAGTGCTAATTGCTGCACCAAAGCTGAAAGTGAAAAATTTAAGGGCCAACCCGACCCAGCCAGGAATTGAACCTGGGTCTTCCGTAGTCCGGGGGCGGCTGCACTGACCATTATGCTACCGGGAAGGCTGACGTAAGACGTAATTTAGATTGACTTGGCAATCACGCTTAACAATTTTATTTAATATTATATATGTATTACTTGTGAGATACATTGTGTTTTCATGCGATGCCAAGTCAATCTATTTATTTAAAACCTTAGATTGCGTTATTATTCTAAGTTTAAAACATAAAACATTTTTAATATTGATACGGTCACTATAAGATGTTGTTAGGTTAGCTAATTACGTAATAATTAAGACAGAAGATCCCTTAAATAGAGACTGAATAAATTAACCGACTTGGACATGGATCTCACAAATTTTTACAGTAAAAAAACTGAGTTGCGGGACTTGGTTTTTTTTACAAGTTTAAGACTTTACTTAGACAACCCAAACGACGAAGTACGAAAATACAAGTAAGTATATCAATAATGTTATCGGAAGATCCGATGAGAAGACATCAGGCTCTTCACCCTCAAAGATATTTTATCTTATGGCAGCCGTTATCATTGATGACGAAGACCATAAGGGTGGGGTGGCTCAAAAGATCTCAATAGGTATGACTAAGTGCACCAAGACAGGGAACCCTCAGCAGGCCGCACTAACATAAGATAAGATCTGAAGATAAAACATATTCTGCTACAGTCGGAAGAAAATTACTTAGTTGAAACATTGTATCAAGTCAAAACATAGTAGGTACCTGGTTATGAAGCCTTATAACTAAGCGCTCGATTCTGCTATCATTGTAGATGTTTTAAATAGTAAAATCGATAACCTAATTAAGTAAATAGAAAAAAAAACTCTAAATATTTTACGCAATTATATTTCAAAATGTTCATACATCCGTACAAATCAACTAAATATAATTATATTTACTTCATTTTAATTTTATTTATTTTATAGTTTTGAATATAGATATGATTAAGTATATGATTTTATAGTTTTGAATAAGTAGTGTGTCGCTAATTTAGGTATGAAAACAACAGAACATTATTATCGCCTTCGTGTCGTGGAATAGTCAACATTTCCTTTCACAGAATTTTGAAATCCTACGTAAGAGGTTCAGAAACATCGTTACCCTCCGGGCGCGATGCGTCGGAGGTCGCGATAAGGGCGGGATCAAATGGCCGTACACGTTAAGATATCGGAGATGCCCTCAGCCCTCAGCCTCCGCCCTCAGCCTCCTCGCTGTAACGAACGCGCCGCGACTGTTGCAGGTCGCAGGCTTGGACTTGAAGGGCGCTTGTGAATTGTTCTGCTAGTTGAATAGGTCTATAAGTACGGAAAGGGTAGAGAAATGGTCGTACAAAAAAGTTTCAATCAACCAAATCCCTTTTTCGATCAAACTAATGGAAGCAGGAAAATCTTTAAGCTTCTTTGACGATCGCTAGATAGAAATTTTTGTTGCTGGTCTGTAAAGACAATTTTTTTTATTTTTCTAAATCGCTAATGTATCAATAATACTTAAAAAAATAATTTTCTTAGTTTAACTGATCTCAACGGAGTCGACCCTGCATAATGCGAAAAGGCGACCAGGTATAGACCGAGACCTGAAGGAACTTTTTGGGTTTCTTCGAAACCAAAAAAAAACAGTTCCGTCACGTCCGTCTGTATGTCTGACTATGATGTTTACTCATAAGTTCATAACGGTCCATTTACGACATCGTTCGGCTGATTTAATGAAACTGCTCGTCTGTTTGCTCGGAGGGAGGCTTATTGCACTTATGCGGTGTTAGTACCACTTGTGGGTGAGGGAATCGATTGCTACGGTGATTAATGGGAACATTGTTGAGTAGAAAATACATTTATTGCCACACAACAACACTATAGTAAAACTTTGTAACGGTACAGTGCAAAAGTAAAAAATATAAAATAATTAATTTCCATAAACTCACTCTCTAAAGTTTTAAATAATTGTAATTCTACTACACCCCCATTTAAAACGCAGTTATCTTTAAAGGTAATTCCATAGAAAAAATACAAATGAATCATATTTAAAATGGTTCTTATCTTTATCTTTAAACGTAAGGTTCATATTATGGTTAAATAAAACGATAGATGTATAAAAAAAAAGTAAAATTTTACTATAGCGTTGTGTTATCAAATTTGTGGTATTTCATCTGCAAAGATGGATCTGCATAGCCATCGGTTGCAATAACCTTTGGATAGATGGCACTGTGCCGCAATAAGCAATCAAAAATTAAAAAGTAGTGACAAAATTCAGCGCTTACGTCAGCCTTCCCGGCAGCATAGCGGTCAGTGCAGCCGCCCGGATTTCGGAAGACCCAGGTTCGATTGTATTTTTATAAATATTAAATTCAGCTTCAGTGCAATTAGCACTTTTAGAAAAAAGTAAAATTTTATATACAAGGTGTTGCAAAATTACCCGTTATACGTAAAGGTTGTTAAAGTACATCCTATCAAGAGTCCTCTGTAAATTTCTTAAAACCTTTGCATTAAGATTTAGTTTTCAGTAAAAAGAGTTATTTTAATGATTAATAAAAATATCGACTATTTTAAGGCACATGACTATTTCAGGTTCATGACGTTATGTTACCTACCAGGAGTAACGACTCCTGTCTACTCTGTACCTCCCACAGAGTAGCCTATACCTAATCTTCAGACACTGTATTCTGTGCTCCTAGTACATACACACTGGATATTAATATCCCAGATTTGGTGAACGTTGCATCGTCCGTCCAAATGACCCGGTTCACATAGCTGCGGTCAGCTTCTAGCTGCCGCAGATACCACTCGCAGAAGTTTCTTCGGAGAGCGAAATCACCTGGTGTTAACTCCTGTGTACGCCGTTAGTGGTAAGGGTGTTGACCGTCAGCTCGAAAAATCCGCCAAACTGTGACATGGTTCATCCCAAACCTCGCCGCGGCACGCCTCGTCCTGATGGTTGGTTCGTCTTCGAAGATTTCCAGCACCTCTTCTTCTCGCCTTGCATCTAACGTATTCAGACGTCCACTGTCACGTGAACGATGAAAGGATCCCGTGGAATGCAAACGTGTTGTCATTTCACGAAAACATTGGTAAGATGGTAACCGTCGCTGGTCAGCAGGTGCTCTGCCTTCAATGAAACGTTCATGGTACAAGTCACGAGCGCGAGCTAAGTTTCCATCAGCTCGTCCCACGCACAACATCATCTCGTAGTAATCGGAATTGGAGAACATAGCCATTTTCGCAATTAAAGAAACACACGAAAAACACACATATGGACGACTGAATGAAATAAAAAGAAACTCAAAAATTATGACACCGGCCGGCCTGTCAAAATTCAGGTACTTTAGAAAAAACCATGGTACGCTTTGTTTTACACGGATAATATTTCGTCTGAGATGAGAGTTTTATTCTGAGGTTTTAATGCTAGATGTCAAAATTACGGTATTTTTGCGTATTATAATCTTCTTAGAGCATTAAACCAACATAATGGTACATGGTACGAAGGCCTGTTGAAAAGTTTCATATGAAATTAAAATCTTACAATTAAATAATAATAACAATAATAAAATTATGTGTTCAATCATCATTAACAAGGTTTTTACGTCTATTATAGACGATTCATGGCGTAGTAGTACATTACATAAAATTACAATTTACTTCATTGACAATCAAATTTTATTAATAACTAATTCACAACATCAGATAGTAATTTTTTATCGGATGTGTATTTATTTATCATTTTTAGTGTAAAACATAAAAAATACACATACACATTGATTTATGCGCGAATACCACTATGCAATTTCCTTCTGCCCGTCGCTCGGCGCGGCGGCAGGGGCGGCTAGGCGACAGCTCTCGAAAGAAGTGTCTATGCTTCTGACTAGTTCTGACCGCCTAGTAGTACGAGGTGGTCAACATTTTGTACGGATTTAATAATCTAATTTGGGTTTTTAATCTTAAAGGACACCGGCCTATTTAATCATAAAAGACTGATTACTATTTTGATATTGTTTAATTTTGATTATTGTTAGTTGTTTGTTTAGTGTAGGTAATCTACTTGTGTAAAAATAAAACATAATGTTTATTTCTGAGTTGGGCTTAAAATAAGTAAAATAGCAAACGAAAGATAAATCGGTGTGGTGTTTTGTATTATTTGTAATATTTGTAACCTGTAGTATTACACGGCTCAGCTTCAGCAGCTTGATCAAATTGATTTGTACAAAATAAAAAGCAAACTGCTTTCAAAGCACGTGTTAGAAAAATGTTGTCAATCTATGCGGTAAAAATCTAAGTTTTCTGTATTTGGAGTTCCGTAAAAACATTGAAAAGCCAAAATCTGCAGTCACTGCTTTCCTAGTACTACTGCTGTGTAGTTTCTGTTTTTTGGGAAACCACTCCGCATTAAAATTAGGATACGATTTACATTTCCAGAATTAACTGTTTATGTGTTGTACGAGTAATAACTTGTTTTACATCCTAAACCTTAGTGTAAGTTTGTAAAAGTGCAAACGTTACTATCGCGTTTGCTTTAACAGATTAAATTCTCGATCTTATTTACATACCATTACGATCTATCTGTTAAAACTTAACTTAAACGCGATAGTAACGTTTGCACATTTTTACAAACTTACATCCTAATGTAATGATTAATAGAACCCCTAGGTTCTGACGTCTGTTGAAGGCGGCACAATACGACACGTGATCGGTAGCCGATTATTGAAATGAAACCTTTTGCATGGATCTACTCGCGTTTATTGTTACTTGGTTTACAAAAAATATTTCATTTCAATGTGTAGTGTTCGCGTAAACTTTAGAAAACAATGTCAGGTAATCAAAAGAAAGGAACAAACAAGTGCGAAAAGGCAACTCCTCTCTCTTGCATCTTGGGATGATCCTACTGTTAGCATGGTAAGTGAAAACTCACCCACATATCCCATCTATCAACCGATATGTTGCGACGCTATAAAAGACTGTGTAATAATAAATAGCTATCCATCTTTTGTTCCGTAAGAGTAAAATGATTTAATTTCAATTATTATTATGCGGAACCCACTAAATAAATATTACCAAAAGTACCAGGTCAACATGATTTCTAAAAAAAGGAGGTGGGAAAATTCAATTTCAAAGATCAAACTACAGAAAGGTTTTGCGCATAAGTTATGTAAGTACCTACTTAGCTAACAGCTACGATTCTTGTTCCCGTACCTACCTATTAAACTCTCTTTTACTTCTTAGGTCGGCTTGCACCAAAACTCACTAAATACGTTTAGCGCTAAACATGTTTAGAGTATCATTCTGTCTCTTTCAACTTCCAACAGACGTCAGAAATGGAATGATATTTTAAACGTGTTTAGCGCTAAATGTATTTAGGGTAGATTTTACCAAAATCCAATTTATACGAGAATATCTACTATACGAGAGCTATCCCAGTATAACTTTACTCTTATGATTTAATCTATGGATAAGTTACTCTCGCTTAGTTACTCTGTGCTGTGACGGAAACGGAAACGAACGAAAATATTAAATTAACCACCAAGCATAAAAGCACATTCATACCATGCGTGAGCAATGGCGCTGCGTATTTTTAATTAACCAGGGTAATATGTCTGCTTGACGTTTTGAATAACTTCAATCAAATATTCTGTCTGTTGTGTTGATTGTTTGTTGACAGATAATATTGTAAAAATAAGAAGTCATGAATAGCGTAATTCTTTAATACATACAAGCTCGTAAATACAACGAGCGCATACAACTCACCTACCTATTTGTTGCATACTCCAGACGATGCTCAATTTTTGTCAGCAAATTATACACAGATGCTTTTGACAAACGGAATCTTATATGGCGAAGTCGTAGACGTCGTTATCTTCAAAGTAAGTACTATGTCCTTTCTTTAAACCATGTAGGGCGAGAGCCAAAATATTCTTTATCGTCATTAGTCAATAAATTGATTCAAACGTAACGACATTTTGTTAGGTTATCTATAAAATTTGTAACAGACAGCTGTTATTGTGAATTATAAAGCAAATCTGAATAAGTATAAATTTAACTATCAAGTATTTAATTTGGAAAATCTTTTAAAAGGGACTTTAACTAGATTAAAGGTCCCTGTACTGTTACACACACAATGCACAAATACCGATAGATAACTAGTCTGAAAAAAAGAATAATCTTTGATTTAGAAGCTAATGACTTCAACAGCTGATCAGTAGTGTTGGGGATCTCTTAAAAATCTTAGCGATGTTTTTGCTGAACTTCGATATTGTTTTTTTCGGAAACTACTGTGCCTACAACTTAAAGAACAGCACCCACCACTTCAGTTTTATGTATAGCTACTGACATTTCAGGCCTAACGGGTTTTTTTGAAACAAGTTGTATAGATAGAATAATAATTTTGTAAGAACTCAATAAAAACTTTTGAGCTAATGAATTTAGTAACTTAACCTAATCTTAAGCAAGTGAATAAATTACAAACTAACTAGCTCTTGGACGGTTTTTTAACAGTATATGAGTAAATGCGCCCACACCCAGCGTGTGAAGCGGTAGAGTCACGCCGCAACTAAGTATATTTTATTGTGAAACATTAAAAAAGAAGATCCACAACTTCCGAGCCGCCTGATCCCGGACAACCGCGAAACAGTCGCGGCGCCAAACTCGCAAATGTTATTCCAAAACTTTGCTAAACTGTTAGATAACTTTTCTTATAAATATATTAGGTTCATCAAAAACCTTCATCATCAGCTCATTTAGTGTCCCCACTGCTGGGGCACAAGCCTTCCCTTTGGATGTTAACGACTGCTAATGCAGCCGTGACCAATGGCTTTTACGTGACTTCCAAAGCACGGAAGAGCTCGAGATGATACATTTTTTGGTCACCCAACCGATTACCGGCCTATGCAAAAATTGCTTAACCTCAGCACTCGCCGACCGGCCGGCCATCGAGCTCCTCTTATCCTTAAAACAGCCTTATCCGTGTAATTTTTCATTACAATACAGTCTTACAGTTCAAACTGCAATAAAATAATCATTGTGTAATTCCCCTGCTTGAAATGTTAGCCTATAAATAACTTCCAGTTATGAAACCCCTGTTATTCGGGAAGTTGGCCCATGAAGGAAGTTGGTCGGGCTGCGAGCGACGACGACGGGATTTAATAACTGCGACCGACTTTGTTCTGCGCCGCGAAAGTTATGTGCCCGCGCCAGTGTGCGTGTGCGTACTTACTTTCTTGCGTATGAGTTGAACAACTATTACGAATAGAAAGTGATGCGATCCCTTTTCTTTGAAATTAAATATTGTGCAATTGTTTTTAAAGGATTGAAAAGGTATGTGCGGCGTAACAGCTTTACTTAACTAATTAACAAAACATAATATACGATACAAATCTCCAATCAAATTCAACTCACATTCATTACTTGATTACGTAAAAAAATAGGTTTATGTGACTCCCGAACGAAATATAAGCACCTAAGCCCATTGTGCCTATAAGAAATCCGACCATTGTACTATATAAGAGAAAGAGTAGGTAGGTAAGTACTTGCACATTTTATTTCCAACCCCTCACACATTTGCTAACAGTGGGTTTCGTAGCAATTACTCGTATCTCCATTTTGTCATATCAACTGGTTTACTAAGCAAGCAAAAAAAAATTGACAAGTCCTTGTATTGCATTTAATACTCTATTGTTCGTAACATTGTAGTATCCAACGCGCAGCACGCTGGCGAGCTGGGACAGCCACGCCCACGACCGCTTGCCCACGCGTGGGAACTGTCGACGTTTACAGGACGGACCATAAAGCATATCCGGATTGAAAGACATGCTTGTGAAACAACATTTTCGTAGCGACGGGACTAAGAGTTTACCGACAATTTACCGTCAAACACATTTACAATTTATTTACTAAACCTCTGGAGTAATTTGTCAACTCGTCCCACGTGCCTACGGCCTATTTGGGACGAGTTGAGGAAAATCAAAACAATTAATATTTCCACTCTGCAATTCGTCCGACATTACTAACAAAATGCGAAGAGGATGATTGTATCAATAGCAAAAGTGTTAGAGTGAAATAATAAAAAAACCAGCCAAGTGCGAGTCGGACTCGCGCACGAAGGGTTCCGTACTTTATGACGTATTGAAAAAAAACTGCTCACTAAATCTTGTTCAAACCAATTTTCGGTGGAAGTTTGCATGGTAATTAATGTACATCTTATATTTTTTTTAGATTTATCATTCTTTTATTTTAGAAGTTACAGGGGGGGGGGGGGACACATTTTACCATTTTGGAAGTGTCTGTCGCGTAAACTATTCAGCTTAGAAAAAAATTATATTAAAACCTCAAAATCATTTTTGAAGACCTATCCATAGATACCCCACTAATGGGTTTGATGAAAAAATTTTTTTGAGTTTCAGTTCTAAGTATGGAGAACCCCCAAAATTTATTGTTTTTTTTTATTTTTGTGTGAAAATTTTAATGCGGTTCACAGAATACATCTACTTACCAAGTTTCAACAGTATAGTTCTTATAGTTTCGGAAAAAAGTGGCTGTGACATACGGATAGACAGACAGACAGACATGACGAATCCATAAGGGTTCCGTTTTTTGCCATTTGGCTACGGAACCCTAAAAACGAATTTGTTATAAAATATTCACAGACATATAATCAGAAAGGAGTTCGATGGCGCAGTAGTTAACGCCCCCGGTCTGCGAGTGCTGAGGTTAAGCAACTTTCGCAAAGGCCGGTCATCGGGTGGGTGACCAAAAATGTATCATCTCGAGCTCTTCCGTGCTTCGGAAGGCACGTAAAGCCGTTGGTCCCGGCTGCATTAGCAGTCGTTAACAACCACCAATCCGCACCGGGCCCTCGTGGTGGTTTATTTCTCCCTATCCATCCATAGGAAAGGCTCGTGCCCCAGCAGTGGGGACATAAAATGAGCTGATGATGATGATGATGATGATGATGATAATCAGAAAAAAAATCACAAATTTGACATCAATTAGCATACGAGGTAATAATAAACATTCACACAAAATTATAAAATAATAAGCAATAGTCGTAAAGATAATAATCAACAGTTAGTTAACAAGATAATAATTAACAATTACAAAGATTAATCTTTATTTTTTCATTTGAAGTCATTTTATAACCAGCTCGAAGAAGTAAAGGTTTTCCTTTTTGATATGTAATTGTTACAAAAGCTACTCGATTACGAGAAGTCGATGGTTCTTGCGAGTCAATAACAGCACCTACCAAACTTCAATCTATATAAAATGCATTTATTTTTAAATATTATCCTATTAATATAATATTAAGATAGTGACTAGCAAGGGTACTCACTATAAGTTTCCGACGAACACAGCAATTTCAGTCTAAGCGTTTTAAAGTTCCAAGTTCCAAGTTTCCAAGTACCTACATTCACAGCCAGGGTCACATATTTCACAGATTCAGATAATCACAGATAATTGATAAAAATTTGTTACACATCCACTAAATAATGCCTTGATCCTTTCCTTCGAAAAGTATAAACCTTACTAACTCGTTTTAAAATCAATAAATTCTATGAAATACTCCTTCTTCAAGACACGCACGTGCAAAGATTTTCTTGTATTTTCATTTTATTCATAGGTCGGTCCTGTCATCATTTACCTCCATAACCATTGTTTACTAATAATAGCCGAAAGCCATACACGTCTACCATACGTATTAATTTCGGATAACGCTTGAACTTGTGCGTTTGCTTGTTAAATAAAACAATAAACTATTGTTCTAGAAAATATATATAGTAGGTACTGACTATTTAATATTGAATTATTTTGTAATATTGGTATGAACAAAACAAAATTCTTAAAAAAATATTTTTATATCTTATCTTACTAATTGACCAAACTTTGATAAAGTTTAAAGTTCCACACAAAAAGAAACGTGGGAACGCAGAATGAAAATATTATTTATTTTGATTTCCCACTAAGCTGATGCTCTTATTTTTAAGAATTACTCAACCTCTGCAAAAACATATTTTTTGATCATAAATTATAATTGTTACTAACTAGTAAGCGGCCGTATATTATGCCTAAGAAAATATATAATCCCATTATGGTGGATCGCTATCAGCAATTATCTTTTTAATCACAGAGAGCAGCATGAATGTCTTCGTTTGTCCCCAAAAACATTCCGTTTCACTAAACACAAAATATGGCAGGATACAAGCAAGGTACATGTTAATTATTTATTACTATATCCTTGAACTTAATAAGTACTTGTCCGTCTTATAAACTAACTAATAACGAAAGTATTTTTAACAAGTATAAGTGAGTAAAAAGTATTTTCTTCAAAGAGGCAATGTCAGTAAGAGTTGCCAAAATCTAATAATTTACACGCAACCCCAAAACTGTTGAAATCCTCATACACGCTTGCGCTTCATAGTTCATAATAACGTCGCGGCAAAGCTGAGTTCGTTCATTAAAACTTACGAGATAGTGCGTCCTCGGCGGCGGGCGGCGGCGGCGCGGCGGCGTAACGAGGCGCTGCGGTCGCGGGCCGCGCGGCTCATTACGGCGGCGACGGCATAATGAGCATTTACAGTTAGTTCAAACTGCACCGACTACCCTTCAACACCCCCAGTAGATAGAAGAGCGAAGGCGTCGGACCACCAGCAGACAATGGGCCAAGCTGGCATTAGAACAAAAACAATTCTGGTGGTCTGACATTCCTCCAATACTTGCACATTGTGATAAAGCGTCATTCTATAGCTTTAAAGTATTACGTACGTACCTATGTATGTGCCAAGTATGTATGTACCATAGTGCTCAAGTACGTTATGTTAGAATCAAGTGTAATGCTTAGTAAATGTATGGAGGTAAGCATTATTTGTAATTCTGGGCTCTTAAAAGTTTTTAATTGTAAATGTCTAAATTAAATATTGTATGATTTGGTGACGACATACTTTTTTTTCTTTTTGTAAATGTCGTTACTTCTATTAAAGCTGTGGAGTTTCTTACGCCCATTCTTCTCTAAATCTAAAAAAATGGACGTCCTGAATGGGTAGGTAAAAAAAGGTATGGACGATTAAAAAGCACTTTTCCTAAGTTTATTTTGAATACAATTTTTACTTTGACTTTGAATTGGCTTGAATAGGGGGTCATTACTCAGTAGTCGGTAGAGATGTGGGCTGATAAGATGTAAAACAGATTGACAGTAAAATTTAAGACAATACATGAATACACTTCCTAAAAATTACAGCATCAGCTCAGTGTTGGACGACATAGTGGGTAAATGTTGGCTGATAAGATATTATATGATAGATTGATAGAAATGGTAATTGGCAAAACAAGACAATTCATTTCTTAAATAGCCTACGCATTATAATAGCTGGTATATATATATTTATATATTTTATTTGTTTATATTTTTATTTTATAATGACGTTAAGTATCTTTCGCAAAGGCCGGTCATCCGTTCGGATGGGTGACCAAAAAATTTATCATCTGGAGCTCCTCCGTACTTTTTTTTTGTATTTTTGGGTGTTGTGATTGTCCTTTTTTGTGTTTGTTTGTGATGGAAAGTGTCCTTTTATGATAGGGCATTTTCCAATATTTTTGACGCTGTAAGGGAGAAAAGAGCTTGACACTTGCTGAGTTTCTTGCCGGTTCTTCGCAGTACAAGATCTCCCGCCCAGAGTAGACTTACGAACCGATGGCATAATGACATTCATAAGAGCTATTTGTAGCCTAAACTGAATAAATGATTTTGAATTTTGAATTTTTCGGAAGGCACGTAAAGCCGTTGGTCCCGGCTATTAGCAGTGGTTAACAACCACCGCACCGCACTGGGCCCGCGTGGTGGTTTATGATCCGTTCTCCCTATCCATCCGTAGGGAAGGCTTGTGCCCCAACAGTGGGGACATAAAATGAGCTGGTGATGATACTTTATTTGATATTTTATTTTGTGAACGTTCTTGTCGAATTAAGTTTTGAGATTGATATACCAAAAGCCTCAATGCGAGACTCCGTAGTCACAACGCGCGTTACCCCCCTCGGCTACAAAGACTTAATCCATTCTGGAGCAGGCTGTATTGTGGCTGCAGACATCCGGCCGCAGGCTCGGAGGCTCCGCGCGTGCTCAATGTCCACTGTCAGAGAATTTTTTTCAAGTAAACTATGCTTTTTCGAGGTGGTCTTGTAATTATTTGAAGTTCTGATATATTACTTTATTACCTTAATATAAGTACCTGGAATACGTTACAGGTCTTCCAAATCAGCAATAATAAGAATAACTGACGCATATTGTTTGGTGGAGGATGATACACGAATACGTAACAATATCTCGTAAGCGTTAATTACAAATATAAGTAAAAAATTAAAAAATATAGGGAAAACATCAAAGTTATTTCAATTAGGGAAATCAACTGATGGCAATAACAATAAAGTAATATAAGTGTTTACCATTTATTTGCGGATCTTAGTACTAGGTACAGTTAAAATTATTAACATTTGTCTGAACATCCAAACATCCAAAACACAAATCTAACATCAAATCTAACGATTATCACTGAGAACAAGCAAATAATGTATTTAATTATCAATGAATAAAAATTACAAACAACCACCAAAATGTGCGTTAAGAAAAGTTGAGAGCTCTTGTGTCAAGCCTAAAACCACAGATCAAGTGGGTAATAGTTCCTAAAGTAGTCGGGACTTTTTATCTTTGATAGATTTAGAGGCCTCGGCCCTCCGTTTAACGGTTAAAGCTGTGGCACCGGCTGCCGCAGCGCCCAGACAGGCCGGGAACCAATCGCCGAGATTGGCCACTCCTGCCTGATTGCAGCCAGCGGGTATTGCCCAGCACTCCGGGATACATCTCGCGGCCAAATTGTAATGCTTCAGCGAAAACGACGAGTTCTGCTGTTATATTACTGAATAGCCTGCCTTCTACAGCCAAAATCAACAAAGAAAAACTATTCATACTAAGATGATTATCAAATTTCATGAAGCAAAATAGTGATCAATGAAATAAGTTATATCATATACACTTTTATATTTTCACGCACCATTATAAAACAAAGTTTTAGACGGGTTAAATGCATACTAATTAGCATAGGAACCGCACAAACTCGGTCGAAACGTCAGGTATATGAAGGCCTAAGCTTTGATTATGACGTGTATAAATACAAAGGGCCTAAGATACTTATATCAAAAAGTTTGAATCATAAATATTTAGACTTTGCTTTAAGCCCCGTAAAAAACTAAGTTACTTCATATTGTTTTCTAAAGTTACGCAAACCCTACATATTGAAATAAAACACTTCTTGTAAATACTACTTTAACTTTTATAAATTCAACATAACACCACAACAGCCGCTTGAGTAAAGTGTCAGAACTCACAAGCAATTGCACAAGTTCATCCGCAGCCTGATACATGGCCGGGCTACGGTGCGAAGGCGGATATATCGCCCGACTTTTGTGGCGAATTAAACCAGGGGAAGGGGGGAGGGGGGTGCAACTCTCATAATTAATTCGGCAATCTCACCCGTAGGTTTGGGGGCTCGTAAAAACCTAATCAAACTTTCATCATGTGACCCGTATATATATATTTTTCTTGTATACGATTGTGCTTATGCAGATGCGGCTGAATATTCACGAGCTCCGGCAACGTGACGGCTTTATAATAATTTGGACGGAGATACGAGAGACGGGATGCCGTTGGTACTACTCGTATGCGAGTAGATCTATGAACAGTTTTAAAATTCGTTGTATAGTGTACGCGTTAACTTCAGAAATCTTTAGTAAAATTCTAGTTATTCAATATCCTATTAGTCAGTTATACCTACTTTAAAATTTGCACTTGCAAGCAGCCTTTTTTTTAAACTGGATTTAATCAATTAGACGCAAATTAAATGGAACAGGTAGTCTAGATGTAGTAATTTGGCTCTCCATTTTCGTTCTTTTTATATTTAAAAAGTTATTAATGACTAGCTGTGCCCCGCGGTTTCACCCGCGTTATTTCCCGTTTTTGTAATATTTTTCATTGCTGCTCCACTCCTATTAGTCATAGCGTGATGTAATGTAGCCTATAGCCTTGCTCAATAAATGGACTATTCAACCCAAAAAAAAAAATTCAATTCAAACCAGTAGTTCCTGAGATTAGCGCGTTCAAGCAAACAAACAAACAAACTAGAGCTTTATATTATTAGTACAGATAATTCTCAAATGTTAACCCATTTTATGGAAGTTGACGTTTTTGGAAATAACTAATCTAAATAAAAATAAAACCGTTTCACATATTTTATCAGCTGAAATGTCTTTAACCCCCGCCATAGTTTTTGTTTATATAAATATAAAATTAAACTATAATTATGGTGCCATAAAGTTTAGTTTTATATTTTTAACTTATTTTAATTTAATAAGTGTTATGTATGGTTTACCTTATACTGTCATTATCATTAGAATAAATATTATTAACGGGATTATTACCATGTTTTTGGTTGTGTTTGAGTATCCGATAGATATTTCGGCACAGTTGCATGCGCCATGATCACGGATGTACAGTACATCCATGATAGTTTAAAAAGTTATATTGTCATTATCATGTTGTGTCTAAGGGTTTAATGCTCTAAGTGTTGTGTACAATAAATATAGATTACTGTCTAGCTTAAAATAATTTTAATACTTTTTATATTATGCTGACGATCCTGATGGTATTCTGTTGTGTAGCCAAATTAAATAAATAAATAAGAAACAAGATCTGAACTGATCAAGGTAAGGAGAAAGTCGAGCATTGGTCGGCCATCGTCCCGCGAACACGACAGGCGAACTCTCGGCAATGCAATAAACTCCACGCGTGCGACGAAAAGGTTTCACACCGATTTTATGTTCTATTCTTTTCAGGTCAAGGGCAGCACTATGGCAACAACTTTTTCCCTTTGACGCGATAATTTTGTCGTGATATATAGTTGGCTGTGTTTATTTATTTTGTTTTAGATTTCATTTTGAGTACCTACCTATTGATTCGTTCTATCATTTTTCACATATATCGCTTAGTTTGTTTTCTTAGTTGGGTTTTTACTTACAATACAATAATATACTACAAATACCAATTTTAATGACAAAATTACAAGCATGCTTGTTAAAAGTGACTTATAGTTGACAGAACAGTGATTCCTTTTAATATCTTTATTTTACTAGGATAACCTTTATTTTTATAAGCTTAGTAAACTGCAGCCCCATTGAGAAGATACAATGGGGCTTGCATATCCATGTGGACAAAAGCCCAAAATTAAATAAAAGTGACTTTGTATACTCCAGTTGACTGACTAATCACTTGTAAATTAATCACTTTTTTACTTAAATTGAAGGAAATTTATTAATTAAAGAAACTTAAAGAGAAATATACTTTAATAGATAAATATAACCATAATTAATAGGTATTCGTTTTAAGTCTAGTGTTCAGTTACGTCAGATAACCGGGACTAAATAACATCTGAGAGTTTATTTAACAAAAACTTGATATAGGAAAGTAACGACCACTCTGCCGTAATAAAGAGTAACTATAGTTTTGCCATAAGTATAAGGTATCACATTAATCGGCGATCCATCGATGTCTGCCCACAAGTGGTAGTAACACCTCATAAGTGCAATAAGCCTCCCTCCGAGCAAACAGACGAGCAGTTTCATTAAATCAGCCGACGACGTCGTTTACACGCGCGTCTGTCCTCCGCCAGTAAACATGGAGACGACCGAATGATCCGCAACGATCAATCAAATATTTACTACTTATATGCTATATTATTGAAGACAAGTTACATTTTCATGTTAAACGTTGCTTTTAAGTTTTGAGACAGTGACAGAGATTGAAAAAGATATATTTAATTAAAAAAGTAAGCTGGGTATGTTACGATTGGATGCTTGAAGATTGAGTTTGTATCTGACATATAATTTTATGAGATAAGGAGAATGTTGAAAAAGCAACAAACAAAATGTCTTCTATCATCAATCTTTAAATATTATTAGCGTTGCTTAAATTTAATATTCAACTATATACGGAATAAGGACAACTGTTTAATTAAGTCAGAAGAGAATACATCACCTTCAGTTGGATTGAAATATATTTACACTAAAATTTGGCGTAGGAGTTAGAGCATCATGCCTTCCAAGAGACATAAATAAGAAAAGCGTTCGTAACAGAGAGGGGAGTGCGGAAAGTGAGGCGAGTCGTGGGGCGAGCGCACGGAATGACAATTGGGAATTTAAATAAATGTTCAATTTAAATAACTATCGAATGGAAGTTGAGGACGGCGGAGAGTCGAGCTGCTTACGCAACGCGCCACTAGAGGTGCCCCTACATATCTGAGAAATCGACTAATTCTATTGTTTTATTTTTATTTTATTTCGTGCCGTGTATTGCAACAGCTGTAATGAATGTGCCTTCGGTAAGTTTAAGACTGAAGACTTTATACTGAGACGGAAAGAAGCAAGGGTCTATTTTAGGTATTTGCATATTATGTTTAAAGATTATCATCATAATCAGCCCACTACTGGCCTGTGCTATGCCACTCTTCACATTCAACTGCTGCCAGGCACTGTTTATTTCGTCGCTTTACTGTAGCTTCACCTAACTGGAGGGCATCACACTACCTTTTTTGAGTCGCGTTTTTCACTCTAGAACACCTAAGTGTTTATCGGACCTCTGGCTAATAGGACCCGGCCACTGCCACTTTTGCTTGCTTACTCTTTGAGCTATGTCGATAACTTTAGTTCTCTGTCATCATACTTCTTTTCAATTTGGTTTTTTCAACCCAACTTAGGTTTTTTACTTAGGTAGGTTAGGTATTTACTTAGGTTGCTGAGCGACTTTGAATTTGTGGAAGATTCATACTGTAAGTACCCCCACGCCTACGTTTTCGCTCCGTATGACAGCATCAACAATATAAAGGATGTTATCTCTGCAATACTTTTTCACATGGAAATTATCTACTACAATGCTTATTTAGTGGAGATAATGTCGATTAGAGTTAAGTCCGTAATCCGGCGCGGGCCTATCTAGAACGTCCCACGGGCGTGCTCACGATTTTTTTTAAAGATAGTATGTTTTTGGTCTTAAATTGCGTTTACAGCGTCACCGGACTAATTTGGGGGTGGCGAGAAACTTAAAAAACGTGTGATCGAAACACCGTCAGAGGGTTTCTAGGGCTGCAAAAACAACAGTATGGTCTGCACTCAGAAATAATCTCATACGAGAAGGTTTGGATGTGCATGAGGCGTAAGACGTCAATATACGTAGGGCACCAATATAGCCAATATACATTTTTGAGGTTTATAAATCAATGAAATCTATCATTAATGTTTCTATGATTTATCTAGCTGTGTAATGTATAATGTTTAAATTAAATGTATTATTTAAAATATGCAAAGCTACATCCATTTTTTCTGAATATTAATATCTGCCTCATTCTTCTTCAAAGGAAAGTTAAAATAATACAAAACGTGGACGGTGTGGTGTGCAGACATTTTAATAACGAAGGGGATTGAAAATAACAGTAACGGAGGTGTATATTGTCAGCCGGCAGTCGGTGTCATTAGGGAGCTGCACAGGCCCAAACGCAGCCGCTTTAATATCAGCAGACAAAGCTTACATTGTGTCCTTTGATTCGTCCACTCTTCTTTAATTCGGAGCAGTCCGTTTGTCTGTTTGTCAACCACCCCCTCGTAAAGCTGGCTTTTTCCGTCAGCCACTGAGTGGGATTAAACATGCAGAATAACTATCGGGATTTCAAACACTTAATTTTTTTAGTGCTCTGGCACAGCAATGCAGATAACTTCGACTTAAGAACAGGTACGGCGGTGGTAGCCATTCAGGGTTTACTGGGTCTCGATTCTGACATTAAAAAGTCCACAGTCCAAAAATCATGCATCGATGGATATATTTAGAAAGCAGCCTTCGATTAACCGCCTCAGCCTCCGCCTCTAGTGGTTAAGACCACCGGCCTTAGACCCAGAGGTTCCATTTCCAGCGATTTGGTTGGTGGAATGGGTTTGTTTTTCCACCTGGTTAACTATCTTAATATGTCGCCATAACATCAAAGATTGTGGCATTGTTGTGTTCCAACAGTAAGATAACACAACCCTGAATCCTCAACTACTAAGCCAACTAATGCAATTTAAAAAAACACGGTAATAGCACACATTGACACGTAATTGAGTTAGCTGACTCAAGCCCTGGTCACATTGTGATGTTCACTTCCACGGTGAGCTTCGGGATGCATCCGGGACCAACGGTTGAATGCTGAGGGTCTATTAGAGTTGGGGCGCGCACAATGCGCTCGCGGCGGGCGCGGCGTTGCTCGCGTTGTGTGAGCAGCGCGCGGAAACGGGTGCAAGTCGGGACTGCACTTACAGCGATACGCAAGATATAATATTAGCTGACTAGCTTTCTCTCCCGCGTTAAAATAGGGCTAGCTAAAAGTTAACCGCCTCTGTTGTATATTGGTGCCTGTTATAGTGCGTGGTGTTGTTGGTGGTAGGGCTCGTTTTAAATCCACCTGGCTAGATGCCACCATCTTATCTAAGTCTGTCGCCATAACAACAGCGATCAAAGGTGGCAACGAGATTTTATTGACGTAAACAAGAAAGAAAAAAAAAAGAAAAACATACATTAACAACACACATAAATACCAAAAAAAAAGAGGCAGACAGTTTAGACAAAAGAAAAAAAAATAAGGTTAAACAAAAACAGAAAAAAACGAACGAGCCTTACAGTAGTCACATATGATGTGTAACATTTGACATCTCACCTTTTGAAACCAATATTACTATAGAAAATAGATTAGAGTATTAACAATTACCTACGTATATTTTTTTACAAATCACAAAGAGAATGCAGTAAATACTCATTAGAAGACATTTGACATATCAAAATGATGACACAAATTGTCACTTAAAATAATATTAAGTCTTGTTTTTACTATAAATTTTAAATGTGCGCTTCCGACTCCGTATATTTTTTTTCAAATCATAAAGAGAATGCAGTAAATACTCATTAGAAAACATGTCACACTGACACATCCTATCTACCGCGCAATTTATTTATGAGCAAAGAACATGTGAACAGTTTTGAGAAAATAGATTGTAATGTCAGCACCTCAAATATCATAATCACAAACACAGTAAGTTGTACTTAATGCGTTCATACATTGTGCAGCAGTATCACACTGTTACGATCACATTTCTACGAAATCACTCCCACAAATATTACTACCTACAACGGACATTGGGCTTAAAGTGTCGATCACTGGTGGTTGTTACGGATCACACTGTAACTTACTTTCGTCCTTTTTTTACGAAATCACTCCAACAAATTGTATATATAGAAGGCAAGTGGAAAGATGTTACACATCAAAAACAAATAAAGAGTGTTAAGTTAATGAGCCCTGTCTCAGCATAAGCTTCTGTGTCATTCGTGGATGTTCATCACGATGATACAGAAGTGCTGTTATTCTAACAGGCCTGAATATTTTAGAGCCACAGTGACAACACCGAATAAATAATATAACTATTATTATAGGTATCACCTTCATGCCTTCTATATCCGCCGATACCTATACATACATAGTAGTTTGCGTTAATCCCCGTTATAAAACCTTTGATTAAAATGGAACGCGAATGTTTAAAAGTGTGTGTGCATAGCCAGTAACTCATTAGTAGATGATTTCGGATGACGTGTGCTTCCGTCCGTCAATGACCTTGTCATCGCCTACCATGAGAATTATATTCTAATC
>OY720028.1:21068273-21121018 GCA_963082485.1 Eudonia mercurella
GAAGAACACATAATTTAGTTCGCTTATACTTCTATTGAGTGAGCTTGTCTTCTGGGGCGCCAGTGTAATGTGCGGGCTGAGACCGTCACCTACTCCACACACGAGCCAATGAATAAATTTGCGCACTGCACTGTGGAGCGACGCGTCTGCACGGTGGGCCCTCGAGCCGGAGACCGAATTAATAATGCGGGACAACATGATTTGCATTATATTCGGTGCAAGAGAGGTTAAGCTTATTGCATTAACATAAAGTTGTATGAAATGACAAACGGTTGGTTTGAAGTAGGTTGTTTTCGTTTAATTTCCTCGATCAAAATTGCAAAATAGACAAGTGCAGTTTTTTATATATTATTATTTATAATATATTATTACTATAACTTTGCAATGGGACCCCTTTATCATAACTAATGAAAAGTAACGTTCAAGCCGGGCGGTGAGTGTAAAGCGCACTTCACCCGACATCCTCAACTACCGGGAAATCTTTTCCCTAATTTACGGATCTCAATAATGCTTCTCACATTCTATTATGGATATAAAGGATAGAATGACAGTTAGCAAATGCCCAGGTTCTACAAAACGATACAGATAGGTTTACCCGGCTTGTCAACGCTCCTGCTAGGAGGATAAGTTACCAATGCAAATATCATTACAAAATGCCACCACATAGTACGGTGCTGCTGTAGACTATAGCTAAAAACCAAAGTAATAATACTAAACTACTTTTAAATTAAAACTAAATGGCATTCCTTACGGCTCCTCTCAATATATTCTTTAATAAAAAATGCCATACTCGTGTCACACGTCAGATGACGTTTTCGGAAATATCAACCGCCACCTTGTTAGCTACAATAAGTGGCGACGCCCCACTCCCACGATCCCACGGGAGGGCACGTGCAAAGCTCACAGCAATTACCCTACATACATCCTTAGCTCCGCGACACATGTCGGGTTTTAATGTATGTAAATTATGGGGGAACACTTTGTTTTAGGTGGTACAAAGATTTCACCAAAAAACTTCCGCTGAATATTTTTACAAACTGTACGGAACCTTTAGAAAATTTAGATTTAATGATTTGCAATACAAACTTAGGTATATTCATCGAAAGTGTTTTAGACTCGTCGTCACGAAAGTTGTTAAAGTAAACAATGAAAATGAACACAGTGGTACGTTTTACTCCCACAACGAACAGTGCAAATTTTGATATTTGTTAGCTCACTATTAGAAGTCTTTTAAAATATGCATGACTCTCTATCATTTGTGCTGAATGCAGTTTTTAAGCGGAGTGTCTCGCTACAAATAAAATAAAAAGCGTTTATTTCGATCAACAGCCTTTAACATGGATCATATTGAGTTAGAAAAATCAAGCTAAAGTTGCTCCTTTTAAATATACATTAATCGAACGTATACTTTTTTGAAATGAAACAACTTTTACGGATCTACTCGCGTTTATTTTACAATATGTCCTAAAGGGGCCCAACCTTTACTTCAGATTTGATAAACCACAAATACTCGCTAGAGAACAACGATTCATCTCTAGGATGATACGCGAGGCTATTGAAATTAAAAAACATCCTAATTTAATAGAGAAGATGGTTGGAATCTACCGACCAGCCTGGGATCCCATCATACAAAATATTAAATCCGAGCCCCAATACCATACTGCCAGACCAAAAGATACTGTAAGCTCTTTCTGCGTAAAACGAAACGGACCAATTTATTTTATTTTTTTCTCATCTGTTTGTATTTTTGAGCAGGTCAATAAATGTTTATTATTTTTATGTTTCTTATCTTATCTTATCTCTATCACATGATTAAATTTAAATGAGGGTATACAAGCTACTAACTAATTATGAGACGACCAACACCTCAGTCTCCCTGTGACCACGGACCCTGCAAAGGGTTCGAAACATCAGGATAAATATTATAAAGTAATGTGTAAAATAAACGCGAGTAGATCCATAAAAGTTGTTTCATTTTAATGTGTAGTGTTCGCGTAAACTTTAGAAAACAATAATATGTATACTTCTTTTATCAAATTTTAAATTCTAAAGTCTTGTTTGCATTCTTATACCACTTAAACGATTGCGATAAACCTTATTTGATAAGTTATTATACAGAAGCCAGAAAAAGTTTCTGAGTTAATAAAACCATCATAGGATATAGGACGAAGTCACGACGAGTTTTCTAATGTCAAAAGGAGGTCGCTAGCAGTAAACAAAACTATTCTTACATTACATCTGCACGGATGTACGTCGCATAAACTTCATTCTATTCTAGTAAGAGGAAATAGTAAGAATCTCAATTTCATTTGTTACAGTGAAATGCAAAGTCTAGCATTTAAAAGGCAGCAAATGCGAGTGCCAGCCGCGCTGCGATCAAAGGCATGTTATATCAGAGTGCCACAAGAACTGTGCCAGGCGGCCGAGTTACTTGTCTGCTTTAATATTTTTAAAACCGCATTCTAAATTAATCAAATGTGGAATTATGATGTCAGTCACGTCACGACCTTTTTCCGACGGTTTAAGAAAAAGCTAAGAATGTATTACATTATTCAATTTAAACCATTTTACGTGAAGATAGGAATAAAACGCTAAACCGCAAGGGAAAGGGAACCCAACTGAGAAATGGTAACTAAAAATCAACAAAGGTGTTTTGCAAGATTATTTTTATCTACGTTTTGTTCCACGCTTTCTTTTCTCTCTGTTCGCTAGTACAAAAGGCGCATTCTTATGGAAATACAAAGGTTTTGCTATGTTGACGCGCTTAAAGCTAAACTTGTGTTTCGTACCTTTGTGGCACTTCTTCAGAAATCCTAGCACTACTTTTCTTGAAACACAAAGGTCGCGTCGCAGGGCTGCGCCCGGGGCAGGCGACCTGCTCCCGAGAGGCGGGAACAGGGCCAGTGGGTCACGCGCTCACAACATTCCGCTATTACTTTTTGGAATAAAAGCCTAACTTGCCATTTTGTATTATGAAGTTTTGTTCATGAATCTGCTCAGTCTGTTTATCTAAACTAAGATAATATACTAATAATGCTTCCAATCCAACACCATTACTTTTGCGTGTTAATGGTTGTTTTCAATAGTGTCTCATGAGAAGGCTAGAATCGCTGGATAGATCATGTAATTTGACTACTGCTAGCAGAGATGTGCGTGAGGAAAGGATCTAGAAACACAAACGGGATATCAATATTCTCACTGTTACAACAAGACAGAATAGCTGTTCGTTGTTTTATGTCACAGTCATAAGGAGAATACTTAAACCTTGGTTCATGTTTCATGGAATCTTCTTACTAGTCCGGGACTTTCTCCCAAAAAGAAATAAGAAAAGTAAGTAACAATAAAAGGTTACTTTAAGGTTAAGGGTAACATTGATAGCTGCTCTAGATTCTCCTTTAACAGTGTCCCTTGCATCTTTAGTCTGACTAGCTTACATGTTACCTTAGATTAGCTATTGTTGAGTGTCGATGTATGGCTACATTCTAATAGAATACTGACCTTCATGAGGTGGAGATGCGAGGAGAGCGCCTCGCGCTCGCCGCCCCCCACCGGGAACGAGCCCAGGTACTGCAACAAACAACGCACGTCAACCACTATGCAGCTGCAAACACTCCGAGGGCACGTCACAGGTGGGTGAATAGGAACATGTTTCATGGGCGTAGGCGATTGATCCAAGAATAGACGTAACTACTTCACAAATACGAAAAAATAATAATCAAACCGATTCTAAATTTAAGTAGTTCGAATATTCTAATGTAGTGTCTGTCATACCCAAATGCTTCTTTTTGTTATTTTTAATAATATAACAGTGATATCTCCGAAACCAATTATGTCCGCATATGAACAGCAAAAACCAGCCGGTTCAAACTGGGGCCAAATGACACAAGACAGAGGCAAAAGGGTATCTTTGGAGGAGGCCTTCACCCAATCTGGGGTTCTTGCATAAATCATTTAACAAAACTAACAACTAATATAAGATAATTAACCAAATTTACCTAATAGAAATAGATCCTCAAAGCTGTTCATATAAAAAAAAACCTTTTGTTCCTTGCAACTTATTACAATCCTGTAATGCATGCCTGTATTTTTAATAGATTCATATTAATATGAAATTATCTACTCAAATAATCAACTATATTTCACAGCGTATAAAAACTCCAACATCACAACGAGAAACAAGCCCAACAGTAGCACACCCCCGAAAACCGAATATCGCTTAACGTCAAAGATCCCCCGGGGAAATGAAGGTCGCGGTTCGAGTCCCGCGCGAATGCCCATAACGGAACGAAATGCGCACCGAAAGTAAACGGGTTCGTGGGAACGGACTTTTGTGGAACTGTCATTTGCCCGGCGAGTGGGACAATCGGACGTTTCGATCTATTTGTACTAGAGCGCTTCAAAAACCACATCTCATGTGTCAAAAACAATCAAAGAGCTTGGAACCATGGTTACATACCACAAATACTTTTTGGTGGTCTTTTTTTCAAATTAAGAAGATCGATTACATTTGACAAACTCAGTTTACCTTTATGTTAGAGAATTAAGTTTTAAAACAAGCTGTTGATTATTATTGATGTTTACGTGCATATTCATCACTTTGACACACTTTCCGTAAAACTAGAGGTTGTTCAAAATAATATTAAACCTGGATTATTGTGACTAGGCATATAATAAACTTGCCTTTGTTGTGTTGTTTACAGCCCACCTGGCTAGTTTCAAAACATGTTACCATTTTATCTAACTCTGTCTGTTTCATAAACCCCAAAATCCATTCTTAACTTAAGACTGTTGTAATATTATTATTTTTTTGAAGTGTATTGAAAACAAAAAGAGCACTCTCATTCCCCACCCTGTCACGGCGGTGAATCACCGGCGCCGTGGCATCCCCGGCAGTTATTGGTTATTATGATTGGACGCTAATGGCCGCTGATGAGCGCTTCTGGGTATTCAATCACGTGACACGGAGCTGTTTGGGGCTGTTCGCTTTGTTATTGAAGGGGACCAACATCCACTTAACATAGTTAGCAAGGGCTATTGTACGAAGTATAACTACCTAATATTATGTCATTAGACTACGCTACCATAAATTTGAAGCTCAAAAATTTGTTTTCAAATATTATAGAAATCCACTGAACTCAATTAAGAGTTTCACATTTCAAATCACATCGACTTTTTGCAAGGCTTCAACAGTCATTTACTTTCTCCGTTATAATGTTTTTTAAAGTATACATCAAAAGTTAAAGCTTTCAAATGCAAATTTCAAGTCAAATTATGTATTCAATATCAAGTTACATAGTTTTGTTTTGTAAGTCAAGTGTGAAAGTAACATTAAATAAATACATTGTATAAATTCATTTACATTGGTGCAAGTTTATTTTGCAGCAATGAATTATACACTTTGTACAGTCAGGGCAGTTTTCTTTGTGGGAATAAAAGGGGCATTTCCAAATTCAAATTGGAGATGGGCCAGGCCTCGGGCAACAGTGATGTAAATACATATTTTTCAGTTCTAAAGGGAGCTTGCGACCACTATCTCACGTGATGGGGAAGTGTAGTGTGGTCTAAGATGAACCGCGCTCACCCTTGAGTTCATTAACGCCTCAGTGGCAAAGCGCTCGGCCTGACCTGGCCGAAGGTCCTGGGTTCAATTCCCAGGTTGGCCCATGTGTGTTCCGGCTTCTCCGATGCATAATGCATAGCCCGGGTTTTTGATCACCAACTCTCATTTAGGTAGCGTGGTGATTAAGCCAATACCCATCAATAGTAGCGATGACTTGATTTGAATGATGGAGGCCTTTGGCCTTTCTGATGTTAACAACGCACATAACATTGTTAAAAGGCAATTATTTTTGGTAAATTCTTTCTAGCCCCCATAAGACAAGATTACCTAAGGCGCTATTGTTTAGTTTGTTATACTATTGTATTAATTTTGATGATTTCAATGGAAGCCTTTGCCCAGCAGTGAGACAGGATATAGGCTATTTGCTATTTTTTATTATTATTTTGGTAATAAACGTTTTTCTTACTTACTTTTTTTATATACATACATCATACATATATCATCATGTATACCAAAGTTCAAAGTGCACAAGCCTTTTGCTACTAAGTGCTTGAGCCCTTGGTGCCGCGTGTCGTGGCGTCTGCTTGCTTCTGGTTAATTAAGATGAAGTAGCGACCGCTAATTAAGTCCGCGCCCGCGTCTGCTCTCCCGCAAGTGGGGCGCGGAGGGTCGCTCGCATACACTACACAGTAATGGCACAAAATGAAGGTTTGTATCGCTATAGCTAATAATGGTTATTGGTTTATGGTCTAGTGATTAAGACCATCGGTTTAAACCCAGAGGTCCCGGGTTCGATTCCCAGCGGGGGGTACATGTTTGTGTACTTGGTTTGGTTGGTGGTAGGGCTTGTGGGTTCGCCTGGTTAGCTACCACCATCTTATCTAAATATATAGTGACGAACTAACACTTAAAGTTATCGATGGTCTTAGAATATGTACTGTCAGAATCAGGCCACTGTGACACTATGCAGATATTTTAAAATGGAGACCCTGGCTAGTATTAGTTGAGCGACCTTTGCCCAAACCACGGGTAACCAGATAGCGGGCGGCGGCGGCGGCGGCGGCGCCCGTCTGCGGTCGCCTTTCTATGTCATCGCGACGCATCGCCGACAGCCCGACACCTTCGCGGACACCTCGGCGAGTGACACAACTTGGTTTGTTAGAAACAAATGAAAGAACCGGGAAACGAACGTCTCGGTAGCTCGGATTGAATAGTAATCTGCAATGTAGAAATCATGAGTGTGAGTCGTCAAGTGCACGACATATTCTCTTAAGGGTGCGCCGTCCGTAAGTGACAAGTGTCATATATTTTATTTGAAATGTCTTCCATATTTATTTGATGCCGTGCGGCCGTACTAATTTTGTATGGAGAATTTAACGTGTTAATTTGAAAAATAATTATTTAAATAACCGCTTGATAAATCGAAAATATTTTTTAGTTTGGACATCAGCCTTGGTCCCATGCACGGGGCGTGTCTATAATGTATCAGCAGACTAACTTCCTGCGAATGTCGTAAGAGCTGACTGAGGCACGAAGGTTCCAAGGAGCTTGAACATCAGCCGATCAGCTACCAGTTGGTAGCTGATCGGCTGATGTTCAGTGACGAGTTCGTCACTGATGTTTTTTATTCCACATCGAAACCATACTTTGATTAAAGGCGTGTTTACTCAAAATAGGTGGTTTTGAAGCTCCGTCTACTCCTTTTTGGGAGAGTATGTCGACATTATCATTGAGAATGCAAAATTAAAGTAAAAAAGAATTGAAGCAGGATCAACTTATTTACTTAGATAAAATTGTTATTTATTTATTTTATTTATATTAAATCTAAGTCTACTATCTAAATACGTTTTATATCTACTATCTGGTAAGTGTTACACTTTTAAACTTTCGCGTGACATAGTTATCAAAGAAAGGACAACCCACTACACACGACTATAAAGTTTATACTGACATCCCCTACCAACCGTTAGGTTACAGAGTAGGTGTCAGACATCCTTGCGCAAGCACAAGGGACCATCTGCGTCAGGTCATAACGCCAGATCAGGACGCGCTGAAGCGCATTCTTTTTCCGGTACTTTTAAGACTAGTGTCTCGAGCTAGTTGCCCCGTGGACACGTATAGTCCACTACCTAATATCCACATAGGTCACCAGAGCTGTAAGCTCGATCACTTCTCGTTGCACTAAGAGCACAACTCGCTGTTTCCACTGACTCTACCGCAGACTCTAAAGTCGACTACCAAATGTCCTCTTTCTACAGCTAACCACATGCCACCATGGTTTGGTTGGTGGTAGGGCTTGTTTGTCCACCTGGCTAGCTACCACCACCTTATCTAAATATGTCGCCATAACATCAATTTGTTTGTAGCATTGTTGTGTTCCGGCAGCAAGAGATAAGGATAGCCAGTGCCTCACTAGTTGCAGATCCCGGGTGAGGTGCGCTTCCATCATTGGCTTATCATCACTTATCATCAGATGAGATCAAGGTACCTAACCTGTAAGATATATTTTTTTTAAACTTTGTTTTTGGTAAGTGGTTATATGCGTCCATAAACGATATAAACATAATGAATGACTGCTAATCTGATGAATATTAAACCTTATTTGCATACCAAGTTGACATACATTGGTTGGTGATCAAAAAAGGCACTAATAAGCTTAAATAACTGTTAACTAATATTGCAAATTACTAGAGCTCCTACTAAAGCTAACTTTTAGCATTGAAATGTGTCCGTACTTGCGTTTCAATGCTTTTGGAGCGATCGAGGTGCCAAATAGGTATGCTATAATATCATAAATATCTTATACACTTATTCCTACTAAAAACTTTATTCTGTGTCTATCAATTTTAAAAACAAACAACAAAATATTTTTAAGTAAATTTAACTAACGCCAAATATAGTAAGTTTGGAAATATGTGTAAGCTTCTGTGACAAGCAAATCTAATCGTTTAATTCTAAGATACATGTAGCGCCATCTAGCGGGTGGTGGTTGTATTAATAACAGTAGGCGACTTGCGGCAGTGAAAGCAACTGTACTGTAGTGCAATGCTTTTCAACCCCTCAGGCGGTTGCGGAAACTCTACGAACGCTCGCTAGATGTCACTAGACGCAGTAATAGCACGTTTGTTGAGAGAAATGAATGTAGGCGAGACAATATTCATCTCACTTTTGTTTCTACAAGTATACGACGAGTATCTAGTCTAGTTTTGTATCTGTAAGAAAAATCCATTTCATAAGATTTGAAGGGATTTATATAATTACAAATAAATTATAGTATCTACTTATTTCAAATAACGAAAACGAAAATAACGTAGGAAAATCAAAATAAATTAATATTACATTTACTACCTTACTAAATTGATATAATACAAAGACACTTAGTTTCACTTGTCAGAAAAAACGGAGACATACGCTAAGTTTCATAACAAGTCTCATCAATGCAAAAACAGCCAAAAAAAAATCACAGTGAACATTTATAGAGTTGTAATAAAGTAGTAGTTCTTATAATATACCTATAATTAAATGCAAAAGCTCGTGTTTGAAGCCGGTTGAGACAGAAGTGCCGCCGACACAGGTCGTTGCGTGTCAAAGATATCAGCTGAAAGGCGGAGTCACCTGTGGCTTGTTGTGAAGAGCTCGCGACGGACCCAGCTTACTGCCTTGTGGAACTCTACGCGAACTACGCAAAAATATTTCCAGGGAAGCGTTTAAGAGACATAACACATTGTATCAAGATAGTATTGAATACTATTTTTATTGAATTTATAGCGGAGTTTATTAAATAATAGGTTTTTAATTGTAAAATATGCGAAACTTGCATGCTTTACTTAATAGACAAGCAATCACTATGGAGACCGAACGATATAAATGATTTTCTTACTTTTTACAATAGTTTGCCTGAATATTAAACTTGAAAAAGCATAACACTATAAATTCTTTAAAATATTGTTTATTAAAATTATATAAGAGTAATATGAAATTGGTACATTATTATATTATTATTATACTCGTAATTGTAAAAGGAGACTCAATCTTACCAATTAACGTAATGTAACTTGATGGGAAATTAATAATGATTCATGTGATAAAAAGTCAAACTGAATGTTTAATTTTAAAGTATCTGAAATAAATCTTATTCAACAAATAGAATTAAATGCAACGAAACGAATTTCGCGAAGAAGAAATGACACAATTGCATAACTCAGAATGTCGGCTTCAGAACGATCGGGACGACTCAAATGGGAAATTAATTGAAAAAATTGGAACTCTTCCACAAACTAAGGTAGTTTTAACGTTTTAACGAGCTCTCTGTCCTCACTAATTAACAGACTTACAATCATTTGACGTTGCAATGTGAATCATTTTGTTAAATTCGCGTCTTTTTAAAAAGTACAGTGGTTATTTATCCTCATTTAGAAAAAAGAGTGGAGTCCCTTTATGACACATTTTTTTCTATCTATACGTAGCAAATATAATTTAATTGTGTGTATTCTAATAAACTAAGCTTCGTTTCATTTGAAAAAAAGTATTATTAGCAATGGCAGCTCAAACTGATGCACATAACCTGATCGACTTCTAGGTAAGTAGGTTTACGTTTAATCAAAGTTTTATAACTTTTTTACGGGGCTTAGATAGAAAAGAGATGCGACATGTTCGGTGTCAAGATGTTTATTGAGAAACACATATTAAGTAAAATAAAAGATACAATCAACTTAGTTTATGCTACGTGTGTGTTCCTATTTTATGTTAATGCGCGTTAATGTAAATATCTCGTTTGTGCAATGTTGCAATCATACTTTATTTACCATGATTCACTCAACATAACATACTCATACTCATAACATTAGAATATTTTTCATTGTTTATTTATCACAAACTAACAGAACAAAAATTTGTGTCATCCGAACTCGGAAACAAATGTCAAGCAACTTTTTACCAAGGTTGCATTGGAAGCTGTTTTCTTTGCGTTTGTGGATAGAGTGTGTTATTGTACGCTGGTTGTAGTTCGCAAGTTGGTAGGCGTGAGCAGCTGGCAGGCGATGGAGGCGAGTCCGCGATATTGGTCGCCGAGTGGCCGGGATGTTTCCGCCTGCTCAACGGTTATTGCGGCGAGAGAAGTTTGTTATCTGCAATGCGAGCCAGCGAGGGCCGGACACAATAGAAACATATACGGAAACACAACAATTCTAACGCAACACTATGTTCTTTGGACCTTGAGCTCACTCCACGGTATGTGGTAATAGTCTGCCTATACTGCCTATAGTTGAATACGCTTCTGCATTTTACCAGAAATCATCAGCAAATTAGTAAGAACTATCTATGTAACCTCTACTGCCGCGATATAACGATGTTATGACAGTGCTGCCTTAAAGGTTTTTTCATAACTTACTGGTAAGCACTAGCCTTCACCTCACCTGATGTTAAGTGATGATAAGGCCGAAGCGTTGCGTTAAATAGATCACTAAGTTTTTATTTAGAGTATCTTGAGTGTGTCATGCTCTCTTTACTGTCTCTGCGGTGAAGGCGTGTGCGTCGGGTCGTTACGTTCCCTAAAATATGGTTGAGCGAAGCGATGGCTGATTCATATGTCATATTCGTGAACGGGTGCCGCCTGTGGAGGCTGGTCTGCTCACGCATACTTATTTTATTTTTAGTATTTTTCACTATAATTTGACTTTGTTTTTCTTAAACAATTTTTGACTTTTACGATAGTACTTTAGTGGTACTGTATGACATTGTGGAAATTGTAACTTTTACCTGATGCAAATTTGTTAACGTATATTTTTTATTTTGTGTTTTTTTTTTATATGTTGTGGTTGTCTTCTATATTTTTTGTGTTTATTGTAATGGAAAGTGTCCTGCTATGATAGGGCATTTTCCAATATTTTTGACGCTGTAAGGGAGAAAAGAGCTGGACACTTGCTGTGTTTCTTGCCGGTTCTTCTCAGTACAAGATCTCCCGCCCAGAGTAGACTTACGAACCGATGGCATAGTAACATTCATAAGAGCTACTTGTAGCCTAAACTAAATAAATGATTTTGAATTTTGAATTTTGAAGGTGGAAGCGCACTTCACCCGGAATCCTCATCTACTGAGGTACTGGCTATCTTATCTCTAGCTGCCGGAACACAACAATGCTACAAACAGTGATGTTATGGCGACACATTTAAATAGATTGTGGTAGCTAGCCAAACGAACAAAGAAGCCCTACCACCAATCAAACAGAGTACAAAAACATGAACGCCTCGCTGGGAACCGAACCCGGGTCCTCTGGGTCTAAACCGGTGGTCTAAACCACTAGACCAGATAGGCGATTAAAGAAGCTGGTAGAAACCAGCCAGCAAGACAAACCCGAGAACAGACCTACCGACAACCAAATCGGTGGTTAAATCGCTAATAGTTCAGAGAGGACGCTTAAATACACGACATTTGCATATGTCCACTTGTAAATATTTTATTACAAATATATTCAAATACGGAAATAAGATGTGTTGAAAAAGGTATCCAGGAGCGCTGTCGGAGTGGTAGCCGCCTACCAATTAGGCGGTTATTTTCGCACTTGTATTCGACCCGTACGAATTTAGTCAACATCACAATCCACTTACTCTGCATGCCGAAATGAACCTTATTCGACGTCAGCTACGGCATCGATATCCGATCAAGAGTTATTTTTATCTATAGCAATTTTATTACCTATGTATTTTATATTAATATTGGCTACGCGGGTAATCGCTGCTGTATGGGAGCAGTACACAACCGGTCGTTTTGAAGATCTTTGAGGATGAGGAGGCCTTTGTCCAGCAGTGGACGGCTTTTGACCGAGATGATAATGATGATGATGATTGGCTTTGGATACCTGAGAACGAATTTTATTAGTTGAAGGTACTTCACATGTCTAATAAAATGTATCTAACTCTGTGAATTAGGTTATTTATAGCAACTGAAAACAACGACGAAAGGAAACAAAAAAGCATATGTACCGGTGTTCGCTCAGGTTTTGCGCCAGCTCCGCGCGTAGTTCGACGACTTGCCGAAGCCACTTGACTCGCCTCTTCCGATTTGCATAAGTTTTAATCAAAGAAGTTCTCGCGGCGTCGCCGATGACGCAGGCCACTCCACGCGGCCCGAGCGGCGCGGGCGCGGGCGCGAGCGCGGCGCGAGAGCACTCCACAATTATACTCATTTTATTCGAACATTCCCATTGAACAGCATTAAATTTACCAAGTTCCGATGTCGAAACTTTTACCGCCTGATTCAGCACTTAACCATGTTTCAGAAGTACTCTGCTTTCTGTGTAAAAGGAGACGTTCGTTTGCAAACAAAAGGAGCAACTACACTATTAACGTTTCTAGCCGTCTCGTCTTCTTTCACACGATTTTATTTACATGCCTTATTTTTTGTACTGTTGTTTAGGAATTTCTGTCTGTAGAAACTTTCAACAACTTTTTTTCTATGTTGAGACAACTGATTTAACTACCAATTACCTACAACAGTTGCTTAAACAAACAATTAGGAATTCAAAGTCAATTTATTATTATGAACGTTAACGTTCTATTGACGCAAGTCGTTTTCATATTAAATTTCAAAGGTGAACATGTAAAGGTATGAAGAATGCTTTTCGTATAGAACCGCTACCTACTTTAAAACTTTATCGTAAACGCTATTTTTATTAAATAAATAAATAACATAATAACATGTTTCCACTATAGCGGTTCTTAAATATTTTTATGAATGTCTGTTATAAAGTTTCAAGTGGAAGCCGCACACGGAGCCGCAACACAATTTGTGAACTGCAGCGGAACTCGTGAGCCGCGGACTTCGGCGAGCTGCAGCCGACCGACGCGCGCTAATATGGAGGAACTTTGCGGTGCTCGTATTGGGTGGGGATTGCATTTCATTCAACTTGACAATATTGGTACAATATAGAACCAGAAAAGCGAGCCGGCGTTATCAAAAATGAAAGACAGTTATAAGGGAGTGTATAAACTTGTGGCAACGTCAAGTGTAAACTAATTTCTCTGACTAAAGCCGAACATATGAAAAACAATGGTAAAACAAACTGTGACTTATTCAAACTATTAAACTTTTATTGATCAAAGTAATAAACTGAATATATTATATATATGATACATTATAGTGCACATTTTGTTTGAGAAGCATATCACTTTTCCAAATTATTATCACAGAAATTATTTCACTACAAAAAGTTTTTGAAGACTTTGGTGGTTTAGGTTAGATCACTGCAACGGTGAAATTGAATGTTTCAAATTAATTAGGTTAGGTTGAGTATAAGTACTTGATTAGATATGCCTCAGCCGTCATTAGTTAAAGGAACGGAGAAGCTCTAACTTGTAAAAAGTGCTTGAATGTAGTATCTAGTTGAGGCATTCATGATCCACAATGACATGACAAATGACAGAAAAGTGAGTCAATAACTACAGTCCGAAGTCTCAGTATTTCGGAGTTCTCAGTTTCATTATATAAATTAAAGCTAAAGGTTTACCAAAACTTGCCAAATATAATACCAACAGTTGTTATGACAAAGTTGTGTTCGGCGACTGCAAGAGACCCAAACACAATTTGCGGCGAGTGTAGCGGCGAGCTCGGTCAGCTCGGGTCGGCCTCAACGGGGCGGCGGCGGCGGCGGCGGCGCCCTGATTGCATTACACTTACTGAACTTTGCACCCGGGACGGATGGTCGAGGTGTGACGTGCCAGAAACTTAGCACGGAGAAAATGAAACTTCAGACCCAACTAACTCTGTGCACAACAATTACCTCAATTCACACTTCCAAATTTATAATCACTTTAACTTTCAGAACGTCAGACTTGTGTTCAGACCATCGCCATTTTGATAAAGCCAATTACTAACTCAGCAGTAAACAATAAAGTGAATGTAAAGCAATCTTGCGATGGATTCCAAATCTCCGGCAGTTCAATCCTTTAATCATTTCAATAAGTTCAGTTGAGAGTTATAAAGGATTTACTGCATCTCGGCACATCAGGTGGAGCGCTTAAACTTGTAATTAGACAGTTAATCAAACGAATGGCTTCTTAGTGAACAACAATATTTTATTGACTGTCGAAGAACGGTTTGCTTTCATTGATCATTAGCGAGATTGACCCAAATATTTATACCTATTTAACAATCCGCACCAAAACAAAAGCGCAGCGCGATTCAACAGACTGTTTGATAAGCCGTGCATGGTCCGTACACATTATCGCCGTGGTTAGACTTTTGTAGTAAAACGTGCTCAGGAATAAATGAAGCGAAACTGTTTTTGTTTTTTTGCTCTGACTCCGTTACGTGCGCTGCATGATGGTAGATACTACATTCAAACACTAAAGTATGTCAGATTTTTTATAGCGAGTTAGAGCTTCTCTGTTCTCCTAGATCAGGTATCGTCAATTACCTAATGAGTTATTACGAGTAAACCACACTACAGTGATCTAACGTAAACCACCAGTCTGCCAAACGTCTAGCAGTAAAATTAATACTTTGATAATATTTCGAGTAGAACAAACACGAATATTGCTACAATTTTAGCAATTAATATTGACATCAAAAGGTTTATATGCCTTATCTAAATAAAAACAGTCGGTCGATCTGTCTCTGAGCAGGAAACAATGCACAAAAAGTTCACGTTTCAACGACGATACCTGTACGACCCTAAATAAATAAGAATTCAAGGCTTAGTTACAACAAGATAAATGGTAAGCCCATCTTTCTGCCACGTTTAAAGTTCCTTTTTCTTCTTGAGTGTCGATCGGCCACCAGGTGGCCAATAACAATTAAAATTATATTGTCTGGTACTCACGCAGACGAATGCTTATCTAATTAATATCTAAGGGACACGTTTTGAGATAAAAACAATAATGGTTGTAATAGTTTGGCTCTGTGATTCTGGTATACCAAAGGTACATGATAAAATGAGTCAAATAATAGGAGTTGCGGGAGAAAGTGTTGCTCCAAATTCCCAAAGTTTCAATTCCGCGGAGTCTGTCGCCGCGCCGCCGCGGTGACGGACGACGGACGGCGCGTGCCGGCCAGCCCACTCGTCAGCCCGCATTCACGGCACGGCACTTAATGGACCATTCCTTTATTATTCATACCCATTGGCCGAATCACTTTTGATATGAACATGTTTGATACTTCAAAACAATATGCGTTATAATTAACTTGTTGTTACCATAGGCATATATATCGATAATTTATGTTTACTTGAATATTATATTTTGCTGTAGGACTCCCGAATACAAATAAATAAATAAATGATATTAAAGAAAATCATTAAATTATTTGATTAGGCTAAATCAATAAAATACGTCTGTAACACAAAAGTAAGTGAACATATTTCATTCATAATATAACTTTATAAGTTTAATAGTGATGAGCTTCAACGTCATAAGTTGTTTCACTTTATCATAACGATCCGAGACCCAATATCCAATATCCTTTAGCTGAAGAAGTATCATTCAGGCGAGCTTAGTCTGCGACCTTACCAAGAGATAGTGCGCTAAAGTAGGCTTATATTGAACATAAAAAAACCTTTGTAAGCTACTGCACAAATCTGATAACTTATGTCATAGATCTGACATAAACTTTCGTTATATCTACTTAATATAACTTGTAGTTTTAGAAATATTTACACTGAATACTTCCCTGGCACCCGGATCGTACCCTCGGGAGCGAACCGATCACCTTGGTTTTTTATGACCAATGCTGGCAAAGGAGTCTTCATCAAAATTTATAGTCGAAGATTAACATCTTTGTTGCTGCTACTTGTTTGGTAGCGTTTTCAAATATTTATGATTATAAGCTAGTTAGCAAACCTTGCTATCGCTTTATACATGTTATAATAGCCCTACAAAGTATGGTCAATAAAAGTTGGTGAAGCAAAACTCAAACCTTTGTAAGCCTTTGAATGCGATAGCTAGTTTTCCAATCAAAATAATTCCTTTGATAAAAAAAATATATTAGACAACATGACATAGGTACTTTGTTCTGATCCCAAGTAAGTAGCTAAAGCACTCGTATTATGGAAATCAGAATTAGCGACGGTACCACGATGCCTCCAAACCCGATACATTCTCGAAAAGTTCGTTTTCGACATTGACTCAACCGATAATCGAACCCAGGACCTCAGAGTTAGCGACACCCAAAGTCCGGCGTGCAAGCCATTCGGCTAAGGAGGTTAGTTACTTCCTAAAAGTTGCGTGAATCTTAATGCCTCTGTTTTGTAGTATAGGATAAGAGCCTTCCATCAACTACTGCTCTCCAGTCGACCAGCATCAATGAGTTGACAAATACTGCGACAATGCATTGTGCAAACCAGTTATTAAAACATTCAATACTTATTGAACTCCTTGTAAAAAATGTTTCTTTTTAGGCGTATCAATGAAGTGTTTCTTGTTTACGAGCGGCTGGCAACAATCGCGTCATCAATATTTATAAGCAGCGAGGCTTTATCGCCGTGTTCCCGATATTTATGACTCGCCAATCAAATCCGAGCGCAACAATGTTGCTCGTCAGGTAAGAGGACGTTGCGTTGCGAATACTTCACCGTTCATGCGTGCAAGTCTTTTTTAGTTAGGTTAAGTTTTAAATAAAATAAATTGTTGGAACCAGGAATAAATTAAATAATAAGTATGAAGATTATGAATAAATTATTTTGGATAATTTATTCGGAAAACTACCGCTATGAACCGACGTACCTCAAGCTCTTTATGTTTTGTAATAGAATAGAATAGAAATTATATTTGCTTAATACCATGTACAAAGATGTAATGATATGTACGAATCAATTTAAGGTTATTATATATAGGACTACGCCGACTGCCATTAGTAAAACAATTTAATGTGTAGTTTGGTGAAAGAATAAGAAATCCCAACGGTATCCAACACCGCTGGCACGCATTTGGTAGAAATATAGGAGTCTTTATCATAATTAATTATTAGCAGGAATACACTTTTACAATGGTCCTATAATAATAATAATAATATAATAATAAAACTTTATTTGCTAAAACATAGTAATATGGTCTTAGTACACTTTAAAGGGCTCATGTTTTGCTTTTAGTATACAGCATGCAAATACAATATCATTCAATATTTAGAATTATTTATCCATATCAAGATTAGAATACTAGGTTCAGTTTTTTTTTAATTTCACAATACAATTCATTAATTTAGTAAATGTCAAAATCATTAATAATATATCATTCAATTTAATTAAGTATGTCATTATGTTCTTTCGTCAAAAAACTCTTTTATGTCATAAAAGGTTTTTTCAATTAACCATTGCATTAATTTCTTTCTAAATAAATGTGTGTTCAGTCCTTTAATATGTATATTTAGGTATATAGTACAGAAACATATGAAAACTAAAAGTATAAGTGCCTGATCTCTCTTATGCTTTTCTACACAGGAAAGGTCTGCGCTATATGTTTGACTGGTACTCAAATCATCAACCGATCCATCGATATCCGTCTGCTTGTGTTGAAGGTTCGTGGAAACTTCGCAAAGGTTCAATTTCACGGTTTTATGTTGCATTATTAATGAGTAGGGCTTCCTCGTCGCTGCGATGGCGCAGTGGTTTATTAATTGGAGGAGTAGTTAGGTCACTTTGCACTGAAGCAGTGTACTTGGGTTATTCTGTCCGAGAAGTTGACAGTCACGTGTACCTGTGTCCACTACTCGTTTGTTCCATTGACCGGCTCCTATTGCGCCGGGTGCGATCGACGTAGTTCTTATATTATTTTGCTTGGTTTTGCAATGCCTCATTGGGGGATAGTTACAGTACAACCCTGAACGAAGCATCTCACTATTTTTCTTTATTTACATTATTCTCCTTGATAATTCGAAACTTGATCTCCTCAACCCCTTTTCCAACACTAAAAGATTCGAGGAAGTCAATTTTGACTACTAGAAATGTATGAAGGTAACATAATACAATTATCGTGACCTAAAACATTGCAGTTTACGCCAAAGACAGCACTTCAACTGCTGAGGAACTGACTCTTTTATCGTTCAGTTTTTTATCTTTCGGTTTAGTAAGTTAGTTAGTTTAGCTTAGAAACTATGAACAAACCCTACCAAGTGAGTACAATACGCACATATGAAACTGAACCAGTGACCTCATGATCTAGAAGTTAGTGGTGGTAGAGCCACTTGACTATAGAGGCGGTTAACCGACTAGTTGATCGACGACACGCCTGGCGTGTCATACCAATTGTTTACAAGTGATCGACGACACGCTTGGCGTGTCACCATTATCTGGCTCATGACATGCCTAAAGAAGGAGGCAATGAATTGATAAAACTACTAATAAGAAACTAAGCTCCCATACCATTAAAGAGAGTATAATTCCAACACACATACTAATTGATACGATTCCTATTACCAAAACCCTGAAGACTAGATCAAAATCTACCAGTCTAAAGACATTGTTTCTCACGACTATAAAGCACCAGCTTGTGTCAAATGGCAAGATCTTAAATACTACTATTCATTTATAAAATGAGCGCGATTCGTACGTCAGTACGAACAAAGCCCGGCTCCACTACTGCCAGGCTTAACAGAACGCTTGACGAGCGTACCGTGCCACCCGCCCCGGATTAATCGCCTGTTTCGCGCAATGAAGTGGACTCGCGAGCCATTCAACTCTTTAAAATTAATCGAATTAATTGGACTCTGTCACGGACCAATATACGAATTAAATTTTCTAGCGAGATCAATTTCAATTCCGCTTTCGGGTGTAATTGTTTATTATGGTGTTTTTGATATTGATATTCGTTTTCGTTTCCATGGTAACTAACACGTATAGTTGTTGTTGATTGATTTTAATTAGTTGGTTCTTTGATCAATTATTTTTATTTTTTAAACTAAATTATTTGGAAAAACGATTTGAAAATATATCTACTAGTTGGATTCAAGCTCGCACTTCTGACATACCGGGTCAGGTGCAATAGCAATAAGGCTATCAAAGCTCTGTCCAACAAGTGCAAATTTATCAACACTATCTGCTTCTACATTATCCTAAATCTCATACCAAAGTGGCATGAGAATAAATTTCATAACAATGTCAACAATATGTTATCAACATCTTAACTTAGATACAAATATCAAAAATCAGCAAAGTATAGCCAAACTATAATTAAACCCGTATTGTAAATTCAAACAAAACAAAACAAACACATAAAATAAATAAATTATAATAATTAAATAAATAATAACTAAACTATAATACTTAAGTATCCCTAATTAGTAGCGGGGAAGAGTTGGAAGAGGAAGGCCAAAGATCGGAGGGAATGGCGTGCATTAGAAGAGACCTAACAAGTTTCTTAGTTTGTAAAGGTTTTGGTTCGTGGTGGTTTGCATTAGTGGTAGCTTTAATGTTAACGCAAGCTTTCATATAACATAAAAACTCATGAATATCCCGCTGAATTGAAACCGACGACATGTTATTTCACTACTCTGGGAAAATGCGGAAAGTAATTCTAAAGTCGTCTTTTATCCCATCGGTGGTACAAAACGAATGCAAACGAACCTTTAGGCGTCGCTGAATTTATGCAGTAAATTTCTGAAAATGTGCAATTATGCCGACGGTAATTCTCGCGAGTGAACCGATTCCCGCGCGATTGCATTCAAGTTTTGTGATCACTAATTCCTTTTCAGTGCACCTGCGCTGATGCCAAATAAAAATGAAAAATGTAAAAAATGTAAATGTTAAAATTCTGTAAGTTTCACATTAAAAAATATCTGTGTTTGTAATTTATCGAGCCCCTTAAGTATTCAGAAAATTACAAACTGCCAAATACTACAGTTCCTATTTTTATTTATATAATTTTATGTAAACCGTAGCTTGTGATCGTCAAAAGGTAAATAATTCAGTTAGGTGGTTAAAGTGAAGGTATGGCTAACAAAACAAGCGTCGAACCGCGTAGCGTCAGCAAACAAGGGAAATAGATGTCGAATATTTTAACGGTGCCGGTGGGAAAGGAATATTCCCGCCGTGAAATTGATTCAGCATCCGAAAGTGAACGGAGCGTTAGAAATAATAAAAATGCAACTTTGCGCGCCTCAACACAAAGCAACCAGCGCTGCCACACAAATATGTTACGCTCTGGGAGGATCTGGGCTCAATGGCATATCACATTTATTAGTACTTACAGGTAACTGCATACAATGATGGAGCTGCGATTTCAGTATTTGTGTAAGGTGACCTCAATCAGATTTATGTGCGAACAACAACAACGATACAACATATTTGAAAATGTATGTATGTGCCTTTAATAAAAGGACATCCAGTTAGATAAAAATATTTTTTTTTATTAAATAACGTTTGGACTATAACAAAGGTTACTTTTTAATTGGAATGCATTACTGTTCGCGATTGTATTTACCTAATTGTACGTCAACAAAATTAATTATATAAGTAGTTAAGTTTCTTACCAATGTTAATAACATATTTTAATGTTTACCAATGTTGTTATGGTGATTTACATAGGTAATAACATGATTTTTGTTTAAAAAAAGATATTTCTATTGTCCTATAGCCCCAATATAAAAACCCGTTCTCCAACAACTATTAAAAAATGACAGCAGCGGGCTCGACCTTGCCTGCCACTTGCCGGGAGACATAGTCGCAGACCTCACAAATCGTCGCAGACAGTCTTACCGAAATGGAAATATAATGGCATGGAACCAGGACAAAAATAATAATATCGCACCTACTACAATTTTAAAATGTTGATATTTTAATAAAATTCTGTTTAGTTTGTGTGTAAAAAAATATTATCCATCTTTCGAATAGTAAACTACATCCAAAAAGAAACTGAAGTAGTAATAGTTCTTTTAAATACATTTGTGCTAGCAATCGCTTCAGACTGTCACATAAATTAGCAAAATAGAAACAGAAAAACTCCTAATTGAACTGTCGAAGGCCACCGGCGATATTCATCGAACTTGTATTCTAATGAATATGCATAAGCAAAGTTTACGTACGAGTAATAACAACAACGTTTTCGTATTTATAAAATGTTGGTACAAAACTGTGGATGGTCGAAATTGTGGATGAAATAAATTTCTTAAGTGTAAATTTTGACTCACATCTAAATTGGAAGTTGCACATAACTAAAATTAATAAAAAAATATCGAGCTAAGTACTGCTATGTCTTGTCTATACTTGCGGAAACATCATCATCATCGGAAACTCTGTTAATGTAAAATCTATTTTTATACTACAAAAGAAATGCTTGAGAACTATTTGACGGTTATTTATGTGTTAGAGATGACTGTTTTTATAAAAAGCAATATTTATCTATTTTAAACGTAAAAGCACAAATAATTGTAATTTGCGATAGATATACATATGACTTGTCTTTACCAAATATTAATAATGCCCTTTATCACAAGAAAGCCTATGTAACTGGTATCCAAGTATTTAATCATCTGCCCACAGATCAAAAAGCTTCAGTAAATTTAAGCTTTTTTAAAATTAAATTAAAAACATGGCTTACAAACAGCAGGTACAAAAACAGCATAGCGGCTGTTTCTATGTAACATGAAATTGTTTGTTCCCTTCTCCTGCTTAACACCTGCTTTATATTTTACACAATTTTATAGCAATAAAAAATATCTTATCTTATCTTAACAAATGTTGCATCCAAGAATATTTCATTGAACATGAGTGAAACCGTTCCCGGCGCTGCGACCACTAAATAAGGACACTGCAGAAGGTAAGCTTCATACAAACGCGCCACGCATAGACAACTTCTCACAGACACGGAATCTCGGAACAGCTCCGCTCCGAGCGCGTTATGCATTAAGCTTACCTTCTGGCTCCTCGTTATGTTGTGCTACGAGTCTGCCCGTGAATAACTCCGCTAACGAGCGCAGTGTCCTGGATGAAAGGGCTTGTTTTTGCGAGCGCCCGCAAACGCTAATGACTCGCAAACGCCCAAACGAATCCTGCTTACTTTTGAAGCACACATTTGCAGTATTCGGCACATCCTTAGCAATTTTCACAATGTCAAAAGAAACCACATGTTACTTACTGTATAAAAGGCTTTTATCATTTCAAATAATTCTAATTAGTACATTGTCATGTAGAATAGCCCATGTTTTTCAAATCGGTCTCATTTTTTCGGTCTCTCTGTTATTTTCTGTAAATCTAGATGTTGATGAAAAGTAGCATTCATTTATAAACCTTAGTGGTTTCCAAGTGATAGTTGACACATTTGTGTAACGTTAATTATGTAAAATTTTAAAGAAAAAAAATAAGATGCTTGACCATTGCATGATGTCACTTTCATCGTCATCAGTAGTAAGTGCCGTTAGCTTCTTTGTTAATATTCTTAATTTGAAATGCATAGTTATTCAATTTGTTATTTTTCATTACTACCAAGAATGCCTAGGAATACTAGGTTTAAAATTTAGTTAGTAACAAAGGTTAGGTTAGTTAGTAAGTATCATACTAAGAAGCTAATTAAAGAGCAAAGGCTTTAGTGTAATCTAATGTTTCTGGAACTGTAGTTACCGTAGTTGGTTCAATTGAAAGTTTTGATCAATAAATGAAATGTTTTGTAATAATTGCCTTAATTTTATTGATTGTACCGGTTTATTAAAGTCAAAATTAATGCTAATCGAAATATGTTCAAAATTCATAGAGTCTGCTAAGATGTATGCGTTTCCACTTTGTACAGGTAAAATTTAATTCTATTACATTTACTTAAACATAATATTTCTCAAGGATCGCAGTGCATATTGCTAAAAAGTTATTATTTGTTTGTTTACGAGATGCCATCCGTTGGTGTTCCTTAAATAATACAATTTGTAACTCCAACCCTTCCACTCCCAGTCAAGTCGCCGAGATAAACTCCGAATTCCCATCCCTCTCTTAACGCCACTTGTAACTTTAACAAACGGTTGTTGACAAGTCTATAACCAGAAACATAATTTAAGTATCGTTGCTTCGCGGAAGTTGGGCCGTGTAAACAAAGCCCCGGCACAATGAGTGTCGTTCGCCGCCGCCGTTCGTGATCCATTGAACCCGGCCGGCGTCCGCGACCTTCCCCGCCCCATCAGCCCAGATGTCGATTTGAGGAGTATGTTCCGAGTGCCTGCGGGTGGCTTATCTCTCTGTGCATTTGTCTCTTTGGCTTTTAACGTAACCAACAATGTTTACTTATTACTCTGGGTGTCGGCTTTGCTTGGGGAGTTGGTACTGCCCAGGTAGCGTTGCTTTAAGTCGGATCTCATGGACTTATTATAAGTATAGCGAGCTTTGAATTGTCAACAACAACGGAAATATCATGTTTACGCTTCTCCTCGCCTGTCCATGTGTGGAGGCTAGTAGGCAGTTAGATTTCTTATATGCTGCTTACGATAATGACTTAATTAATTATATGAATTGAATTTACAACATCAAACTACGCAATTTGTTTGCTGATGTTATTAATGCGAAAATGTTTGCATTCGTTTGTTCACTATGACTACATATATAGATATGACTTTTTGCACTGAGGTGGTTTTAGACCTCTTTGTACCGGTTAAATATAATATTTCTACAACACGCGATTAACACCTTTGAGACAGATCGAATTTCGTTGCAGGCAATTGCCGCGGTCGGAGGAAGGCTGATAATTTTACATAACTAACGGCAAACCACAAGCGGCAATGACTAGTGTCGGACAATAAACGGTCAGGTCCTGAGTCCCGACCTATCCGGTCCTGACCAGGGAACTTCGAAAGTCTTACATAAAAGTAGGTACGTGACTTTAGATGCCATCTTCATTTTAAAGTTAGCAAATACCGATGGCGATGTACCTTGGCGTGGCGGACGGCCAGCATGTCCCCGGCTCTGGCGACATCCCCGGCAACACTGCACACACGCGCCTGACACTCACACGCACTGGTCACAAACAAAACAGCGCTGCGACGGAACCACAACACATGGCAACCACAGAGCGCAGCATTATCAAAACAAATAGCTGAGGCCTGCGGCCACACGTCCACGGTTTTTGCGAGTGGCCGTCGCTCGCGGAACAGGTCGCGGCGCGGCGCGGGCGCAGGCGGCGGGCGCGGGGGGCGGGGACCGGTCGGACCGGGGCGTCTGCGCCGCCGCTGTCGCGCTCATGTGGTACTACATTAATTTATGAATAATTATTGCTTTTTGTTTTAACAATTGTTGTTGATTTTTTTATATGTAAAGGACAATGAAATCAATCCATTGGATTTGTGGAAGGTGAACCATGTTGCGGTCAGTTTTAAGATATTTAGTTTTAAAATGTAGCATTAATTACAAAAACACAAATGTTGAAAAAATTTCCACGAGCAAGATTTGAACCTGCACCCTTCTGACATACCGGGTCAGGTGCTCTTCCAATTGAGCTATCGTGGTTCTAACCAGCCCGCCGAAATTATTCAACACTTTTTACTTTAAAAGCCAAAGGTGCCCATTCAATGTCAACAACTACCGTCACTAACATTCAACATTTCAACATTTTCAACATTTGTGTTTTTGTAATTTGTTCGCAACAAAATTTGCGTTAAAAATTATTTGAACATTTTGTAGCATTAATGTGATCTTCGACAAATAAGCGAATATGGTGTGTTTATTTTAAATGAAAACACCAATTGTTAATTACTTTGCAGAACGCTACCACTCATTCAGCTTACTAAAATGAATAGCTTTTGCATTATTTGACTTGATACATTCCTAATAAACTCTTCCACCATTGAACACATTATGAAATACTTATATAAAGTACGGGTTTCTGTATGGAAGTTTTTCAACATAAGATAAGCAACACCGTGCTTTAGAATAAGTATATTGTGTAAACGTTGAATACCCGTGTTTTGTGTAAACACAACTATTGTATTGTGTTGTAGGTGTTGTTGGCTTATTAAATAATTAGTAAATAATTGTGGTATAAATAGTCGTTTATTTGGAGAGCACTAAATTAAACGTACAAGTTTAACTTAAGTTTGTCTCAAGTGGCCACTTTAATCGCTTCTAGGAAAAATTATCCCAAACGAATCTCCTACCGAAATTAGAGCAGAGTATCCTAACTACTTACGAGTACTAAATGTAAAAAAACCGTACATAAAGCTCTAGTTCGAGCAACTACGAGTTCCTTTATCCAGTTAAATATTTGCTGAAAAGTATTTTTTTAACTTTTTGCAATAAATGTTTAAATTAGTTTACTATGACAAAAATATTTGTTCTTGTTATTATCAAATAAGTCTTGTATAGTGATCTAAGCGAAACCTTGCATACAATATGGCGCTGACCGTAAGTTCCCAATAGGCTGAATTTCCATACAATAAAGCAGATCATTTGAAACCCCTCCATTAGAAAGCATTGCCAACTTTACAACGTTATTCTGAAGCTCACTTTACATTTCCATCCTTATTTAATATAATAGTATATTTCGTGATATTATTACTTTGTCTGTAGGGTTTCTGCCTTTTTAATATCACCTGACCACTAGCGACTGCAATAATAACAAAATGCAACCGAGCCAATAGATTCTCGGGTTTTAGAGTTCTGCATGGTAATAGTAACCGTTATTATATAAATAAGTATACCTAAATATTAATCTATAAAATGATTACTCTTTTGAACAAAGTTCTCTTCCAAAATTCTTTAAACTTAAAATGAAAATGATTGCCTGTGCAACATCAATCATTATAATTACTGACTTAAAAATGAGAAGTGACTTAAAATTTGTGAATCGACATAACAATCAGGCTTACTCGAAATAATTGATTGGTCGGTGTACAACTGTTCATTGTTCAAAAAGGTGGCCTAGTAGCACTACGACACGGCGAAATGCTTAAAATGCGCAGAGTGAATGAATCACTGAAGGCGGCGTCACAAAATAAGGAGACACAGAAGGTAAGCTTGATACATACCGCGCTCGAGCAACGCACACATACACCCCTGCACGGCACGGACAGAGTGAAGGAGAGCACATGAGTAAATATATCACTAACGAGAGTGCGGTAACTTCATGCAAGCCCGCCGAAACGCACGCACACAAGCTCGTAGTGCACCTACATTAGCACACAGAAAAAAGCACGCGAAAGGAGTACGCGACGACGCGGGCTGTCAGCGGGCAGCGTATGTTGCTGTAGTAACGGAGAATAACAAGTATGTCACTGAGCGTAAAGATTTTTCTCTCTCGCGTTTCCTTTTAATCCACGTCATAGCGGCGTTCTAATAAAACAAATGGAATTACTTCAACTCAAGCTGACAATATAAACCAAGGTATAACAGGAAGCACTCAAACTGCACCTAGTCTTAGCGCTTCAAGTCCTCGCAAAAGAAAACCTAAACTGAGACAGTTCTGTCTCAGTGCAGAAGAAAATTAGACTGAAGAATTTGTAAATTAATATTTGATTACGATTGTACATTATAATGATATAAGTGTACACCTACATTGCGTGTTTCATTTATAATATAAAAGACACCCAAATTCACACAATAAAAAATTTACTATGTGTGGCTCAACCCTAGCCGGTACGTACAGCTCGATACGTCGATTCAAGGTCACGACACTGTTGCCGCACTCTCGTTCACTCTGGCACGTATCTCAGAACAGTCCGAGCGCAGCTGTTGCGAAAATGCGTGTCCGTAAAGTGGTTATGTATGTGTGCATTGCACGAGCGCGTTTGAATGAAGCTTACCTTCTGCATTTTCCTTACTTTGTAGCGAGGCGGGCGGGCGTCCTGAAAGGGGCTTATTGCGAGGGCGGCTGCAGCGCTGATTCTAATTCAGCTCTTAGTCCGTCGCCCATTTCTCATTCCAATGAATGACAATTGGCGGGACATTTCATCTATCTCTTTCGACTTATAAAATGATTTACACGTTTACCTCCAGCGTTGTGCAGCTCTTAGGGTTCCGCTGTAAAATATTTGCTGCTAACTTGTCTGTCTTTTCTACGCTATAGCATATATAATATGAAAAATAAATTATTAAAGCTGTTATGTATACGCTGATATATTAGGGAAAAAAAACCAGGAAGCACGACATTCTAGAGTCACGTCTTAGATCAATGGCACCTCGTAATCCAGGAGGCACTCCGATCGGCGCCATCTGTCGCCGTGACTAAGCGCGCGTCGGCTCGCGTGCTCCCAGCAGGCGCTAAATAAATCAAACCACACTAACTTTAAGCTATGTAAGTTATTGTTCTTCACAGCACCCATCATTTTATAAAGCTATAGTGTGCTGATTCGTGCCCCAACTAATGAAAACACCACAGGAAGAACGGGCAGTAAACCACCACGCGAGCCCAGTGCGGATTGGTAGTCATTGAGCCAGTAGAATAGAAAGATAAGATGAATAGACAACCTTTTTTATGTCTGTCGTACTTGAAAATCCCGCGTTTTTTTGTGCGATATACTTATATGTTTAAGTTATAGTTTATAGATCTTGTAGAAACTTCTTCTATACCTCCGTAATTTGAATTTCTTTAATTACACCATCAAAATTTATTTGATAGGTACTTGAAACTTTTCACGGAGTAAACTCACACCCGCCGGTGAATGGCAGCAACAGGTGCGTGCGCGCCGCGCCGGCCGCAACAATCAAAGTTAAGTCTTAACGGCCTTAATAGCCGCACTAAATTATTTAAATAGACAGTCGCGCGGCGCCTCGCGACTGGCGAAGAGTGGGTGGAAGTACTGTGAAGGCAGGAGTTGCTAACTTTGTTGCAGGATCATTCGCGGCTTTGGGAGTACCGGATCGGCGCCGTAAATTAACGAGCCGTGGAGGAAACGCACCTCAATTCAATTACCATTGAAAGTATATAAACTTTGTTTCGTTTTTTTTCCGGTTCTGTAATTTCCGTAAATCCAAAATCAGGCTGATATTATAAAAATAAAGCCATTATTATTGATGGGTGGATTGATGATTGATTTTTATAATCATTATATATTTTGACAAGTTGTGATAACACGATCCGGCAAGAGACACATCAAGGGCAATTATTTTTCTCTGCATTAGGAGTTTCCAAATATGAATGTGTACTTATGTCTTGAAATCTTTGAAAATTAAGTTGAAAGGATAAAAATATATCTACAATTGGCCCACAGTGCCACAGCTCACTGATTTGAAACATTCTGTGTACAGTTTTAGCGAAAAGGTCGACATTTTCACAACGAACTCTCGAAACAAATACAAGCATTGGGATGTTTTGCTCTGGGGAATCGGAGGTGGCTCGAGTTCAGCTCGGCGCCACGTGTCGGGGCTAACTCGGCGCTCGGCGCTGACTACGTTTGCGGGGCGAGTTATATATTCTATCTTGTTCATGGTTGCTTAAACCGCAGTTCATTTACCTTCAAAGTTTTCGAATGCATAACGTATTCTTTCTAGGAAATTTTAGTAACATTTACAGCTACCGCATTAAAGATAATTGAATTAGTTTCGTCACATAGTATAAATTTGTTTCAGTTGACGACGCCATTTTAGGTAAAAAGTTTTTTAACTGTGTTTTAGTTGTAGTTTGTAGTATCCGCCAACAATGATATTTTTCGTTATTATACTTTTTTTTTCATTTATTTTGGCATGAAACTTTTTTTTACAGAAAAGTTAGTAAGCTAAAAAAAAAATGTATATAAAAAGGCTACAGTGCTAAATATCTTAAAGAGTTAAAAAATAGTACATAGGGTAAAGGCACCAGTGTTCGACCGAGTATTTGAGGCCTAAAAATAACAGATTTTTATTGAGAAATCACGTGACGACCGCAAGAAAGCTGGTGGTCTGTATCCAATAGTTGCTAATGACTCATCGGATCAGATCAGTTGGTGGCTCCTATTTTTGTGATTAAAGGACGATAATGTCGGTCGTTGGTTCCTGTCGAACATTGGTACCACTTATGATATACAACGTGTATCAAAAAGGTGTGGTCAAAATGAAAAGATCCAAAGTGTATCCCATCCAGAATTTGTATAAATGTTTCCCACACTCACACCAATTATCTAGCCCCAACAAGAGCTTCCTTAAGAAACTCGATAAAATGGTTAACTAGACAACGGATAAACATACTTAATATACTTAAATACATACTTATTATACATAGGAAACACCCAGACCCGAAACAATTTAGAAAAACAGGTATTTCTAAATTGACCCGACCGGGGATCGAACCCGGGACCTCAGAGATGGCGACACCATGAAAACCGGTGTGCAAGCCACTCGACCAAGGAGGTCGTATTGATCGTATCGTAAGGAGGATGTATTGTTATTAAGACATAATCATAAACTTTAACTTGTCATGCAATGGTTAATAAAATACTTATATTTGTGAAGTGATGCGCGTCAGGCGCGCATAAGCAAGCAGCAGTGATCACAAATGTTAGTACACAGAGGTTACTAAACCACTAGGGCTGAGACTTGTTTATTTTGATGTAACGTCACAATAGAAATATTAAATTAAAAATTGCATAACACATGAAAAAAGATCAGCGTCGGGGTGCCAACCAGGTATCTCGACATTATGCTGAGTGGAGACCGATTCAACACCACGTCTAGTTCTAAGTCTCTTGTCCATGTTGTTTTTACTAATTTAAGTGGTTATGAATCAAATTTTCTATTCTATTTTTTCTATAAAGTTTACAATCATGACTTGGTAACTCTGCATACAAGACCTAGATCGGTTACACTTTGGATCTTCTCATTTTGATCACACCTTTCTGTTACACGTTGTATTATATATGTCTACAAAGAAACAAGAATGTTACTGTATGTTACACACTATTCGTTTGTGTATACGATGTGAAGTTAAAATAATATCTTAAGTTAGATAACTACGAGTAACTGTATAAGTATATAACAAGTGATTGTAACACAATATCAGTAGCCTCACAGCTTACCGCCTGCGGGCAGAGGTCCCAAAGCGGCTTACAGCCCAGCGGCGGCGACGACGCGGTGACGTCACGGTGACGTCACGTGGAGCTCGCGCGGACTTAGCTCGCGAGCCATACAAAATGCACATTACATATCTATTTGTATATACGGCTGGCTGCCTTACCATAGGTGTTACTACTACAAAATAGCTATTGCTTGACCTGTGTGTCGTTTGCTGTGCCGTTTTTTCTCTAAGCATTTATGGAAATGTGCCGAGTTTAGAGTTTTTGTTAGGTATTTATCTTGCGTGTCGAGTTGGGAACGTGCCGAGTTGGCATAAGCCACAGACACAATAGAATTTTAATTGTTTAGGGCACTGATCAGTACTCGCCGCAGATGAGAGGTTAATTTTTGCCACCACGACAGAGACGTTTTTTTTTATGGCTTTGCACAAGCATTTAGCTAATATAAAAGTCTTACAATACTTAAATAAACAATATTTATTTCATGTATGTTGATCATAAATGATAATAGAAAAGAGAAGTGAGAAATTATATACCCCCCAACCCCTCGAGTATCTCAGTAAAGATGTAGGGCTTTACTAAATCCTCGGGCGAACTTCTTGAGAGAATTTGAAAAGTGATGTTGCATTGTTTTTTTCATTTGCCAACACTCATGCACACTCACGGTTAATAATCCACCATTATCTCACATTAATATCCGACATAACACAAATTTTAGAAAATAAAACAAAGCCGTAGACATGACTTCATTTTCCCGCCAAGAAGTCCAGAGACGGTTATACAGTCAGTACAGTAGTACCTATTCTGTTGGTATTTTTGTATAATGTTAAAAAAAATATTACGTAGAAGGAAATCAAAAAAGTAGGTTGAAATAGTATATATATATATTATTAATTAACGTAGCGATTTTACGTTTTAATTTTGTTTGTTACAAAATTTTTACTTTACATATTAGGCAAAAAATAACCATATTATTGGGAATAGAATCTTATTGGTAGTTTTTATATTTTTTATTGTAATTTTGACAGACTTTTTTCCTTTTGACATGCTTTTATTTTATTAAAATTCTTCTTTTTTTGTCATTACTCTTGAACGCTGCGTTTCATTAATTATAAACCAATTTTTTATTATTTTAATACAGTCCACAACACATATAAAAAGGTTTGAAATCGATTTAGTAGCTGTTTCCTAACAGTGTTGTTTTAAATAGACTTGATTAATGTATATTACTTTCGTAATAGATAACTATACATATTGAATAATTAAATAAGTTGGAATGGCTGTTTGCTAAATCCTGTTTTGTAAAGTGTTGCTAATGGGTTGGCGGTGCGGTGGAGTCGTCAGTGCCTGCCAGCAGCATTGTACATCAGACCAAGCCCTTTGCCATACGAGGCTCCGCTCAAAATAAACTTTGACATACATTTTATCTTGTGTTAAGTTGTTATTATGATAAAAACAAATGATTGTTGCTATTGAAACATCAACGCATCATAAAGCGCATTCACAGTATAGGTATTTATTTTTATTATTTATTCAATATAAGCCTTTACAGGCACTGATTGATGTCAAAAATAAATTTAAAATTCAATTAAATAATAAACTAAAATTTAGTTTACTGAATCTACCACCAGTTCGGATTTTGGGAGAGCTTTCGACCGAGAAGAGCTGTTAAGAAATTCAGGAGGCCTTATTAACAAAACTAAATTTGTCTGCGCCTTGCAAGTAAACCAAGGGACCAGCCGATCGGCCGAGGCCAGCCCACGCCGGTACAAGCTAATCGGCTTACGACGTGGCCTACCTCACTTTATCAATATTATTGGGTTCAAAGATAGCTATTTATTTCCTAAAGAATTTTCACAAATTCACTTTTATAAAAATAATATTATCTAAGTAAAATACTAGTAAAGAGCGGTCGAAGCTGATACGAGACGCTCCTTATGAAGTTTGTAGCTCCTAAGGCTTTTTCTTACAAGTATTAAAGTATCCGATTATTTGTTATACATGTACTTGTACTTTTAGTACTTTATTTTTTTAGTGTATTTAGTTTATATTTGTTTTTGCTTAAGTATTAGTATGGATTTGTCATCTTTCTTTTATCGAGATTGATTGTTGTTACCAGAAAATATTTTCACGGTCGAAAACGTTTTGATATGTGTCACACACACATCTTAGCTTATCCCATTAAGCAGGACGTCAGAAGTGCTGGGAAGTTGCAAGAAATTGGATCAGGCCGTCCGTCGGGCAACTTGCCCATTATTAATTACCAAAGCTGCGGACAACTCCGACGCGCGGCCATTTATCGACACGCTGACGGACGGCTTTTTATTCTGTTATATACTATCTTTTCGGTTAGTTCCATACAAATGTTGTCTTTCATAAAGACCCAGCAAAACGCTGAAAAAGTAGAAGTTACAATTCGAAACTAATTTACGGCTAAAAAGGAGCTATCTTTGCGCTTACTGTCAGAACAGTATAATGTTTTAAAGGGAAATTGAATAATACGGTGTACTCGCGTAGAGACTATACAAGGAGATTCGATCTCTATGTGACCACAGACAAGAAATCACAGAAATGGATTGAGCGTGAGACTCGATTTCATAATTTAGCTCTAGGGATTGATTTTGATAAAATAAGCTACAATGGGATTATTTATTACATTTGACAGTTTGATTAATTGATTATATTCAAATGAGTTAAAAAGAGCTTAAAATAAATAAATAAAATAAAATGTTATTGTTCTCGAAAATTAATTATCGATCTTCAAAGCGGAATATGCTTCTATTTGATGGTTACAAGTAAGTCGCAAGAGGAGGAAGCAGTAACAGCGGACAATCTAAGAGCGCTTATAAGTAAGGAGGTAAAAATAGCTATAGAAGAAACCATTGGTAAATTGATGCGGGATCAGCTTCAGTCTATGAGCGAGTTTATGGGTGGCTGTCGTGGTTCTTTTTCATCCATCGATGTACAATTGGAAAGCCTTAAATTGGCTCTTGTGGAAAAAACAAACGTTATCGACGACCTTAAGAAGGAAAATGGAAAACTTGAAGAAAGCTTACGCCGACTTGAAGAAAAAGTCCGTCACTCAGAGCAGCAGACCTTAATGAATGACGTCGACGTCGTGGGTGTCCCTGAAGCAAAGGGTGAGGCCGTCGTACACGTCGTAATGACCCTTGCCCAAAAAATTGGAGTGTCACTGTCTGAAAGTGATGTCGTTAGCGCGGAACGGGTTGGTGCAATTAATCAGGCAGTTGCAGGTTCTGCTAGAGGCGGACGCGCGCGGCCCATAGCTGTACGACTAGCGCGGCGAGCGCTGCGAGAGGAGCTGCTGCGGGCTGCTCGAGTTCGTCGTGGTGCCACCACACAAGGTACTAGCATAGGGATGCCAGAGGACCAGCCCACCCGTTTTTATATAAATGAGAGGCTTACGAAATGTAACAGGCAGCTTTTCCAGAGGGCACGGGAAATTGGCCGGCGTTTGAAATGGAGATATATTTGGACCAAAGACGGACGCGTATATGCCCGGCGAAATCAAGACGTCGATTCTCCTCGTTTTAATATACGCTCGGAAGATGACCTTGTCCGGGTTTTTGGTGAAGACGCTGTTGGTTCGGCTCATAGTTTTGAATAATAATAATAATAAAAATAATACTAGTAAAATAATGTTATATACTTTTGTTTTCCTTGAAATTCAACTAGATAATCACGTATCATTGATTTTGTTTAGAAATGTTATGTCAATGTTTGTCTTACTTATGTATTATTTTGATAACATTAATTTCTTTTTTTGTGTTGCTGCATCATCAGATAGATCGACTCCTTTGGCACAAGACATATCGGTTCCACTTGCAAAGTATGAAACACTTGTTTGTTTTTATATTGCATTGTTCCCGCACTTTGTACATTTATTTTTTATATTAAAATTTTTCAGATCATTGCATTATATTATACTGTTACTGTTTCTTCTTAAATGTTATACACACATTGTTTTTAAATTTTATATTTTACCCAAATCGTTATCAAATTGTACAAAACTTATTTATTTATTTAAATGTAATTCACATTCGCATTTTATTTATTTATTTTTTATATTAAAAATGTTAACCAGATCATTGCATTGTATTATACTGTTACTGTTTTTTCTTAAATGTTATATACAAATTGTTTTTAAATCTTTTATTTTACCCAAATTGCTATTGAACCTTTTAAAACTAATTTATATATTTAAATGTTATTCACACGCAAATTTTACAACTTTACATTATTTATCGTTTTCTTGCATTATTTGGTATTCCATAATCCCATTTTTCCTACACCCTCACCTACAGCCTGCAATTCCATGGTCCCATTTTTCCTACACCCTCACCTACAGCCTGCATATTTATTTGATTGGCTTATACATTTATTACTCAACTACATCAATATTAGTTTATTGTAATGGGCTTTAATTCTAAAATGTTCAAGTTGGGTCTATATAACGCAGGCTCTTTATGCACGGGACATAATGATTTCATTATTGCAATGGATAATCTAAAAAATGATATAGTAGCCATTAATGAAACGTGGATCAGGGAAGGCGAAGAAGCGCTCGCGCCCGTTGTGCCCGGGTACAGGTTACGTTGCACGCCGCGCCCCCTACATATGTGCGGTGGGAGGGGCGGTGGCGTAGGGTTTTATATAAGACGCGGAATGAATGCTCGAGTTCTTGCTCATCCTGTTGCTAATGTGGAACAAATGTGGATAATGGTTAAAGTTCATCAACTGCGTCTAGCTATAGGTACTGCATACCGACCGCAATGGGTCAATGTGGACGAATTTATTGACGCGCTAACTGAATCGGTTGTACATTTTTCTGGTTGCGATGGTGTTGTTATTCTGGGTGATTTTAATATCAATGTGTTAGACTGTAGCAGTAACATGACTGTCAAGCTAAATGACTTCCTTTCATATACAGGTCTATCCCAGATAGTGACGTCGCCAACTCATTCATCACATAACAATGACACTTTAATCGATTTAATATGCACGGACTGTCGTATTCGTGATGTGAGCGTCACTAACATTACGGGATCCTTGGGGCACGGATTTGTGTCAACTACACTAAATGTTAAAAGAGAGAAAATACCTCCCAAAACAATTGTTTTCAGATCTCTTAAAAGCATATGCTGTGAAGAATTTGATAACGATCTATCAAATATAGACTGGCTCGCTGTTGCAAACTCTGCCACGGTGGACGAAATGGTGGAGTATCTTACAAGTAATATTAAAATGTTATTTGATAAGCATGCTCCACAGAAAAAGATGACAGTAAGAAAGAAGTCTCTCCCATGGATCACAGACACGGTTAGAACCATGATGCGCTGCCGCAATGAGGCACATGATAAATATCGCAAATCTAAGTTAGAATCTGACAAAAAACAGTATAAAGAGCTCAAGTTAATGGTCACAAAAGGTATATTTGCCGAAAAGCGTGCGTACTACAATTACAGAATAAACTCTGAAATCAAAAATGAAAAGAAGCTTTGGATGAATCTGAAGCAAGATGTCTTATCTGGTTCCAAAGGAGACGTCAACTTACCTGAAAGTTTTAATTGTCCTGACTCTATAAACAATCACTTTTTAAATGTGCCAGATACATGCGACATCCCATTGTCTAATATGACATATTTTGAGTTTAGCAGATTTAATAATAACACCTTTTCTTTGCAACCAGTAAATGAGAGTGAAGTTGCCAAAACTCTTTTATCGATTAAAACAAATGCGCGAGGAGTCGACGAGCTATCTATGGACATGATCCTTTTAACTTTGCCACAAACCTTACCATTGATTACGTCTATTGTTAACAAATCTATTTGTACCTCAACTTTTCCTACAGAATGGAAAATTGCGTCCGTTAATCCTATACCAAAGGTTTTGAACCCAACTGACGTTAAGGATCTAAGACCTATAAGTATTCTCCCGGTTCTCTCCAAGGTAGTCGAAAAAGCTGTCTATGACCAGCTCATAAAGTTTATGGAGCATAACAATATTTTACCTGACGTCCAGTCGGGCTTCCGAAAAGGCAGGGGCACTACCACGGCTTTGCTCGATGTTGTTGACAATATTCTTACGGAACAGGATAGTGGGCTGGGTTCTGTTTTGGTGTTGCTCGATTTCTCTCGCGCATTTGACTCAATAAATATTCCGCTGCTTCTTTCCAAGCTGTCCTATTATGGTGTTGATCCATCTACCGTAAGATGGTTTAACAGCTATTTGAGTGACCGCTCTCAGCTTGTGCAGATAGCTCGTCCAGATGGATCTAGACTTTCGTCATCATTGGAAGTTGTGGATAGAGGCGTGCCACAGGGTTCAATTCTGGGACCTTTACTTTTTATTATTTATAGTGCTGACATATGTTGGGCTATTGAACATTGCACATATCATTTGTATGCTGATGATGTTCAACTATATTTGCCCATACACCCTGGAGATATATATAGTGACCTATCAAAAATCAACAGTGATTTGAAGCGAATAGCTTTATGGTCTCAATGTAACGCCCTCGTTCTGAATCCGCTAAAGTCCAAATTCATGTTGCTTGGTACCAAGTGCCAGGTTCGTGCTATTGAAAGTCACCCAATTAATATAAACATATTGGGGCAAAATATCGAACAGGTTTACGAGGCTAAAAATCTAGGGATACTATTTGATAGTTCACTTCGCTTTGAGGGACACATTCTAAGCCTGGTAAAAGCCTGCTTCTTTAGACTAAAATTGTTGTATAAGGTAAGAATTTTTTTAACGCAAGAAGTCAGAGTCAAAGTTTGTGAATCCCTGGTATTGTCTAAACTAAACTACGGAGACCTGGTCTACGGCCCCCGCCTGACGGCTAAAACTGCTCGGCTTGTGCAAAGAATTCAGAACGCATGTTGCAGGTTTTGCTATGACATTCCACCTCGAACTCATATCACACCATATTTAAATAATACATCCACTCTTAATATGGCGTCGCGTAGGTCTCTGCATCTGGCAGTGCTAGTCCACAGTGTTATTAATTCGGGGCTCCCAAGGTACTTATTTGTAAAGCTTGACTGTTCGAAAAGCAAGTACACTAAAAGATCGACAAGAGATCTGCTGCATTATAGCAAATATAAAACTGTAGCTTTCCGCGGTAGCTTTCGGTACCAGGCAACCAAGTGCTGGAATAACATACCACCACCTCTTCGTAAATTGAAATCAAAATTTGCTTTTAAAAATCAATATAAACATTTTATCTTAGATCAGCAAAAAACTGGATTGTCTGGTACAAATACATTTATTCCTTCTTCAATTTCCTAAAAGTATAATGTTTTTGTTTTTATTTTTTACTTTATTTAAGTATGTATAGCATGTATAGTATGTATGTGTATATGTATAATACAATATTATAATAATATATTTCTATTATGTATATGGGTAATCTATTTAGTGCGTATTAAAAATCAAAAGCGGATAACAACTATTGCATAGTGGACTTGATTGTCGGAGAATTTTGCGACTGTGGAAAGGTCTCGGCAGAATAATCAGCGCCTAACTGCTCTTTGGCAGAGAGGTATAATGCTGAGTCGAGTCCTATTTGCTGCTGTAGCGCACAACGGTCTGTGTTTTTTATTATTATTGTTGTGCTCGTATTTGTATTCGTAGTTGTTTTATTAGTTATGTTTTATTTTATTTGGTACATTAAAATGTGTAATATTGTTGTGTGTTATAGTGGTAAATAAAATGATTGTCTGTCTGTCTGTCTGTCTGTCTGATGGAATTCCAAGGGAATATACTTAGTGACCTTCCGGCATCGGTACCGAATGGGCAGGACCTAAGTACACACGGGCAAGTCACCTCGGGCTCCGCACCAGGAACAATGTCGCCTCCGCCGCGGCCGCCGGGGCCCGGGGGAAATTAAAAAAGCGCCGATGTCAACCTTCTTATCGCTTTAGGGTTATGGCACATCGAGGCGGGGGAGCGATGGGCTATCGGCCATTTTATGTAATTGCTTTTCAAAATCTCTACTTTTTAGCGTGATATAATTTTTGTTTTGTTTTTTTTTTTTGTAGGTACTAACTAAAATGTTGCTGATAGACAATGTATCTAAGGGAGTAGTATCTATCACACCTAACTTTTTCTTATTGTAGAACTATTGTAACTAAAAATGTTTTTCTAACCCCTGTTTCTCAGATACACCGAAGTAAATACAAATGGTCACTCATATAAATATCCCTGTAACAGAGATCCATTTCTTTGAAATATGACGACAAAAGAGGTTTCAGATTTGAATAGTATTGTACCTATCTTGCCCGTTTTCAAATGTGCCTAGGACCAGATCCAGTTGCTTGTCGCCGGGTTCACGGGCGAACTAATATAGCGGCCGGATTGATTCCGAACACAACAAACAGGCTTTGACGAACCGCTCGTTTCCAGAAACTGGAATTAGTTTCTTGCGGCTTGAACCAGAAGGTCTGTAGTCAAACTTTTAACGCAAGGCTATGGAATTATGAAAAAGGAAAACTTACACTTAGGTATAATTTTTTGTTAATAAATAACATTTTATTTTTAAACAATAAATTATACCGTAAGTACAGTAAGCAAGCGCTAACTTACATTTCCCAAGTCGATGCCTAAGATACTGGTAACCTATTTGCGTAGGAAACTAAAGTGAGTCAATCCTTCTCCAACACGAGAACTCTCCACTTGCCCCTGTCCATTGCATTCTCTTTCCAATCGGTCGCCGGCCGATTGGTCGCCCCAGGTATGCTTTCTTGACGCTTCGATCTTCCCCCATTCGCAGTCGCAGCATGTGGCAGAGCCAGCCGAGAGCTTGTATTCTCATGTTGTAGGCTCAGCCTTGAGATCTTAAATCTCTGCGTTTCTCTAGACTCTCCAACGGCCTCCAACTCCATCTTCAGTTAGGAATACCGTTTACTTTTTTATCATTTACACTTTTAAACAGTGGAAAGACCATTGCACTTTAAATAATTTTTTGATCCAGAAATTAATTTAACTTCGCAACAAGTTTTATTTAAATCCGTTTAGCCGTTACGCCGCGGCAGGGTTACTCGAACACCCAAACTTTTACGTTAATAACATTACACAGGCGTTTGGCGGGCAGGCAGGACTGGCGGCGGTCGCGGCTGTAACAGACATATTTCTTCCGGATAAACGATAACAAAAGTGGGAGCAACTCGTTAGGAAGATAAGTTGTTGCACAGTTGTTGGACAACCAACAAACAATGTTAGTGTTCGCAAAATATTACAAAGCTAGAACAAACGTGCGAATAAATAATGTTATGTTTTTTTTTAAACCGATTAGACGTCACACGTAAGACTTAGACAAAATCAATAAAAGTTAAAAGAAATTATTAACGGAATAAACATGAAATTGGAATAAACACAATTTACGCCTAACGTTTCCTAACTGTTGCATAGTTTATAATTTAAACTCCATCCATATTAAGTTATTTATTTCAATTTCAAATGTTCGCGTATACTTCAAAAACCATGAGAATTTACAACACAATACGAAATGAAATTTAGTTGTTTCTAGAATATGGGATCCCATAGGTCCCATATTATACTACTTAAATAATTATTTTGTTTGTAGTTACTACTAGTAACTGTAGCCGTACTCGTCACGGCACTAAATAGCTATGAAACCAAATGGAGCTCTGAACAGAGCTGATAATAACGTGTCAGTGAAACAAGATGAAGATGAAAGTAAGTCCTGCAAGTCTAACTATAGACAAAATAATTTCATTATAAGAGTGCTCAACAAATTTAATAATCCTTCCAATCACATCGACATAATCCATGTAGGGATTGTGCAGTTCCGGAGACTGCTAAAGCAAAAAGTTATGCAATGCAGGGCTTTGAATAACGTTACAAATTAGTGTTTTGTTTCGCATAGTTGTCCTATTGAGCGTATTTTTGAATTAATTAGCAGTAAAAAACTATTGCAATAGTGTTGTTTTTTGTTCATTTATTAAACAGCTCTAAATACAATAAAATCATCCCAGAACAAATGCAGTGTCCTAGCCTGTTGAGTCCACAGTGGCTGTATAGTATAGGAGTATTGCCTACCGGCTACTTCCAATGAGTGTGGCGGAGTGCTTTGGCGCTAAACTAGGCTGCCGTTACGCCGATCGCATGGGCCCGAGGGAGGTGCGGATGGAGGAGGCAGCGGACTCTATTCAAGCATGAAACATTAACGCATTTGAGATTGAGTATTGTTTCCGCAAGTTGTGGCAGAATACTAAATGCTTATTGCTTATATACTACTATTTGTTTTTGAAGCAATCGCTGCGCTATAAGTTGTTTTTTGCTATATACGCATCCCATTTATGTGTGACTGAATTTTCTCATTGAAAGATCGCAACTCGAACGCCCTAGCTGCAGTTCCATCATATAAAAAAAATACAAGTAAACACAGTGCCTTAATCTCAGCTGATGTTAATTAATAATAAGGTCAACGGTGGATGCGCACTTCACCCGGAAACCTCAACTAGTGAGGCACTATCTTATCTCTTGCTGCCGGAACACAACAATGCTACAAACATTGATGTTATGGCGACATATTTAGATAAGATGGTGATAGCTAGCCAGGCGGACAAACAAGGGATACATGTTTGTGTACACAAACATGTATCCCCCGCAGAGAATCGAACCCGGGACCTCTGGGTCTGAGACCGGTGGTTTTAACCACTAGACCGTAAAGGTGGTTAATTATGCTTTTAATTATACATTATTTTTGTTAATAATGGTTATAAATTTAGATGATTAGTTTCCCGTGCGTTGCGATGTCGCTGTTTGTGATTGCAGCGCAGTGTTTGAATAGCTCTCGTGTTGTGTGTATCAGCTCACTGGGTTTTAGTTTAGTTTGAGTAATTATTATCGAGAAATAATAAATTGATCCACAAAAAAAAGTAGGCTAGCACCTAAAATGCTAAGTTAGCATCTAAATAGTAGTTTAGGTGCTAACTTTGTATTTTTGTGGGTTAGGTTAGGTTAGTTTGGCGATCGATTAAATACAATCCATTATTATCTTGTACCTTGGTTTAATATGAAATGTGTATATGCACTTAAAATAGTTAAATTATAAAGTCAATCAAGAAACATTAGTTCTTATCCAATACTCTATTTTATGTCTATTTATTTATAGGTAGTCGCCAGTGGTCGAAATTCGACCGTATTTGTCAAAATATACAATGTAATGTAATTAATGTAACACATATTATACATATTTGTGTTTCTGCTCTCCCTCTGCATATGAACTAAGCCAAATCTCACAGTTCTCTGTGCTGCGCGCACGGGAAATGTTGCACGGGCATTTGGTTATTTCTCGCGTGTTAATATGAAATTAAAGTTAGAAATTAATCAACAGAAGGGGTGTAGACAAATGCATTTTTTTTTTGTATTGTATAATCTATACTAACATGATAAAGAGGATATCTTTGTATTTTTGTATATATGTATGTATATATTGCAACGAATAAACTCAAAAACAACTGGATCGATTTAAAAAATTCTTTCACCATTAGAATGTTACATTAGCGCTGAGTAACAAATAATATTTAAAAAAAATGCGGTACGAAGTCCGCCGGGTCAGCTAGTAAATAATAAATTACAATGTTCTTTTGAAGTAAAGGTATTTAAAATGAAACGCCTTACGTGTTCGAAGCGCCGCAGCGAGTCTCATTACGCGCGTCATTTGTTGTTGTTTATTCCCCCCCTGCCGCGGCCCGCGTCGGCAGCTATGTCACTGTCAAGGAATTAGCGTGTTTACGCCTTGTTTAAGACTTTTCGGCCTTTGAAAAGTCTTTACGGCTTTACGGTAGCCTTCACTACGATTCACGATGCACTTAATAATAACATCGACATATACATGAATTTAAAAAAAATGTCCGGGAAATTTGTTATATTTATTATACACTATTCCATGTATACAATTAGTTTTTAATTGGGTATAGTTTTAGACTTTAACTTTTACATTTTAACATTAAGCTTATTATTAATCGTGTTGTGTACACATTTTAGATAGCAATTTAGCTCTTATTCAATATCATGTTTTTTTGTTATTGTTTTATTTCTATCTGTTTTGTGTACCTAATAAATAAATAAATAAATTCGATAGAAAAGAGTAAAACTCGTAATGCCCATGTTGGATAAAAATAATCGATGTTTTTAATAATGCCAAGAACTTATGCAACTGCTGGGTAAAGGCCTCCCTTCTAAGTCCCCATAATAAATAAATAAATAAATAAATAAAAATTTGTTTATTTGTCTCAAACACAATAAAATAAATAAAAAAATACAACGCACATTGACCAACATGACAAAAAGGTCTATGTATCTATTTAAAACAGGACCCGGGCGGCAAATCAAATCAATGATAGACATATTTTACTAACATAGAAAGGAGCTCGCTGGCGCAGTGGTTAACGCGCCCAGTCTGCGAGTGCTGACGTTAGCAACTTTCGCAAAGGCCGGTCATCGGATGGGTGACCACAAATGTATCATATCGAGCTCCTGCGTGCTTCGGAAGGCATGTAACGCATGCATTAGCAGTCGTTAATAACCAACAATCCGCACTGGGCCCGCGTGGTGGTTTATGGCTCGTTCTCCCTATCCATCCATAGGGAAGACTCGTGCCCCAGCAGTGGGGACGTAAAATGAGCTGATGATGATATAGAAAATCTTCATTGAAATGGAACACTGAAAATTGAAATTTTATCCTGACCTTTCGAAACTATTACGTGGTCATAGCGAGAAAAGGTGTTGGTCGTCTCATAGTAAATTCGTAACTCGCATATCGTCAATTATTTCTATCAAGTGCGTTCCACTTTACGCTTTGACGCTCTACATCATCAAGTTACGATATTTAAACGTCACTTGTAAAATTTAACGACCGCGCCAGACTCCGGTGCATGTTGACCTGCAAACCCAGCCGCGGTAACAAGCCGCTTGCAGCGCGGACGAGGAGCATAGCAGTAAGGAGCAGCCTTCATTAACCCGCGGCTCATGTTTATACATTTTCCAGGTGGCTGGGAGCTCCTTATGAATATTATGAGCTGGCGAATGCTGATGCTTAAGTAAGGTCATTCGGGAGTTGAAAAAGAACATAATTTCCACCAGAATAGCTCCTTTAAATAGCATACATGTTAATACAGTTGGGCCTGTCTGAGGTCAGGTCAATTTTATTATATAATTATTTGAATAGTTTTTTAGATAATAAAACAACTAACTAGCTAACATTGACAATAGATCAAATAATAGAAAAACGATAGAAGAAAAAGATATTAAGAGACACTAAATTCGAAATTTGGAATAGGCTAATTTGGAAGATTTACCTTTACTATGAAGGTTCAAAGTAAAACATCTTTGTAAAAATCTTCGTACTAATGAAGAACATTTTGTAAACAAAGAAATAATAATATTTGAATAATCATAAATACGGAATTGTTATGGTAATTCCGTCCAGGGGCGACCGACGACCGAACGCGGGCACAAAGGACACCCGGCCACTCACGCACCTTGATTAAGATGCGAATAATCCCCGACAAATAGGAAAGCCTGTTTTCGGGATGAAAAATTCACCAGATTATCTGCGTTCGTTGCGCGCTGCTTATTATTATTTTTTGTGGGCTCCGGGAGATATCCCCAATTTAAATAAACAATGAAATTCATTCAAAATTCGAAAACTTTCCCAAATTCTACTTTTGTCTTTTTAAGTGATAATTTCTGCACTGAAGTTGAATTCAATAAATATAAAATACAGTGAAAAAATCAAATGCCTACCCGACCCAGCCAGGAATCAAACCTGGGTCTTCCGCAATCCGGGCGGCTGCACTGACCACAATGCTACCGGGAAGGCTGACGTAAGCACTGAATTTTTCCACTGCTTTTTTGATGTAAAAAAGTAAAATTTACTATAGCGTTGTGTTATCAAATTTGTGATATTTCATCTGTAAAGATAATAATAATATTACTGATAAACATATTTATTTCATTGACAAAAACATGTTTCACAAAAATTTGGGTAGATTTCTTATTTTAAATGTACTCAACATCTGTACCAGAAGAAGCCACTCTTGAAGAAATGAATCTGCATAGCCGTCGGTTGCAATAACCGTTGGATAGATGGCACTCTGCTGCTAAAAAGCAGTCAAACCTAAAAAAGCAGTGTCAATTCAGTGCTTACGTCAGCTTTCCCGGTAGCATAATGGTCAGTGCAGTCGCCCGGATTGCGGAAGACCCAGGTTCGATTCCTGACTGGGTCGGGTAGGCATTTAATTTTTTCACTGTATTTTACAAAAAAAAATCCTAAATTAATTAACACAATGGGATTAACTTTGAACACGTTATGACAAGAACACGTGCCCATTATAATTTAAGAAATTATTTAGATTATAATGGGCACATTTATTAATTAGTACACAATTATCATTCATATCGCGTGCACTCATATTTTGTATCAATTTACTTTACTATCAATACACATTTTATCAGCAAGTTTTGTCTATCATTTCTATCATGTAAAGTTGTACGGCCGACAGATCGTACACAACAATTGAATAACAGCAAAGACAGAATAAACAACACAGTGCCAAATAACAACTACTCGTAGATAGATAGATAGATAAATATTTTATTGCTTACATACAGATGAAAAAACTAGGCCTAGTTATTTGTGACTCAAGAGAAAAAACACTTTCAAAATTGTATGTTTTATAACATTTTAAGGTATGCGAGGCAGCTAATCCGTACGTGAGGAAAACGTTTTGCAATATTATCACTTCATTTTACAACGCCCGAGCGCAGAAAGGAACAGCTTATTTTTACAGGCTGATTTCATAGTCAAACTTAAAAGCGACGCGGATGCATATTATGTGTGTAGTCTAGTGTAGATAAAATGTGTCTATCAGTAAGCTCATCGCGTAATGTGTCGTAAATGCGGACATAATGAGGTGTGTCGGGCAGCCATCAGCGCCGCGCCAGTGGCCGCCGCTGCCAGTGATCGACTAATTTCCGTCCAGCAGCGTTTAACTAAGCTGCGGTAATGGCTGGCAATCGACGCGCGGCACAATACTAGCGCGACACAATGCACCGGCGACAGGCCGCTATCACTGCTCAATATGTGCGCCAACAGACTAAATATGTTCAGATGACTCGCTTCAGCTTACGCAACGATTATAACTACTCGACTAACGAAAGTGGTTTTTACTTTTTGGAAAGAGATTGCTGACGACGACTTTCTCTTAACAGCGTAACCGGACGTTTTGTAAACGGCGAGCAACTTAAAGGGTTCCTCAAGCCGTGAAGGACCGAAAAAGGTCAAAATTCAAGCCATTTTAAGGGCAATCTGTACTCAGATGACCACTTATTTTGTTGTTCTTGCCGATACTATCGTCTGATAGCAACCAGAATCAAATCCCGGCAGCTATCACAAGATTGCAGTCGTAGCCTGTATCACATGATAAAGCTAAACACTTGATAAGCATTTCTGACATTTAGCTCCCATTTTATTCTTTTACATTTCAGTAAGTGACAGGTGTCATATATTTTATTTGAAATGTCTTCGTCCTTATTTATTTGATGCCGCGCGGCCATACTAATTTTGTATGGGGAATTTAACGTGTTAATTTGAAAAATAATAATTTAAAAAACCGCTCGATAAATCGAAAATGTGAGACGGACGATTTGTAGTTAGACATTGGTGATAGTTAAGACATAATTAGAGGTATAATAATTTAGATAAACTGTAAGATTTCAACTAAACGCTGCACGGTGGATCCTTTACTAAGGACAGCTTGGTCAAAAAGGCTTTTTTGAAAATGTAGATAGTTGATTATTTTTTTTCGATTTTATAAATTGAAGGTATATTACATTAGTTTATAGTAAACTTAGTAAAATCAGTCGTCTAGTATTATTTATATGACACGTCAAACGTTACCTATTTTCTGTTTTCCTTGTTGTTCATTGTAAATAAAAAAGTTTAGTTCAGACTTTACATAAATATTTCTATAAAATTAAGATCGCATGGTTTATAAAAAAAATCATGAGTGGTGATGAAGGTATGTAGTATTTAAAACATATAAATGTAACTCGTTTTGATAATAAGTTATTTAGCAAAAAAAAAAAATATAAATGTCACTTTGTTTTGGAAATGCAATTTCGCTTTTATTTATTTTTTTCAATTGGGGGATTTTCCCCTCACAATTATTGATTTCTGGTGACTCATGTAGTAATGTAGTATGCAGATATGACTTGTATAGTTCGGGCAAAATCCCCTATTGTAAATGGCAGGGTTTAGAAGTAAGGGGCTACCCCCTTGAATTCACAATTTAAACTGTTCGTATTTAAGATAATTTTATTCAGATTATGATGAATGTTAGCTGATTTTATAGTTTTTTTTGTTTATTATCCTTAGGAGTAACTGACTACCCAATAAAAAGGAGAGAAATATGTGAAAGATTGTTTTCACTAAAGTACAAGAAATTAGATAGCAAGATTTTAAAATTAGAGGAGATGATTATTGCTGAAACCAACTGCCCTGCTTCAGATCAACCTCTACTCAAAAAAACCTTACATTATTTTGTTAAACATTTCTAGGCTAAGTGGTTTTCATCGAACAGTGACAGAATAAAATTCTTTTAAAATAATTTGTCTTGGTTGGATGGATTCTGCATTTTTTTTAAATATCTTAAGAATAAAGTGAGCCCAGGTAGGCCGGCGAAGGACTTTGCTGAGTCTAGTGAGCGTAGTAAACGTAGGAAAACTGAAAATTTACGTGCATCTACTTCTGCTGATGAACTGCTTTTTGCTGCTGAAATGAAACTACGAAGTGAAAGTCAGCTTGACAAATCAAAACATGATTTTACCAGAGTAAACAATCCGTAGAATCGTATTTGTTATATAAATAAAGTATAAATGAAAAAAATCTTATATTATTTGTAAGAAACATTTTTAATTTATTGTCCTTTATAATCAAGTTTTTGATTAATTGCAGTTATTTTACCACAAACGTCTACAAATTAGTTTCAGTCAAAAACATTCTTTAAATAATTTTGACCAAGCTGTCCATAGTACAGGATCCACCGTGCGCCGCCACTCGTTTGTTTTTGCCCAACTTTAAATGATATTGTAGAAAAAACTATAGTGTGTTATGAATTTATGGGTCGGACTAATTTTATACACGTTACCTTTGATACTAAATATATATTTTGTTTACGTAATACGATGGTTTTTTCATCATATATCAACTTAACTGTCACTACACTTTTGCCTTTTTCGATAATAATAATAACATGCAATATCATATTTATGCAGATTTACTAAAAACTCTTACATTATTTTTGTTCGACCCTGACATGTTTTGACTTCTGTTTTGTTTGGATCATGAAATTGACGAACAAGAATGTATCGCCTGGGTTGGCACTTAACAATTTTACTTAGTAACAAACAACCTTAATATCTCGGCCATATGGTACTTTTCAGTTATGTTTATAATTCTCCGGGGTTCTACGACCCGTGCCCTATCTTCCATATTCGGGATTATACATGTGTATTACCAAACACCCTGTATATAACGGTTTAAGTAAAAGTTCCTAAGCGTTAGATCTGACCTCAGGCAGAAGTTGACGATAAGTATATAATATCAGCTTACTTTTATTAGAAGAAAATAATACATCTGTGAATAACTCCGTGGGTTGCAATTTTATTTGGCTATTTATGTAATTTGCGTGTACACATTAACACTCGTATTATGTCTGCTTGTTATTACCAAATTATCTTTTAAAAATGAGTTTTAAAAATATAGCGATAATTTATATGCAGTGCTTCTATAAATGTTTCTTCTTCTGAGAGTCTTTATGAATTACTATTTAAAATTGTAACAATACGCAAAACGTTATATTTCACCAACTCCATCACACAAGTTGATATCGAGGTACAAAAATGATTTAAAAGCTTCTGGTTCCACGATAAAAGCATCAATTTCAATAAATGTCCCACGCATGCCCGCCTGCATATTCCACACACATTTTCAATCGCAGTCCATTACGTTCATTAAGGGAGGACAAATGCATTGAAGGAGGATGACCTATTGTAAGAGTATCATACTTCTGTCACCAAAGATTAGCAACACAAATACAATACGCAGTTTGTAGTGGTTACGATATAAATGCATTTGAAAATATATTATTTTAAATACTACAAAAAGAACACCGAATTAACGCAGCATCCACCAATATCTCTATCCGACTGTACCATAAAAGGTCTTCAAACTGAGTTTCTTGTTAGAAAACAATTTAATGAAACACATAAAAGCAAAGCTTTGTCTCAAGTTTCTCGCTCCGTAGCACAGCGGCCATCTCGCTGGCTCGTAGCGTCGTAGCTCCGTAGCTCCGTAGTTTCGTAGTCCGTAGTCGTAGCTTGGATGCTAGAACACAATGGTGTTCCGAGATGGGCATTTATATTGAGGCCACGATTCACTGAAATATGTGAGCGATCGTGAATGCCGACGAGTGGCCGGCGGCGGCGGCCGTGAATGCAGAACGAATACTTTTTTGATTCTAATAAATGAGGAGCTCGCTGTGTACATAATACAAAGCATTGTCCGAGTTGTTGCGAAAAACGGGAGAATACAGGAACTGTCTTGGTACAAGCATTATCTAGATAGAATAGGCAAAAGGCAAAAGACTAGCAAGTAAAATAAAAGTTCATATTTGAATATAACCAACGAGGATCTAAGCCGATATAGATATGTCTGTTGAGCTAATAATAAGTTCTTATCCGCTTACATTTGAAATCAGATATTAAACATCATAATGACTCGCGAACGAACCTATTAAAACCGATTTATGATGATGATACTTTGAATGCCATAATTTAACGACGGCCATATAGTTGAGAACGAACCGTAAGCCCCGGTGATAAGGTACATTGAGGGCGGCATAATAAAATGCAATGTATGAGGACATTATACCCTCGCATTTCTTCATAACACTCAAAATATCAGAGGATCTATTATGAAAATCAAAATGGCGCAGCACCACGCTCCGATGGCTATCTTATACAAGTTCAGGTTCGTCGCAACCGTTATTGGCTCCTTCCCCGATGGAACTGCCGCAACAAGGCGGCCGTTTGTTTATACGATAACAGCCGCCGCTGCCGGCTTATGTAATCACGTGGATTTCATTATAAAGTCTTTATGTATCAAAACCTGACAAAAAAAGAAAAGGCTCCTCGCCTAAGCGACCCTCAAGTTTAAAAAAAATTTAAAAAGTACATCAAACCATTGTGCGAACTTTCTTCGCTACTTCAATCTACAAAAACCACATTAAAAATTTATAAATTTGAGTTACCAACTTTTTGCTGTATGTACAGTCAGCTGTGAAAGTCGCTGACCACTTTAGTTCCGTGTCATAATAACATCAGTAGAGGTTGGCAAGCACCTGTTCGATTTATTACTTGCTTTGACAGAGTAATGCAAGTTTCAATCGCCATTTGATCACGTTAACAAAACCGAAAATGTGAATGGCGTAGAAGCAGCGCCCCCTGGTGGAAAATGAGGAAAGTTGAAAATTTGCCATAGATTTGGCAGCATCCAGATCTTAATAACCATGGGCCCATACCCCACAGGCCTTATCTTGCATTCAATTACTTTTACGTCCGCCTGAATCGCTACTTTAATTTACATTTTGCAAAAAGCTATTACGAACCATTTAGCCTTTATTTATCTCGGTCGAGTCAAAAGGTTCCTCAAATTCTCTGTCATCTTTTGAATTAACGATTAAAGGGTCATTCCTGAGTCCTTCAGCGCGCGTAATAAGCTGACAGTTGCCGCCGCGGGGGGCGGTGCTGTAATGGCCGCGTTACATTAGCAAAGCAACGTTTTATATCTAAATTGCCTACCTTTTATAATTTAACAAAACATAATATTCGAAAACATAAATAAACATAATTGTAGATTCATTTGTTATAATGTGTTTTTATTATAATATTAAAGGTTTTTATGGTAAGGTAAAGGTTTTAATGCGTTTCTGTTAAAAGATGATTTACCCCGGTCAACAGTGTGTTTGCATACGTTTTTTACCAACAAAAATAGTAAATAGATCATAATACAGTCCTGCCAGTGTCTGATCGCTATAGTTCGATCCACGACCCAGAGAAGTTACAATTAGCTTAAGTATTACACGTACTATACAAGAAACAGCAGTACATACAAATTTAAATGAAACCCGACCCTCAGAGATGGCGGCTTGCTTCACAGTCCTTCATAAACAAAACAGCGTACGCACATAAAAAACAAATTACCGTTAATAAGAGTGACCGAATATTCCGGTTGTTTGTTGAGATTGTTGTGAAGCTAAGTCGCCGTTAGCTTGCCGAGCGCGGCCCCGGCCGGTCCGAGCGCTGAGCTTATAAAATCAAACAGCGCGGAAAATTCAAAATAACTTGTTGAAGGTATATTGTTACGGCGGCTCCGCACAACATTGTTCTGACATCGCTACCTTTCCTGTGCTACCTGAACGTGGACTTTGAATTCTATTGTGAAGGTATTAAAATTCCGCCTTTGAAGAAAGGAACTTTACAGGTCGAGGATAATTTATAATAGGTTGGGGTTTTCCACTTGATCCGGTAACTCGTTTCCACAGTACCGGCTCCCGGCGACCAGGGCGGTGCGGTGGTGTGGGGTGATCAGGTCAAGCACCCGTAAAGCTATATGTACAGGTAGGTTATTGATGGAAAAATGAAAATACATTCAATATTAGTACGAGTACCTACAGATTAAAAGTATCCAAAAGAAAATTATTCACTTTCAAAAAAGAGTTATTCATACATCGAGTAATGTAAAATATTTATGATTTCATTGATTTGTTGTGTCCTTCGTTGATTTTTGTCCATATGTTTAGGCAAATCAATTTTATTGTTATTATTAATGTTTTAATAACTGCTAAAAATTAAAATATGATACCTATTTACTTACTGATGTGTAATACACTATTGTGTATACGACAAGACCCCCGACACATACTGCATGTTATTGCGCCCAGTTCAAATGCAATAGTTTGCAATATCTTGCAGCGTGTCGCTTCATGTTATTTATGTCGCGCGACGTCGCGTGGCGCGCAATAAGCGTCGCGCGTCGCAGTATCGCGCGGAGCGGCCATGCGGCTAAGTGGCGGTTCATTACCGGCTATGCTTTATGAGCGGTCCGCGGAGAATGCGCTAGTGGCATGAGCTCCAGTGATAAGAGAAATGAGAACCAGCTTTTATTATTATTTAAAAGATTAATGTTATGGTAAGTCCATAATAATAGTTCTGACATGCCTTAAAGCTATATGCTGGTGCCATATGTGAGTTCACGTCAGTAGCCTTCCATATGTGGCTGGCTATAGAGATTTTACCACGACATATCACATTCAATCCACGCTATTCTCTACGTTTGGATACTGACGCTTTCAAGCTAAAGTTAATCTTACATACTTGGGCTATGACCTAAATAATTATTCAAGTTATAAGATAATAAAGACCTTTAACAAGGGTTGAAGCCTATGTAGAAAAGGCTCGATTTTACGAGAGAGATCATCATAGAAGACTTTCCAGTATTTCCAGCTATAAGAAAATACTTAATCCCCGTCATAAAACCTTTAATTAAAACGGAACGCGAAAGTTTCTAAGTATATATAAGAAAATAAATAAAGAAACTGAGACACTAACCTACATAAAAAGTTTCATCCTGCATCAGATGTATTAATGATAACTTCATGAATTTAAAACATCATAGAAAATATAAAAGTGAAGTAATAACATTTTTTTAAATAGTCATGATTCTACTAATGGGAGAGAGCCTTGTATTTAAAATAGAACAATAGTTTATCGTTCGATTGTTTCCATTGCACCGAGACATTTCGCATTACACTGCGGGGGCAGACGTAGGCAGGAATCGCATCAGCATCGATAACGGGTGATGTCGCAGCGCGGTATCTCATGGTATCGCTACGCGCCACGCGCCACGCAGCCCGCAGCCTGCAGCCGCTGACAAATGGCCCGTGGGTGCGGCAGGGCTGCCTCACTGTGAGGGACTTGAGACTTACCAATCTTGATCCTGAGCCATATCCGTGGCAGAGGAGTCATTTGGTACAGTGAGTGTGTAGTGAGTAGAACTCCTCTCCCCTCCTTAAAGTTTTTCGAAGCTGAGCAGGGAAAGGGGAGGGGGGGGGAGAATTCCAGATAAGTAACGGCAACCTGGCCTTTCCAAAGAGATTTGGAAATTTTCTTTTTTAAACTACGTATATACTAC
>OY720028.1:21121218-21188544 GCA_963082485.1 Eudonia mercurella
TCACCAGCTTGCACAGTCTTGGGATGGGGGAATTTGAGACAAATACAGGTGGAGAGAGAGGAGTTACTTTATTTCGGGGGTATCTCACTAGGACACGTATATTAAATGTATTTAGTTAGTAATTATTATTTGAAAAAAGACAGTGTTGAAAACATTCCATGAGCGGGACTCGAACCCGCACCCCATGACATGCCGGGTCAGGTGCACTACCAACTATGCTATCGTGGTTCAATCTAACTCGCTGAAATTAATCAACACATCTACTCTTACTCTGTAAGCCAAAGGAGCCCTATTTAATATCGACAACTTCGTCATCGACAAAATTGTAATTTATTCGCAACAATTTTTGCGTAAAATGATTATGTAAAGAATCACAATCATTTATTATTAATAATTTTACGGGATAATGTTTTTCTTATCTTTTATTGTAAGCGTTTGCTGTCGCTTTCCTAAACGCACGCTAAGTGCACCACAAACTCACAATAATAGTTGTAAAGCTGATGTTTGTTTTGTTACATGATTACTATCCACACTTTACATAACAAACCATTTTAGTTTTCTGTTTATTTGAAGTTGCTGTCATATGATAAATATTAAACATGCTTATATTAATATTTGCTGTACGGCAAAAACTTTATTAAAACCTACACAAATATTAGATGTAGCAAATGAAAACACAGACAAATATATGTAAAAAAAAATGCTCTCATCTGTAACACTTTCAGCCAGCGTCTTACTAAAATTTAATTAAAAGCGTCTTACTAAATGCTATTCTACTAGATGCTCTCAGCATCCCTTGCACAGAGGAGCAAGATAAAATTTATAAAAAATTCAAAATCATTTATTCAGTTTAGGCTACAAAAATTAGCCTCATGAATATTGATGCCATCAGTTCGTAGGTCTACACGGGGCGGGAGACTTTGTACTGAGAAGAACCGGCAACAAACTCTTTAAGGGCGTTTCTTTTCCTCCTTTCTTTTACAGCGTCACATACATTACAATATAGTTATATCAATATTGTCTAGTAGAGGTCAGCTGCATGCCACCAAATGATTGCGAGTGTGCGGTCTGAGAGCACTCTACACTGAAGAGGCGGACTCGAGAAGGCTCAAAGCTGGAGCGTTGTAAAGGAAAATATCCGGTGTTAAGGTTGTTGAATTAAACCTACCTCTAACATTATATTTTATTGTGTGCAAACCTCATCTCTGGAATTTCACACTTTAATAAATAATGAAACATTTAACTCACGAAAGTTATAAATGTTAACAATTAATCATCCCCAAATTTAGAACTCATGTTCGGTACAAGTGTTTTGAATAGAAGTAAAAAGGAAAAGCCTTGACGTAGTTTAATTTCCAGTATTAATATGTCGTAGAACGTTGGAGCACGAAAATTGTGCTTTAGAAGCATTTTCAAGCAGCAACAAAAATTTGTTAAGATTTATGGAATCGTACGACATAGACTAATTAAAAAAAATATTTTTTCATTTCATAAGTATGGATTTAATATAATTTGATACATATTTTGGTGCGAAAATTACAATTTTGAAAGTGTTAAAACAGTTTCCACGAGCGGGAATCAAACTCTTACCCTTTGTAATACCGGGTCAGGTGCACTACTAACTATGCTATCATGGTTCTGTCCAACCCGCTACTCTTAGTTTGTTAGCCAAATGAGCCTTATTCAATGTCATCAACTACATCATCTGATTCTCATTTGAGTTTTTAACAGTGCTTCTATTTTCAAAATGTCTCTCGGTAATGGTCGTATTTTCGGATGCAACCGAATATTAAGTTCCACGTCCATTCATTATTAGATTGTTTAGTACTCGTACCTAATTTATATTCAGAACAACGTACTTGATAGTTGTTTTGTTTCTGAATTCGTGTGAACTTTATGCCATCAAAAACATACTTGTAATAAAAACCAAGTCTCGCAACTCAGTTCTTCTACCGTAAAAAGTTGTGAGATCCATGTAATACCAAGCCGGTTAATTTATTCAGTCCCTGCTAAGGGACCTTCTGTCTTAAGTTAATACGTAAGTAGCTAATCTAACAACATCTTATAGTGACCATATCAATATTAAAAATCTTTCATGTTTTATATACATAGATTGACTTGGCCATCGCATGAAATCACAATGTATCTCACAAATGATACATACATTATATTAAATTAGACCGTTTAGTGCGATCTGGTACTTTCTACTTCTTTCTACTTTTTGAATAACAACAACGAATTTTCTTAAAGCCCACTCTCTGTCTTATGAGCTTTTCACTGAAAATGTAACTTTGTAATCTTATATATTTATATGGGATTACAAAGTTATTTATGCAGTTGGTGTATCTAGAAAACTGGTCTGAAATTGCAAAATATTTTAGTTTTTCCTTGATTTATAGACTAAACACTAATTGTATTCTGAATTTTGTCTGCTAGAAGTGCCTTAGAGTTTTGATGATCGGTCAGTCAGTAAGTGAGTGACAAAATTAAGAAATTTTGACTAGTTATAATCCTTAAACTACTGGTTCAAATTGTATAAAATTTGAAATACACCGTGTTTATACCATGCCTGCTTGGTTACTGAAAATTCAGGTTTCTAATTTTATCCACAACGAAAGGGGTCGAAAATGACCTCAACTGTTTCGAGAAAAGGATGGTACGGCCGTGCTGCTTTTTTGCTCTACTTGGCGGGGGCACTGCCGTGCCCCCAGATAGAGCTCTAAAGCTATAAATCTTAAATCAATTACTTGTGAGTGGTGTAACATAATAGTATTTCGCCTCTTAAATAAAGTAATAATAAGTAAAATTAGGAGTAGCAACTCTATATTCTCTATAACTGATAGAAACCCGACGACAGCCGAAACACGAAGTTTTCCGAGAGACATTAAGAAAGTAGATGCTTCTGATATTGTAGTACCTTCGAATTGGATGGGTGTACAGTCACGGGTATTAATATGTAAACAGTGTAACTCTTAACGCAATAGAATAAGAGTCATAACTACTCCAAAGTGTATACACTATGTTAACGCTCGTGACTCGTGACATATATTTCGTTCGGTGACCGAATAACAGAAACGTAACGGAGACCAACAGCCATCTATTCCGGCGCTCGTCACCGCATCAATCCGGCGCGGCGGGACAGACTCGTCCGCTCGCAATCATCGCCGTCCGGGAAACGAACCAACCACCTTTACAAAGCCTACACAAAAGCCTTTATAAATCAAAGCTGTCCCCTACAGCTCGTATATTGTTTAATATTTTTTATTGTTTTCAATATCTGTTCGAACTATGTTGACCTCTCTCTAGGCCCAGTTCACAATCAGCGTTATGTCGTGTAGCTGCAACCACTACTGAGCTGGCCACCGTTTCAGTTTCCCAAGTATGAATATTACTCGGTGGATGCCTCGCCATTATATTTGTTAAGTTAATTATAAGAAAACTGTAGAAAAATTACGTTTGGTTGTTTTTTTTAATGATCTGTTTATGTTCGTATGTAAACTCGAAAAAATTCAATATCCCGCATTATTCGGTTGACATTATTACTTTATTACTACTATTTATAGATTCCAACACATAATAAAGGTCTGGAATCAAACACGATATTGTGTAAGCTAAAAAAAACCCGTTTCCTTTTAAAACTGTTACAAAAGCCTTGTTATATTGTTCAACAACCATCTAAATCAAATGTAACTTACAATGAAAACTACCAACTTTTTTGGTACCCATCCAGCTTTAATGGTTCCTTGCAATTGTTTATTGCGGTGCAGGTATCAGCCCCGGAGCCCCGGGGCCCCGGGCTTGGCAACACGCACCCGTAAATAAGGTCGGGGCCCGACCGCCCGTAAGCCGATTATGCCTCTCCACACTCTATTTATCTCGAATAATGGACGTTTCTTGGCAAATTACATTATCACTTTCTCTTAACTCGTGTTTTAAGTTTAAGAAAGCAAATTCTAAAAACGTTTAAAGTATATATATTTTGAAAACTTGAAAGTGAATGTTACTTACCTTATTAATGTTATAGCTACAATAAACTTACTCTAAGTCTATGAAATATATTACTAACTCATTATTTTTAGTAGTACACTTTCGCGATGACTTTAAGCACTTCGTTAAACACAATTATAATGTTCATTTTATTATTCAAATGTAATCGTCAGAACGAAAAGGCTCAATTTAATTAGGTTTCTACTTATTTTGCATTCACAAAGGAATTATTTGAGCAGATGTTACAAGGCGACTAAAAGTTGTAGACAGCTGTTGTTGTGAAAAACAACAACTTTTGAAATTGTTTCAATCCATTTCTGATTGTAAATCATTCGATATTTCCAATAAGAAGTACAAATAACTCGACGAAGAAGTACAAATAGTCGACCTGGATTTGAATGTGTATTAGAACCACCAAAAGCCAAATAGAAATACATCTGTGGTTGTGTGCTTTCGCTTTTAAGTTTTAGTTAAAATAAACAGTTTAAAGAATCACCGAACTCTTATAATAATTATTTGTTGGTTAGATTTATCGCAGGTAGGGGAGAGCGGGGCTAGAAGTTACCGGGGTAAGTTGTTCCGATTGAAATAACTTTGCGAGGAAAAGAGATAGGAATATCAAGTAAACACGTCGTGAAACGGAACGCCACAGCGCGCCGACGGCCGCCATCTTAAACAGGCCAGTGGCACCCGAAACATTGAAATCGTAGCACGTGCGTCGCTGGTTTACGTAAGTAAAAATTTTCGTATTTAGTATTTTTGGTCTATCTCACTAATTTTAACGATTAACCTCTAGTGTTTTAGTGTTTTAATTAAAGACTTTATCTACTGTTTCGGTACACTATGCGTAAATTACGTATCTTTCATAATCTAACCTATATCTTGCTTTTTTTCAACACGTGTGTTTGGGGCTAGATGTTCCTTTTTTCGGGGGCACATTGTGACCTCGGAACAACTTGCCCCAATTCATTTGTACCAGCCATGGAAAATAAAATTTGTAATTTTCTTCTTTTGTAGCATGCGGACTTATACCCGAAAATCAACACGAGGTTCGGTGTCACAAGAGTTGATGCAAAAAGCAGCGGATGCAGTTATTAAAGATGGCAGGAAAATAAAAACTGTTGCCAAAGAATTAGATATTTGTCACATGTCATTATACAGATTTGTCAAAAAGCTAAGATCTGGAGTTGAAAATATCGCTATTGGCTACAAAAAAGTGAGATTGGTCTTTACTGAGGAACAGGAAGATAAGTTAGCCGAATATTTGTTGAAATGTGCTTCAATTTTCTTCGGTCTTTTGCCAGAAGAAGTCAAAAAGTTAGCGTACGAATGTGCATTAAAATTCAACGCTCGCAATATTCCACCATCTTGGCATGAAAATAGAAAAGCAGGCCCAGACTGGCTGACTGGTTTTTTAAAAAGAAATCCTCACCTGTCAATAAGAGCGCCGGAGTCAACAAGTGTCGGCAGGGCGACATCTTTTAACAAACATAATGTTAGCGAATTTTTTACAAAGCTGGGCACAGTGTTGGATAAATATAAATTTCCACCTTCAAGGATATATAATTTAGATGAAACGGGCATTACTACAGTGTTAAAGCCGAGGAAAATCATTGCCAAGAAGGGAACTAAGCAAGTTGGAGCCATAGTATCTGCTGAACGAGGGACATTAGTTACAGTAGAACTGGCAGTAAATGCATTAGGTCATGCAGTTCCTCCCATGTTTATCTTTCCGAGACTTAAATACAAGGATTTGTTTTTAAAAGGCGGGCCACCGGAATCTATCGGCGCAGGAAACAGTTCAGGATGGATGACAGCTACGGAGTTCCTGACATATATGGATCATTTTATCAAATATACTAAACCATCACCTTCAGATCCGGTTTTGTTGTTACTCGATAATCACCAATCTCATATTGATATCAATGTGGTGGAAAAAGCGAAATCTAACTCCGTAATAATGTTATCATTCCCGCCACATTGCACACACCGCCTTCAGCCATTGGATGTTGGAGTGAATGCACCTTTCAAAAACTATTGTGCAAAGGCTCAGGACAATTGGCTTCGCCATAATCCTGGCAAAACGATGTCGATTTATGAGATCCCAGAAATTGTTAGATATGCGCTACCTCTTGCAGTGACTCCCATAAATGTAATGAGCGCTTTTAGAAAAGCTGGTATTTGGCCTTATGACCCCAACGTGTTTACAGAGGACGACTATGCTCCATCGTATGTTACAGATCGGCCTTTAGCTTCAATAAACACATCAGATGTAGCTTTAGGCGTTTCAGATGACACCATCACGAATAATTCAGAAGCAGTATCAGAAACTGTTGCTAAAATAAATGATAATGCATCTGAAACTGTAAACATTAGTACTGATGAGACACAAATATTTGATGCGCCAGGGCCATCAGGAGTTGTTAATCTGCCTGCATCTTCTGGTGTCATAGAAAAACAACTTGTAGATGAAAACTCTTTCTGTCCAGAAGCAGTTCGTCCTATTCCGAAGGCACCACCAAGGATTGGAATAAACAAGAGACGTCTTAGAAAGTCCGCTGTTTTAACCGATACTCCAGAAAAACAAGCTTTAGCAGAAGAGCAAAGCAAGAAAAGGAAAGTGAGCATCAAAAATGAAGAGGTCAGAAAAAATAAAGGAAAAGGGAAGGGTAAAACCAAGCAAGGAAGTGGAAAAGGAAAGGGAAAAGGAAAGGGGAAGTCTATTAAACGACAGGTTTTACAAATGAGTAGTGAAAGTTCTGAGAGTGAAGAGGATAGTTTGGAGTATTATTGTTTAGTGTGCTGTGATAGTTACTCTAATTCACGTTCTGGAGAAGAATGGGTTCAGTGCCAAGAATGTAAGAACTGGGCCCATTCCAGATGTAGACAGAATCAAGACTTATTAACGTACCTATGCCCGAATTGTGATTCTGATATATCTTCTGATGATTAATTTTAAGTATATCTTTTCTGCCTATGACGGCAATATGATTGTTTTTTTTTTCAGCCTAAGACAAGGCAATACGATTAAAGACTGAACTAATTATCAAGGCTGATTAGCTATAAGTTATTTAATAACTTGTTAATTATTAAATGGTTAATAACTGTTTAAGTACAAATTATAGCTACCTACTTGTTATAACATACAAATGTTTACTTGATGATTCATACTACTGTTGATTATTGCTTAAATAAACAGGCTTTATTCTACCATTTATTGTTTTTTATTTCACAAATACCTAATAGTTTTAACCGATATGGTAACAATTTACCCCGGCTTGTTAACAACTTGCCCCAAAACGGGGTAGGTTGTTACTTTCCGACTTTAGGCATTAAAAAATTAATTGTAAAAAAACCTTACAAAAATGCCCCAAATAACCATCTAAATACCAAATTTAGATATGTAAGCTGATTTTGATAGCATTGTATAAATACTGAAATCAAGTATTCGTAACAATTTTTGAGGTTAACTAAAAATCGGAACTTTTAGCCCCGCTCTCCCCTACTTGTTCTAGCTATATCAATAATGGAACAGGATGCAGTCAACTATCGCGGGTGGGACTATCAGCGTATATGGCCCATTGCGTTTCGCATGCCAAGATTTCTGCTAGCATAACGCCTGGAAATATTGCAATAGCTAACTCTATACAAAATGTCCACGAAGTATATCGGTAAAAGCTCGTTGGCGCCTCATAAATTCATAAGGGCCCGTCTCCGGCTCCAAAACTATATTGTCAAGCTCCTCCGTTTCGAAAGGCAGGTGAAATGTGCAGCCCGCGCCGGTGCCGCAAAATGCAAGATTGCTATTGTTTACACCCACTTACTGGCACCGGACCAGCGGCGCAGCGTGCTAAGTGATGACCCAACACGTGTAAGGCAAAGTCCTCTGCAGTTGGAGCCAGCAGCCAGTTAGTGTCTACTCATTATAAAACTTGCCAGTACTTTTTTTGATGATTTTGAAACAGTGAAATTTAGTAGATAAGGCTGCTTATTTTACATTTTTTATTTGTTTGTAAGTTAATAGAGAGAGACGTATAAAATATTTATCTTTAATTCTTTATTAAGAATCCTGCTAGCAAAATATTGCTCAATAACGCTCTCGTGAGAAGCAATCTTGAGTACTGCAGCACCGTATGGAACCCTCATTATGAAGTCCACACTAAACGCATCGAGAGAATTCAAATAAGATTTTTGTGGCATCTCGTAAGTGGTTCATGAAAATATCACTGTTATATTTTGGACATTGATATATATGTGTTTTATTCGTTACGATGAGTAAGCGGAGCATTTTAGCCAAATGTTGATATTGTTTTGAGTACGTACGCCACGCGCCGTATTCATAGTCAAAGATGTCCAGAATGGGCAATAACGCCTAACTTGTTCGCGTCTGAAGTTTGCGCGCAACCGTTTAGAATGCGCGTAACCTTAACATTATTATCTTTTATACCCAAAAGTATATTAGAAAACTCTTGTTATGAAGAAAGTTACTTGAGATTATTTATTGTTATTTGTTCTGATTTTGATTATAAAGTTACATTTTATTGGTATTTAGTGCCCCGGCACTTAGGTCTTAGAACATTTAGTACTGTAGCTCTTACTGTAGTGATTAATGTTATGGCGACTGGCTTAGGTGGATGAGATGGTGGGAGCTAGCCAGTAGGCTTACCTCCTTGCCCATTCCATTAACCAAAACGAGTACGTGTTTAAAATGTCAAGTTACAGCGAACAATCAAATGTAGACATCGCTAAGTAATGAAAACTTTTAAAGCAAGACTACTTACTAGAAGATTTCATACGTTATCATTTAATTATTCATTTATAATGCAATAATTTTATATTAAATTATACTTGCTTATGATAGATGCATTTATACTATAATGCAATACTTATTTATTATTGAGATAACATAAAAGCTATTATGTATTTTGTAATAAAAGTATAAGACAATGAACATTGTTCCTTAATGCAAACAATATGTGAGCACTAGGTCATTAATCTAATGCGGTGATTAGCCGCTGACCGCCGCGCCGGCCGCCGACCGCCGACCGCCAACAGGCGTGCCCGGTGTGGGCGCAGCTGCGACCGCCGCGCCGGCGGCGGAGTGGACGGCGGCAAGCATGCCGGCAAACAATAGCTAAAGCCGGTTAATTATAGCGAGGATTAGCTTATGAATCACATCAGTCAAACGATATTCACTATTGATTGTTGATTATTGATTATCAAACAATATTCACATTTCTCGTGGTTTTGTTTAAAAGTTATTAGTTATTTTAGTTAGTTCGCTAATTGAGTAGGTGGGCTTAATTAAATATATATTTATAAAACCTTGTAAAACTTTTTATTAAACGTAAATTATTTTTTAGGTAATATTCAAATAAACGTAACGTAATAAAAGTTAATTCTTAAGGCTAGAGCTCGAGCTCATGGTTTTACTGATGGCAACGCACTTTACTTCATCTGAAATTATTCAAACCCGCCACCGTTACCTGAATAGTGAAAACTTATTGTTGAAAGTGTGGGGCACCACCACGCGATGTTAATACACCATACGCGACGTAACTCAAGTGCGCAAAGTGCTCGCGCCAGAGCGTCGCGCAAACACAAAAACACCGTGAGTAATGTGCGGCGCGCGCTGATTTACGGCCGCGTGCCGCGTACCGCGCGCCGTGCGTGGCCCGCGCCCGCACCACGCTGACACTTCACACCATCCCCTTAGAAGCTATCGATCATAACAATATTAGAAAGACTATGTAAATCATTTGCACCGAAACTTAACACATACAGATATTTAATGTTAAAACGCAGTGACGATAACAACTGACCACACACCCTGGAAAGATTTCTTAAAGTATTTTATCGAAATCGATTCAAAGCTAAACAAACTGTTATTGAATAAAACAACTTGAAACAACATAGAAAAGTAAATAGCAAACAAGTTCGAGGTATATTGTAATCGCAGGTGTGATAAGATCGGTCGCGCGATGAAACGAGAGATAGCTTTGTGAAGAACGCGTTTCGTTCGAGGACGTTCACGTTCGCAGCCAAGCGGAGGTGCGTATTGATTACACGCTTAACTCGAACGGTGTCTAGAAATAGTTGGTTCTTTGCACCAAAGCTCAGAACAGATCTTTGTATAGTTAGGTACCTTCATAGTTACCTGTAAAATTATATTTTATAGTAAACATTCAAAAATTTGGTAAAATATTTCTCAAAAAATGGAATTCCTTCTCAGCACAAGTGTTTCCTCTTTCCTAAAACATGGGGTCCTTTAAAAGAGGTCTGAAGAAGCCACATGCGGGTCGCAAAGTGAGGACGGCTAGTGAGGCACAATTCTTCTCCGCTAGATAGCTAGCGAGGATAGCCTCGCCCCTGGAGTCCGCTGTGCGAGCCAGATAAGCGGTGCGAGCTTTTTTACATTACTTGCGTTGTAGAATTGAGTAATCCTATTGGTGGATTTTTTCTTTGCGCATCTCTTAGCTGCATCGCTCGGTGAAGAAGCAGCCTTAGTAGTGTAGCTACGAAAGCGCTTCACAGACAGAGAAAATTTAATTGAAAAACTATCAACAAGTTGAAGAAACTATCAACTTTTTTAAAGTTTTCAGTTTACGGTTACCGAAATTATAAATAAACTTTAAAACCATAGTCAAAAGTGAGTTGTTGCCAGTTGAGCAAACTAGCAACTAGACACAACTAGTACAAATGTAACAGTTGCAAGTTGAAACAAATGAAAACTGTAGTCGTTCATCGAAACTCGCAACTAGAGTTATACTCGTAGCAACTCTGCCTGCCTGCGCAGTTTTTAGGGTATATGGAAACAGCAAGTTGCGAGTTGCCTGTTGCTGCAAAGGAGATCAAAATTGCTCCGTCTGCGGAGCTTCGAGCAATCGTTTAGGCAATAACAATACCTAAGGTACTCCCTCACTCACGGCACGGCGGCGTCGCAGATGGAAGCCGGTATCTTATTCTAATTTAAACTGCGAATCCTCCGCAACCGCTGGCAATGTTCAATTAAAACGTTCATTCGCGTATGTGACGTAGAGCCGACGCGCGCATATCACTTAGAGGTACTACCATACAGCTTCAACAGCAAAGAATAGCTGGCTGGATGCGAACATGACTTCCTGTTACTGGCACAAAATTAGAATTTAACATTGTGAGTCAAATTAGTTACGATTTGTTAAACATTTACACGTGTTTTTTTAGTTAACTTATACAGTTCATTACGGTATCAATCACCTTGAAAATCTATCTTCTAAATACATATAATGACTTGTCTTGACTGTGAAATCCTTATTTTTAAACTAAAAACTATAAAAATATATTATTGAAATCGATATTAAGATTTGTGAATAAAAATAAAGAATGACGTGTTTTAGCATTTTCGAAAAGCACCCCCTAGGGAGGTGAAATAGAGGAGGAAAGTTTGTACGGAAAATTGTCATTTTTAAACTGTCATTTTTAAAGTTAAATCTATGAACTTCGGTATGTGGCCTGGTTAGAAATAATTAAGTGTTTCAGGTTAATCCCTACAGATACTTACTTTTAATAAGTTTGGCTTTTATTAAAAACAATCTCATGTCGAGTAGCCACGTGAGCAAAGCCGCGAGCAAAAGCTAGTTCTCGATAAATAAACATAATATTATAATATAACTAGACCCACAAAAGCCTGCAAGGCTGATTGCAAATTACTTACCTTACCTATACTTAATTAGCCATTTAATTAAATGTGTACCATCTTCTTTGTTAAAAGTATACGTAGATTTGTAAAACACAATTTGAGACGTTTTCTAAGCGTTCGTCGAATTATCTGACGATGATAATTGGACGATTTCGTGTTGTCACGAGCGGTGAATGTCTAATGAAAACTAAGCCTTAATTGTAATTTTGTAAAGAATTAATTACACTTTTCTGTAAGTAAATGTATGTTGAAAATTATTCTTACTAATAAAATAGTGAATTCGAAAGTTTTCACATTAATCCATTACCGAAATGAAGATTGTTGGCTTTTGCGAAATATACGGGAGCGGTAATTAAAGAAGTGTTCGCCTCAGGGCTCCGGGAAGAATTCCACTTAAGAGTTACAAAGCGTTCGCGCTCCGTGTCCGAAGGGATCGGCCCGTCCCTTAGGGGGGCGCCGGACGCCGACGCGGACGCGGTCGGACGCCAGCACGGGCCCGGACACCACCGTCCGGGGTAAGGAAGCTTTTGCCGTGCACTGGGATCCTATGGGTTCGAAATATATAAATAAATTGCTTATCTTCCCAAGTGTTTCATTTATAATCGGATAACTCTTCCTTGAAATGTAATTGGGTAGTTGACTGGTTAGTCCATGGAGTAACTTTGTTGCGACTGTCAAAACGATTTTTTAAATAGAAATTGTATGAGAATGGTAATCTATGACGTCACTATTTTGTTCCGTCAATTCAGTGTTTATAAATATTAATTAATTCATTATTTTAAGCATTCATATTTTTTTTTAATCTCTGTTACATTTTATTAATTATTTTATTGAATTTAGATTTACCGATTTTAATTTATTTTTGAATTTCTATTTTGATATAAAATTTGGATTTTTATTCTGATTTTTGATTTTATTTTTAAAAATATAAAAATAGGGGTCTTATTATTATTATTAATAATAACTTTTTAGGTTACAGTAATTCATGCTTAGTTCAATTAAAAAATAGGTGAATGTTTTAAAGAACTGTTACGTGATTTCATTTATTTGTTTAATGTTCTGGAATTGTTTGTAGTTGATGTGAACATCCCTATTGGTTCGAATGTTACTTTACGTTACGTAATACGTACTTAGGTTATGTAATAATTATATTTAACATTACAGCTTAAATAATTAACTACATCAAATATGTAAACCCAAATAAATTATTAGTACCTACAACAAGCGTTGACAGATTAATACAAATAAGTGGACGCAGCCGTTTTATTTGTTTCTCCGGGAGCTTTGGCGCTCGTAAAGTACATTAGTGCGTCATAAATGTAATGAATCCAGCCTAATTAAACACGCAGCGACGTGCCCGAGTCCGGGAGCCCGCCGTGCCGCGCTACCGGCACTTGGAAAATGGAATGATAATAATATGGAAGAGAACATGTGCTTATCCGAGAAACGTATTAATCTGGAAAAATTGCGTTTTAATAAAAACAGGAAATCCATAGTAGAAATAGCGACTAAACGTTACAAAACAAAAGAATGATCATCATTATAATCAGCCTTTTTGTACAAAAGATCTCGATGGGTCGGAGTGCTACTGCGAGAGGGAAGGCCCTGATAAAATAAGATAATCAGCCTTCATCACTGCTGGACATAAGCATCTCCGACGCATGCCACTGAGCTCGATCTTTCGCTCTTTGCATTCAACTTCAGCCACCCACTTACGTTATTTGTTAATGTTAAGACATAGCATTAGTCAAACTATTACAGTTTACCGAAACCCAAAGAGTCTCCCTCCAACAAGGCAGTCGTCGCCATTAGCCGGATGAGGCAATAACAGGCGGCCGGCGGCCGAACTACACGATATTTATGCGGAGCAAGGCACACGCCATTGAACACCCACAAGCTCGCTGGCACTGATGGCGTATGTGTTTAATGTCTGCGCCTTACGTATTCGTCATGAGATACGTCACAGAGCTTTATCTTCAACAGTTCCGTTGTGAAATCGCAATTACAATTGCGGGCAGTAAGTTTAAGTAGATTTTTGACAACTCACATTATGTGGTGCTATAAATTGAAGCTGGGTACTCACATTCGTCTGGCTTCAGAGTCATAAAATAACAATAAAAAGATAGATAAGATTTAAATTCGCAAAAAAACGAAATGACAATTCTCTTAAATGGTGTATGGTACGAGTACCTGTCGCATGCTTACTCAGTCACTTTATCATCATCATAAATAACACCTAACGCCGTTGTAAGCGCGGAGAGTGGAGCTCGATGGCGCAGTGGTTAACGCGCCCGGTCAGCGATTGCTGCTGTTAAGTAACTTTCATAAAGGCCGGTCATCGGATAGGTGACCGAAAATGTATCATCTTGTGCTCCTCCGTGCTTCGGAAGGCACGTAAAGCCGTTGGTCCCGGCTGCATTAGCAGTCATTAAGAACCACCAACCCGCACTGTGCTCGCGTGAAGGTTTATGGCCCTCCCTATCCATCCGTACGGAAGGCTCGTGCCCCAGCAGTGGGGACATCGAAATGAGCTGGTCATGTGGTGACGGTGATTTTTATGATAAAGCTACCAGGTAGAAGGTATACACTACATACATACATGCTACTACACTACATCTTAGCATGTTCAATTGTTTATTGAATATTGTTCTGCATAACATCAGATGTCAGTGGAGCAGCATCCTCATTGAAGTGGCACTTGCTGCGGCGGTCAATCATGCGACGGAGCGACCGGCGAGTGCCTGCAGGCATGGGCTGCGAGAAAGCCATTCATTCATTAGGGCGGCTTCTGCATCCGCGCTGGCATAACAGCTCATGATCCATCAATGTAGATCAATGATCTATTAAGCAGTGACGTGATACCACGTAATATATGAACTAGTAATACTTTAATATACCTACTTATCATTATGCACTATAACAGCACTATGCAGATTTATGTACCTATAAATATTTATAACTCATCTATATGAATTTAGTACCAAGCAGTTTGTTACTATTAGTAAATTAGTAATATCTCCACAGGTTTCGGCAGAATATCAGTGGTGTGGTTGCAAAAAAAATAACTTAGTAGGAGCCCTTTGGTTGACTCAACACCATTATGCCTATGTATGTTACACAAAAGTATCACTTTTTTTTTAATGCACCTTTATGTATGTGTCGGGTGGATACTGTATTGAATGCACATTTTACCTAACAACGATTTTATAAAATGTTTTTATCAAGAATAAAAAATAAAAATATGAAATCCATACTGTTGAAAAACAATCTGCGGTTTCATTTATAAGGCTCTTATAAAAGTCACTACGGCATCGTCGGTTCGTATGGCACGGCGCGGCGGGTCATATTCTATACTGAGAAGAAAACTCAGCACCGTCGTTTATTTTCTTGCCTTATTTACAGCGCCAGATAATGGAAAATGCACTTTCTATCAACCATCCAATGAAAAATTAAAACTATTTTTAATTAATTAATTAATTAATGATAAAAAAATCTTTAAATTTATTTATTTACTAGTGGACTTTGACAGTTTCCATTCATTCCCGTGTGAATATCGGGATAAAAACTATCCTATGTTTTAATCCAGGTTATAAACTAAGTATCTGTATGCCGAATTTCATCCAAATCCATCCATCCGTTGCAGCGTGAAGAAGCAACAAATATACACACATACACACAACCTTTTATAATATTAGTGTGATTATATACAAAATTTCATGATTATCGGTTGAATAGTATACGCGTGAAAGCGTAACAAATAACAAACAAACAGACCATCAAACTCACTTCCGCATATTAAGTTAGGTTACTATTAGTTAGGATAGTTAGGGTATAAACTCTGATTTAAACGCACATCTGCTTATAACGTAAGTACACCACTATTGTAACCCTGTAAAGGCCATCCCAATCCTATCAAACTACTCGGAGAATGTAGTAGAGTGCGGGAGCACGCTTACGCTTGCGTGATGCGATTCCCTCTAGAAACCTTCTGACGTTGTTTTGATCATATTCAAGCAGTGTGGCTTGGAGAACCCTTTAAGTTTCTCACCTCTCCAAAAAAGTCCGGTGACGCTCTGAAAGCCGTTTACAGATAACAGCAAACTCTCTCCTAAACATTTTTGAGCTTATCAGCGAAATCAATATTTTTTTAATATATTGACGTTTCCTTGACAACAAAACAAACAAATCATTTTGTATTGGAAAATAAAATTGTCGTTTCTAGTATTTTCCGTTACTTATTACCTACATATGTTTCTCATCGTGTAAACCTTCCCTGAACTTCCACTAATATTAAAATCAAAATTAGCCAAATAGGTCCAGCCATTCTCGAGTTTTAGCGAGACTAACGAACAGCAATTGATTTTTATATATACAAGGTGTTGCAAAATTACCCGTTATACGTAAAGGTTGTTAAAGTACATCCTATCAAGAGTCCTCTGTAAATTTCTTAAAACCTTTGCATTAAGATTTAGTTTTCAGTAAAAAGAGTTATTTTAATGATTAATAAAAATATCGACTATGTTAAGGCACATGACTATTTCAGGTTCATGACGTTATGTTACCTACCAGGAGTAACGACTCCTGTCTACTCTGTACCTATACCACAGAGTAGCCTATACCTAATCTTCAGACACTGTATTCTGTGCTCCTAGTACATACACACTGGATATTAATATCCCAGATTTGGTGAACGTTGCATCGTCCGTCCAAATGACCCGGTTCACATAGGTGCGGCCAGCTTCCAGCTGCCGCAGATACCACTCGCAGAAGTTTCTTCGGAGAGCGAAATCACCTGGTGTTAACTCCTGTGTACGCCGGTAGTGGTAAGGGTGTTGACCGTCAGCTCGAAAAATCCGCCAAACTGTGACATGGTTCATGCCAAACCTCGCCGCGGCACGCCTCGTCCTGATGGTTGGTTCGTCTTCGAAGATTTTCAACACCTCTTCTTCTCGCCTTGCATCTAACGTATTCGGACGTCCACTGCCACGTGAACGATAAAAGGATCCCGTGGAATGCAAACGTGTTATCATTTCACGAAAACATTGGTAAGATGGTAACCGCCGCTGGTCAGCAAGTGCTCTGCCTTCAATGAAACGTTCATGGTACAAGTCACGAGCGCGAGCTAAGTTTCCATCAGCTCGTCCCACGTACAACATAATCTCGTAGTAATCGGAATTGGAGAACATAGCCATTTTCGCAATTAAAGAAACACACGAAAAACACACATATGGACGACTGAATGAAATAAAAAGAAACTCAAAAAAAATGACACCGGCCGGCCTGTCAAAATTCAGGTACTTTAGAAAAAACCATGGTATGCTTTGTTTTACACGGATATTATTTCGTCTGCGATGAGAGTTTTATCTTGAGGTTTTAATGCTAGATGTCAAAATTACGGTATTTTTGCGTATTATAATCTTCTTAGAGCATTAAACCAACATAATGGTACATGGTACGAAGGCCTGTTGAAAAGTTTCATATGAAATTAAAATCTTACAATTAAATAATAATAACAATAATAAAATTATGTGTTCAATCATCATCAACAAGGTTTTTACGTCTATTATAGAAATTACAATTTACTTCATTGACAATCAAATTTTATTTACAACATCAGATAGTAATTTTTTATCGGATGTGTATTTATTTATCATTTTTAGTGTAAAACATAAAAAATACACATACACATTGATTTATGCGCGAATACCACTATGCAATTTCCTTCTGCCCGTCGCTCGGCGCGGCGGCAGGGGCGGCTAGGCGACAGCTCTCGAAAGAAGTGTCTATGCTTCTGACTAGTTCTGACCGCCTAGTAGTACGAGGTGGTCAACATTTTGTACGGATTTAATAATCTAATTTGGGTTTTTAATCTTAAAGGACACCGGCCTAATTAATCATAAAAGACTGATTACTATTTTGATATTGTTTAATTTTGATTATTGTTAGTTGTTTGTTTAGTGTAGGTAATCTACTTGTGTATAAATTAAACATAATGTTTATTTCTGAGTTGGGCTTAAAATAAGTAAAATAACAAACGAAAGATAAATCGGTGTGGTGTTTTGTATTATTTGTAATATTTTTAAACTGTAGTATTACACGGCTCAGCTTCAGCAGCTTGATCAAATTGATTTGTACAAAATAAAAAGCAAACTGCTTTCAAAGCACGTGTTAGAAAAAATGTTGTCAATCTATGCGGAAAAATCTAAGTTTTCTGTATTTGGAGTTCCGTAAAAACATTGAAAAGCCAAAATCTGAAGTCACTGCTTTCCTAGTACTACTGCTGTGTAGTTTCTGTTTGTTGGGAAACCACTCCGCATTAAAATTAGGATACGATTTACATTTCCAGAATTAACTGTTTATGTGTTGTAATAACTTGTTTTACATCCTAAACCTTAGTGTAAGTTTGTAAAAGTGCAAACGTTACTATCGCGTTTGCTTTAACAGATTGAATTCTCGATCTTATTTACATACCATTACGATCTATCTGTTAAAACTTAACTTAAACGCGATAGTAACGTTTGAACATTTTTACAAACTTACATCCTAATGTAATGATATATAGAACCCCTAGGTTCTGACGTCTGTTGAAGGCGGCACAATACGACACGTGATCGGTAGCCGATTATTGAAATGAAACCTTTTACATGGATCTACTCGCGTTTATTGTTACTTGGTTTACAAAAATTATTTCATTTCAATGTGTAGTGTTCGCGTAAACTTTAGAAAACAATGTCAGGTAATTAAAAGAAAGAAACAAACAAGTGCGAAAAGGCAACTCCTCTCTGTTGCATCTTGGGATGATCCTACTGTTAGCATGGCAAGTGAAAACTCACCCACATATCCCATCTATCAACCGATATGTTGCGACGCTATAAAAGACTGTGTAATAATAAATAGCTATCCATCCTTTGTTCCGTTAGAGTAAAATGATTTAATTTCAATTATTATTATGCGGAACCCACTAAATAAATATTACCAAAAGTACCAGGTCAACATGATTTCTAAAAAAAGGAGGTGGGAAAATTCAATTTCAAAGATACAGAAAGGTTTTGCGCATAAGTTATGTAAGTACCTACTTAGCTAACAGCTACGATTCTTGTTCCCGTACCTACCTATTAAACACTCTTTTACTTCTTAGGTCGGCTTGCACCAAAACTCACTAAATACGTTTAGCTCTAAACATGTTCAGAGTATCATTCTGTCTCTTTCAACTTCCAACAAACGTCAGAAATGGAATGATATTTTAAACGTGTTTAGCGCTAAACGTATTTAGGGTAGATTTTACCAACATCCAATTTATACGAGAATAGCTATCCCAGTATAACTTTACTCTTATGATTTAATCTATGGATAAGTAACTCTCGCTTAGTTACTCTGTGCTGTGACGGAAACGGAAACGAACGAAAATATTAAATTAACCACCAAGCATAAAAGTACATTCATACCATGCCTGAGCAATGGCGCTGAGTATTTTTAATTAACCAGGGTAATATGTCTGCTTGACGTTTTGAATAACTTCAATCAATTATTCTGTCTGTTGTGTTGATTGTTTGTTGACAGATAATATTGTAAAAATAAGAAGTCATGAATAGCGTAATTCTTTAATAAATACAAGTTCGTAAATACAACGAGCGCATACAACTCACCTACCTATTTGTTGCATACTCCAGACGATGCTCAATTTTTGTCAGCAAATTATACACAGACGCTTTTGACAAACGGAATCTTATATGGCGAAGTCGTAGACGTCGTTATCTTCAAAGTAAGTACTATGTCCTTTCTTTAAACCATGTAGGGCGAGAGCCAAAATATTCTTTATCGTCATTAGTCAATAAATTGATTCAAACGTAACGACATTTTGTTAGGTTATCTATAAAATTTGTAACAGACAGCTGTTATTGTGAATTATAAAGCAAATCTGAATAAGTATAAATTTAACTATCAAGTATTTAATTTGGAAAATCTTTTAAAAGGGACTTTAACTAGATTGAAGGTCCCTGTACTGTTACACACACAATGCACAAATACCGATAGATGACTAGTCTGAAAAAAATAATAATCTTTGATTTAGAAGCTAATGACTTCAACAGCTGATCAGTAGTGTTGGGGATCTTTTAAAAATCTTAGCGATGTTTTTGCTGAACTTCAATATTGTTTTTTTCGGAAACTACTGTGCCTACAACTTAAAGAACAGCACCCACCACTTCAGTTTTATGTATAGCTACTGACATTTCAGGCTTAACGGGTTTTTTTGAAACAAGTTGTATAGATCATTACAAGGTACACCAACAAGTTTACATGCAAATTTTCGCAGGAAAGTAACAGATCACAAGTTTAAGACATACATGAAAACCAATAAAGTACACAATAAACTAAAGAGAGAAAAAAATAAACAAATTAAATGCAAATAAAAAAAAAAAACTACAGTAAATTAAATCAATTACTTAACTCTATTATTATTATTATTATTAAGAAACTAAATTTATACATTACACAAACAGAAATAAATTACCTAATGAAAATGAGATTCAATTAATTCATTATAATAATATTTTTCAAGAAGTCACTGTCACGTCACATGTCAGTGTCAAACGTACAAGGTGAGTACGTCTGTCTATAGATTTTTTTACTTTAAATATTTGTTTTTTGGATTAGGGATTCAGACTATACTGCCTAATCTATTTTTTTTTTTTTCCTTTCCTAATCCTGTTTTTATATTGTTATTTTAATGGTTTTTACAATAGTAAACAGTTTATCGTTGTTTTAACAATAGTTAAACAAAGATAAATCATTATTTTTAGTTTTTATGGTATTTGATTTTATTGATTGTCTATTTTATGTGTAAACTTTCACGTGTAAACTGTATGGTTATGATGCGCTATTTTAGTCTTTGTTGAATGTATGTAAGCGATTTTCCTCCATACTGCTGGCGGGTGGTATGCCTTATTAGTATTATTCTAAGGTATTATTATTATTATTATTTATTATTTTGTAATTTTCATTATTTTATCTTATTTTTATTTAGCTTTATATTTTATTACTTATGTTACAAACAAGTTACGATGCTGGTGACAATAATGTAGATGACGGATCAGACTATCTCTCTGCTTCATCTTTATCTGACTCTAGCTTTCAAAGTTTACCCCAATCTCTAGACTCATTACTTGAAGTAAATTTCGAATCATTTTCAAAAAACTTTAACGTAGTGCATATTAACGCTCAAAGCATCCCCGCACATTATTCTGATTTGTTGACCACCTTCTCCAGTAACCGGAATATCCACGCAATCCTGGTGTCAGAAACGTTCCTAAAACCATGCCTTCCTTCCACCTCCTATTGTCTTCCCGGATTCCACCTCATTCGCAATGACAGGACTGGCAAAGGAGGCGGTGGAGTAGCCATTTACCTTAGAGGGCACTTATCTTTTAATCTTATTAACAAATCTCCATCTGATTATTGTGAATCTTCTGAGCATCTATTCATCGAAGTCCTTCTGGGTCACTTAAAGATTCTCTTAGGCGTGTTTTATAGTCCTAACCTACACATTGATTATTTCGCCAAATTTGAATCCTTATTAGAATCACTGGTACCAACAGCTGACCACACTATTATTTTGGGAGACTTCAACACCTGCTTACTTAAGCAGGATTTTCGGTCTACCCATCTGCGCTCAATTGTGGATTCAACAAACCTTAACTTTCTACCCTTAACTGCGACTCATCGCTTTCCTGGCTGCCAGCCCTCACTGTTGGATCTTGCAATTGTCTCCTCTATTGATCATGTGAGTTCCCATGGACAACTCCCTGCGGAAGCTTTTTCCTACCATGACCTTCTTTTCCTATCCTATAAGATCCGTTGTCCTAAACCCAAACCACGAGTGATCATGCAGCGTAATTTCAACAGTGTTGATACTAATCGCTTCATGTCTGACCTGAGCAATATTAACTGGGATGCGGTGCTTGACGCCCCAACTATCGATCTGAAAATGGAAATTTTCAACTCCAATCTGATCCAAATTTTTGATATCCATGCTCCTCTTCGACCTGTCCGGCTCAAGCATCTCCCTGCACCCTGGCTTAGTAATGATATTAAAGTCATTATGGCCAGGCGCAATGTAGCTAAGGCACGGTTCGGGAAGGATCCGTCGGATGAGAATCGTCTCAAGTATAGAAGGCTACGTAATCGGTGTAGCAGGCTGTGCAGGGATGCGCAACGTCGTCACATACATTCTTCTGTTGCAAATGGTGATCCTGCCAAGGTACGGTCCTTCCTTAATTCTCTTGGGATTGGTAAGGCTAAGACCTCTGTTCCTAACAACCTTGACCTGGCTTCCTTAAACCAATATTTTTCTGCTCCATCCGCCATTCCACATTATTTGAAACAAAGTACATTGCAATCACTATGTCCCTCTCCTAACTCACAGCGTCCTACTTTTTCCTTTAGACCGGTGTTCGAGCGTGAAGTTGGAGATAACATCCGGACAGTTAAATCTAATGCTGAAGGCATGGATGGGATTGGCCGTAGAATGATCCTTCTAGGATTTGAAATTCTTGTCCCTATCCTTTGCCATATTTTTAACTTCTCGCTCAATACCGGTAGCTTTCCAAACTGTTGGCGCCAGGCAGTAGTCATACCCATCCCTAAAACCTCGAACCCTTCCTTACCTTCTCATTTTAGGCCTATATCCATTCTTCCTTTTCTTTCTAAAATCCTAGAGCGTCTTGTCCTCCACCAAGTCAATGCCTTTATTAACTCTAATAATTTCCTTAGCCCTTTTCAATCCGGTTTCCGCCCGGGGCACAGTACAACAACCGCGTTGACAAAAGTTTCCGATGATATACGCCTGGGAATGTCCAATCAACAGTTAACAGCGCTAGTTCTTTTGGATTTCTCCAATGCCTTTAACACTGTTGACTACGATATCCTTCTGGCAATGTTGAGATCTCTCCTAGTCTCGGATAATGTAATCGAGTGGTTTCGTAGCTACCTTTTTGGGCGGCGACAGTGTGTCCGTGCCAATGATAAAATGTCATGCGCTAGCGACGTCACTGCCGGTGTGCCCCAGGGCGGTGTCCTTTCTCCTTTCCTTTTTTCGATATTTATCAATTTTCTCACTCCACTCCTTTCTTGTCAATTCCACCTGTATGCTGACGACCTGCAAATCTATTCTCAAGCCTCCGTCGATAATATTACGAATATGATCGCTAGCCTCAATGCTGACCTTGCGACAATTTATGAATGGAGTCGAACCCATGGCTTAACGGTCAACCCCAACAAGTCACAGGCTATCATCATCGGTGGCTCAAAACAGATAGCTAAGTTAAATAAATTGTCTATCCCTCCGCTCATGCTCAACGGTGTCACACTGGCTTATGGTAACGTTGCCAAAAATCTAGGAGTTCTTTTCGATTGCACCCTCTCGTGGGCTCCACATGTATCGGAAATAAGTCGTAAAGTGTTTGCGGCCTCTGGGTCGCTTAGGAGGTGGAAAAACTTGCTTCCTGTGAAGACCAAGGTTGAACTTGCGCAATCTCTCCTTTTACCGATCTTAGACTATGCTGATGTCTGCCTTATTGATTTAAATGAGGACCTACTCAACAAACTACAACGCCTCCAAAATCTCTGCATCAGATTCATCTACGGTTTGCGTAAGTTCGACCATGTGTCTGAATACAGGCAAAAGCTTGAGTGGCTTCCTATTAGGTTGCGTCGTGAAGAACATATTCTCACTCTTGTTTTTAACGTACTGTATGATCCTTGTACTCCTTCTTACCTCAAGGAGTGTTTCCGATTTCTCGGGGTGGATCACAACAGGGATCTCAGGTCAAATACTGATAATGTCCTAAAGCCTCCTTTTACTCGGTCTGGATATTTTAAGGACTCTTTTACAGTGAAAGCTACGTTTCTTTGGAACCAACTACCGCCTGAAATCCGTCATTCTAAATCACTTTCAACTTTTAAATCCAAACTGCACAAGCATTTACTACTCCAGTCAACTGCTAGTAACATATTGTTATAGTTTTTTTTTTTTTAAGTATATATTTTTTTTTATTTAAGTAGGTATGTATGTATGTATGTATGTATGTATGTATGTATGTATGTATGTATGTGTGTGAAGGGTATTATTTGTACTTATTTATTTAATGTTAGCGCACTTCCTCTATCTCTTTCTTAGATTTTCTTACCAAAGGTTGCCTGGAAGAGATCGCTTGTAGCGATAAGACCGCCTTTGCCCATATTACTAGCTTTAAGTTTTTGTTTAATTAATTCCAATTCATTTGTGTGTGAGCAATAAAGAATTTATCTATCTATCTATCTATCTATAATAAATTAATAATAAGAACTATTGAAGTTAAATTAATTTAACGCGCTAATCACATTTTACATCTAATATATTCCAGCACTTTACCTCTTAGAGTTACAAAGAGAGGCGGTATGTTATCAGTTTAAATAAGTAGATGAATATTAAATTTCTACTTTTACAACCGCTGAATTGTTATTATGTTTCCGAGACTCAATGTTAAAGCATTTGGTTGACTCAATTAGTTAATTAGGGCACAAAGTTGGGCAATAACCGGCAGTGGGCAGGACGCCTGCCCACAAACACCCGCCGATAACAGTGTACAGCGGCTTCACAGTTTCATAATTACTTTGTCACAGCTGCTCCTTATGAAATGTAAACATCTATTGTATTCTCTTATAGCAGATGTAATTTGGCTTCCCATTTCGGCGGAATGTGAAGATGTGTGCCGCGACGCGACGTTGTATCCGTCAACGTCACCTGTTGCTAAATGATAAGTGTGATAGTGTCACTGTGTTAGTTAGTTACTCGTACTAGTGTAGTAATCTTACTAGCATTAGCTAGTCAAAATTATAAAAAAGTGTGAGAGTGTGCGCTTTTTTACATATACTAATTTAAAGTTGTCTGCCTGCAAATGTAGTAGGCTACAGTGTTCGCTTGCCAGGGGCGGGCCAAGTGCCTGTTCGCTCCAAGAAAGAAATAACACCCTCCTTAAATTAGCGGAGTTTCGTTCCTCCATTAAATCGTGGAGCAGCTGTTCCCATCACGATAACACTCTTGCGGCCGCAACAATTAATCTCAAAGTTGCGTAATAAAAGCGGAGGCAACTATAAAGACCATTGTCCCCCCCCCTCCCCCCTCCCACACCCTCGTAAACTCAGAGCACAACGCAGTTTACGAGCGGAAGCATAAAACGTATGGCCTTATTAATTTATAACATTTTATTCTTACGAGCCACAAAAACTTTTAAGTCCCGCTACGTAACGTTCGAGCGCGATGAGAGCTTTGAAGTCCGAGTTATCGCAGCAAAAGGAGCAGAAAAAGCTTTTAAGCAATCACAGTTTTAACATCCTTATTGGAAGCTGGAGAGCAAATACAGCCATTTGCGGACAGCTCGTTACGACTGGTTACTGCCGCGCCGGACATCGCGGCGGTGATAATCTGCAGCCGACTTGCTCACCTTTGCAAGACTTCAATCGAAAATTGCCAATTTGGACATTCGGGCGAGTTTCAGTCGGTCGAGTTGACAATAACTCACATTTTTAGGTTTTTGCAGTTACACACTTTAACATAGTTAATAAAGTTATATGATCCCAATAAATTGCACCGGGTCAACAGCAGAACGTTTATACATAAAGCTTGCTGGATCAAAGCGTTACTGGTGCGTTACCAACCCTATAGCACGAGGAATCGCTAGTCTGGTAGAAGCCGGGCCCATTCCTGGTGCCGCTAATCAAGTCGCGGAGAGGAGCGCCCGAGCCGCCGCCGCCGCCCCGCCGACGGCGCCGCCGCCATTCATTAACATTTGATTAATTCTAAACGTTGAGCCGCGTCGATGGCGGATGTGGGCTAAAGCTGTTAAAAAGGCATTAATCCTTTGAGAGCGGTTGCTATAACATGTGCACATGATTTAGTATGCCATATCAAAAACTCTGCACTAAGTTTCAGTATTTTATGTTGAGTATTTTGTATCAGCATATTCACACGATCATGGAAATGGGACGCTTTGGATACGATCCAATATTAAACGCCGTATTATGAACAGATATTAAAAGCGCAATTCAATCAGCGACATAAGTGCATGCGCGGCCGCAGTCTGGTAATCCCCGACAGAACGGTCCGACAGTGATCCGGCCGGTAATGAGATCCGCGAGCGACGGCCCGCCCGCGTGGCGCAGCGTGGCGTGTTGTGGCGCGGTGTGGCGTAACGTGGCGTGACGTAACGCAGCGAACAATCAAATCGCTTCGAAAATAATCCTCAACATGGCACGGACCATTTAATGGGCGCGCGGAACACGACAATGTTGCGAACAAATTAATCAGTTGGCGAGTTGCATGGCGGACGCTGTGGGCCCGATCACGTGGCAATTAAGAGCTCAACCACATTATCCAAACAATTATGGTATTTTTTTATAAATGTAGTGCTGTAATAATTACTATTTAAAATTTGAGAGGAAATAAAACGACATTAAATGCTATTTAATAAAGACATAAGAGAGATAGAAGACTACATGGGGGCAGAGACGTGACAACTTGTGCTCGCCATTTGCATGCTAAATTAGCGAATCATGAATGAACTTTTTATAATTTTAACATCTATGTATTTACCATGTTTCTTGTGAATAAATGATTTGATTTGATTTGATTTGATTCGACATATCAAATATTCCGGTATCGAAAAGCAGGCAGCTAACACTGTCGGCGCATAAGCTTGGCAATAAATAAATAAACAAATAAATAAATAAATAAATCTATTTGGTAACTATTTGTTGCACAGTTCCATGGCTTCTTTTATTTATAAGCCCTAATTAATATAATGTTATTATCAATATAGAACAGACATATAAGTAAGTTAATTACTATTTAAACTGAACTACCTAAAAACGTTATAATGACGACAAGTAAAACTTCAGTCACGAAACTAACTATTGCACTATTTTTAGAGTTGTATTTAGCTGACTTCTTCAAACTCTACGTAGCGGCTCTTGTTTGTAATAAGTGGATTTTTGTGTGCATGTTGTAACACTTTCGCCGATTCAATCTAAATGAACGCCGTAAATTTTGTGAAATCCTTAGTACTTACTGATTGTCATACACTTTAATCATAGCTTTTGATAAATGGCTGGACAAAATAAATATATATAAACAAATACATTAAACAATACATTAAAAACAAGGCAAAACTAGTGTGACAAATGCACTGACAGCAGCTACTAAACAATTATGTTTTTGGAAATTTATATTTCTTAGGAGGGTAGGTACTGTAGTTATTTCTGAAACTTATGGATTCACGAATATTAAACTTATCAATATTAATTAAACTAATAATCTTTTTATAAATTAAGTAAATAGTAATTATCACCGTTTATTTCTACATATTTTGATAAAGTAAGTAAATGGATGTTATGATTTGAGTGAAGCCATACACTGTTTTGTTCATCCTTTTACCGAATGATATCGTAAGTCTCACTCATTCAATCAATGATTAGTGTTTGACTGTTTAGGCTAAAGACCTAAGTTTGTTCGAGAACGATTCGGTTATTAAGGTTAGCGGCGTGGTGCACGCGTGCTCTTTTTATTCATCACCGCCCTGTCAGTCAGTCTCATCTGAAGAGATTGCGCTACGTAATATTTATTTACTGTTCTGGTGTGTCATACAAAATATAACCCCAAACTTGGGATCCTTCTACCAGGCAGCGACGACTACCGGCACGCACCCTACCTACCTACATTCCGGAGGCAGTATCCTGCGACGGATAATCTACCCCCACCCGGTATCAAGATCTCACCGGCGCAGTCGATGACACGTGTCTAGGCTAGACACCGAAGTGCGCGCGCGTTCCAGACTCCGCTCGAATCTAAGTCCTCCCTTAAAATCGCGCGACAACACTGAGCACTACAGCGACCGACGAACACCCACCCTGAACGAATAAATTTTGTTACACCAGATTTTATCTTTTATTTCTAATTATTTTCTGGAACTGGTGATGCCTAATATCCTAAGCGTTCCAATGTGTTTTTTTTTTAGAAATTTCATATTCTGTACGCGTTTTTTATAATTAATTAATATACTCACCGATTATTTTTATTGTTATTGGTTATGGCAGAATAACAGAGGCTGCGGGTCCCCTGCAGCCACTGAGTCATACATCTTTTTGTCTTAACGACAAGTTATGTTGATCAATGTGCGTTGTAATTTTTTTATTGTATGTTTGAGACAAATAAACAAATTTTTATTTTATTTTTATTTTATACCATAACATTAGTTGCACCATAACATTACACACACACACACACACACACACCCCACGCACCCCACGCACACACACACCGCCACACACACAAAATATAATGCAGTCAAAACAAAGCAAAAAGTATTAATGAAAAGGAAAACAAGAAAAAACAAATTAATGAAAATATAAACAAAAAGCAGTGTGTGAGGCCAACAAGGACCCTATCTCAGCATGATGCCCCCACGACACTCAGAGATGGGCCGAGTACCGTAGGAACGCTGTTATTCTGACAGGGCCGGGGGGAGACGACGCGCCGCGACGACGACAAATAAAATGTCTGGTTATGATCTATACATATAATAAAGCTAAAAAGGGTCGAAAATGGAAGATATTCGAAAAAAAGTTGGCTGGGGATACTTAGAATCGATAACACGTTCCAACAGTTTTTAGAATTTTTGTCTGTTTATCTGTTTGTCTGTTTATTTGACCGCGCATCACGTAAAAATGGCTGAACGGATTTAGATGAAACTTTTCACATAGACAGACCATGACCAGGACTAAAATAAAGGATACTTTTTATCCCGGTAACAGGTTCCTGTGAGATAGTGTAGTCTTCGCGAACAAAGTCGCGGGCGACAACTAGTAAATAATAAAAATAAAAAAGAAACAAGGTAATTAAAAACAAAATACATTAGATATTTAATAGTCAATTAGTATAATATAAAAGTAAATAAATAAATATTAATTAAATATAAATAGCCACGATCCTAAAACAAAATTGGCTGTATGGGCTAGCCCCTTTGTCCTCCTCTCATGACAAGTTGTCAAGACGACATTTGTGTTGTGATAAATAAAATCATAAAAAAAGAAGAAGAAATGCTACGTAAGGGCCACATGTGGGCCACGTGCTTATAGAAACTTGTATAAACGGAAAGCCAGACTTGAGCTCATAACGTGGCAAGCGAATGTTGGATGGAGGCACATACTTAGTGGGGATGCTATGGAAGTTAGGCAACGAATGCGGGAAGGAGGAAAAAGGATTGCTTGCCTCTACGCGGCAATGGGACGCGATCTCAGACCTGCGCCAAGCAAGACGTGCGTAACGATCAATTGTTATTAAGTGAGAGTCACCTATTTGTAACGTAACGTAACGTAACGTTATTTCTATAAAGTTTAATTGGTAGTGGTAAAGCAGGTAACGTGATAAGCACAAGTATCGTTCCTTTACATTCCCTAATGCGCTTTAGCTAATTCGCATAGAGCGGTTGTTAATTCACCGGTAAGAATGGATTTGCGTACTTACTAATTTAACCCAAGTAACGATACCAAGCATAACGTTACCTTTGCTATTAACGTTACCTTCGTATGACAGTTTAACGTTACCTGATTTTTAACGTTATTCAGAGCCCTGCTTGTGGAGCCCGCCCGGAACAGCTTATTACTCGCGGATCGTGTGTTATCGCGCGCCTACTCGCGAGTAACGAACGGCGGCGGCGCCGGCGGTGGCGGATGGATTCTCCGGCAAACGACTTTCGTTTACAGTGGATCGTTTTCCGTCGCTTTGAAATAATAAAGTCTCAAAGTATGATTTATGTGTTGGGCGGTGCAGCGGTGATTAATGCGAGCGCGCAGGTGAGCTGCCGCCAAAGATGGGATTAGGCTTCCTTGTTGACTGAACACAGATAGAGGAGGTTTTGTAATATTTTTAGCGTCGATAAGATTGCCGTCAAAACTGTGAAGTTTATTTTAATAATTTTAGTTTGCTAAACTAGTTATACTAGGTAGTGACGCGCGTTCCACTAATAAATATCACCATTTCTTACTGTTCCCTGAGGAGTCGTAAGAGGGTGATATAAGGTAGAATAACTATTCAAACATGTGCTATTTACATAAATTTGCCAAGGCTGTATGACAATAGAATCAGTCTCTGAACATATTATTATTTAACCTATCACACAAATATTTTGTCAATACGAAATTCATCACCAAAGTTATTTAAAATGTAAATAATTTACTATTTATTAACATTCTGTTAGGTAACAAAAGTTTTTATTCTTATTTAAACAGGTCTTTTGATGATGTGATGTTGAAATTTAAGGTTTCATTAAATAAAACCTTTTTCCAAAAAGCTGGTTGAACCCTTTGTGACCACAGTCTATTATGGTTTTACGCTTATTGCGAGTGACAACATCCGACAGGCGGGGAATTGAATATAGATTTGCCTTTATGGAAACAGCCATTTCAAATATGTATTTTATTATACCTATCGACGAAATTTAATCTGAAATATTAATTATTGAAATCCTAACATAGCTCTTATTTTGCATTATAAGTAACTCCAGAATGTAATGCCATGTGCCAAAACTGATGCCACTGATGAGTGAGGTTAACTGATGCTACGCTGCACCAGTTATCTTCGCGTCTGGACTCCATTTCCACTTAACATCAGGTGGGATGGAGTCCTTTGCCGAGCTATCTATGAAAATAAAAATAAACTGCCGTAATAAGCATTTGGTGGAGCCTCAGTATAATATACAGCGGCCATTTAAAAACTGTACGTGAGCTGCTTATGTCAATGTGTTTTGCTAACCATTTTTTTATTTTCAATTAATCCAAGACAGTGTAGTCAACTTCATTTTTGTCTGACTGTACCATTACAAGAATTCCAAGTGGCAGCAACTCGCTGGCGCGTAGTGACCGCCGATTGTAAACACACGTTTCATGCATGCCCTAACATGCATGCATAACCCAACATGCATGCATGCTCTCACATGCATGCATGCCACGCGGCGCACGTCGCTGGAGACGGCTCCCGTTATATTTATACGTGTGTAATGCTATTCTCGATACATTGTTATGAGTACCACTAGGGTCGATATTAGGTCCTTTCTTGTTCTTAAGAATAATTATTTACCATTATATGCGGAAAATGTATGCAAACGGTTTTCTTCTTTATCTTTATTCGACTCATGCGGTTGTTCCTTGACTACAAAACTGATATTCCTTTTAGTTCCTTCATCATAATAAAACTACTACCTACCTGTAAATTATTAAAGACTTTGTTTTAATTGAATAATTTTACAAAAACTTTGGAAGTCTCCTCCCTGGACACCGACCGTTCACATTCCCCGTACAGCATCACCGAACCTTTTGATGTCAGAACAATGTTTCTAACTAGGGTTATCGCCTTTTTATCGTACGAAAACGCTGGAGCAAAAGGTCTATAATTGTAGGGAACTAGGGAGCGGTGTCCTGCCTAACGCCCATATAAACCTCCATAAAAGTGTAAATAATCCGTGTTCCAGCGGGTTCACCGTTGTTAGCCAGTTTTGCCGTTTATGAGTTTAAGTGGACGATATAGCAGCATCGCAATTACACGGACACCTCGACATGTTTAAACGAAACAAAATTACACAACATGTTTTGTGTATGTACAGGTAATGTACACAGAAAATACTCTTTTACATAACATAGGTTGAAATTAAAGCACACTTGAACGCTTATGGAGATTGCATATAGCATTTTCCTTGATCACTGGCACAAAATGTGCGCGTCATTAAAACCCATCTTCTATAAAAATATAATGACGTCCTGACTGACTGATTCATTGTTGCCGAGCCGAAACCGCTGGAGCTAATTAGATGAAATTTGAACTGTAGGTGAATTGTGTGACGTAATCAGCCACTAAGAAAGGATTTTACAGAAATCATACCTTAAGGGGGGTCAAATAGGGGGTGAAAGTTTGTATGAAAGTCCGTCAGTCTATAAGTAAAATAAATAAAAATTGGTATTCGGCTTTGTAAAAAGAAATAAAGTATGACGTAAAAAATCTCGAGAATTTTGTTTATTTTCTTTTAAAGGAGTAAAAAAGAGAAGAAGGTTTTTTGGGGAAATTGTTATTTTTAAAGTATTATCTATATAAATGAATAATTTAATCGATCTATAGATTTTTCAATAAAAATAAATGACATGTTTTTTGCATTTTTCAAAAAATCTCCTGCATTTTTCAAGGGTGAAATAAGGGTGAAAAGTTTGTATGGAAATCTGTCATTCCTAAAATTTCGGTATTTGGCCTGGTTAGAAATTATGAAGTGTTTCAGGATTTTTGGAAAATGATCCCTTAGGCAGCTGTCCCATCGCCGCCGGCGAGTAACCGAGGAACTATCGACTATTTTCTTGGTCAAGAAACGTACAATAGATATGTACTGATGTAAATTTGTTAACGTATATTTTTTATTTTGTGTTTATTTAGCCAGCGAGTACTCGCTTTTGTAGTTTGCAGCTGGCAAGTACTCGCTTTACTAGTGATACTTGCTTGGCGGTCAGATCACTCGCCGAGCGACCAACCAGTGGTAATTTTTCTACATAGAGCGCGGATCTGAGTTCTAGGAATAGCTAACATACTGAATGCAGAACAATTATTTGAACTATCATTATTGTCTAGTTCAGACGACGACGATGATGTACCTACGTTATAATAGCATTTGTGTAGTAGCAGCGGCAGTTCTGAAAAACGGAAGAAAAAAAGGAATATTTTGAAAAGAATAATTTGGATGCCAAATATTAAATATTTCAGAAGAGAATACCTACAGTGAGTTTAAACTATTCAACGAGTTGTCAAATGAAGATTTTCGTATTTATTTAAGAATGACAAGACAACATACAATAATAACGAGATGTACGTTTTTCTTAAATATACGGTTACTGTGTTTCTAATATATACGATATCGACGTGATCGACGTGACAAAGTCACAACGATTTTGCTTGTGTAACTGGAACAACAGTCACGGTGATTGAAAAATAACGACTTTGATCCATATCTACAGGACTAGGCGAGTGGCGCGAGTAATCGCCCATCGCACAAGAACACTCGCCTATAGCCCAGCGACAAAACTATCGGAACTACAACTCGCTTGTCGCTGCTCGCCAACTCACTTCTTTCTTTCTTTCTTTAAATAAAAAATATTTGACTTTGAATTGACTTTGTAAGTCAAAGTCAAATATTTTTTATATATAATAAATAAATAATAAATATATTTATTTATATATAATAAATAACATATAAATAAACTTTAGAAAAGTGCTTTTGAATTATGGTGCTTCTAGTTTCTAGCTCTACTCGCTACTCGCTCATCGCCGGCGGTGGGACACCTGCCTAAGGTAGGGGATGACAATTTGTACAGAAGGTTTCAAAAAGGACCAAATTTACTTATATAGAGTGGTCTATATTACGTTATTTTGCAACACTTTTTATGCATCGATGGGCTTTTTAATGATATAAAATGAAAATCTTAATGTTGAAATGACGTGACATGTTTAGTTGTTTAACCCTTTTTACTTATACCCTTGATATTTACCTTTAATAAGTTTGACTTTTATTACCCACGTGAGCAAAACCGCGAACAAAAGCTTGTATTCTATATATTAATACGTGAAGCAAAATCTTTGGATCCCTTTTTAAGCAAATTGCGCGCATGGAGGAGTGTGAGATTTGGTACAGTTAAAGTTTATATGGAGAAGATCTCACAAACGGTAAAATATATGTGTGTAATAAGTCTTACAAATACATTAAATTAAATAAACATAGTTTCATACATTTTTCAAAAATTTCAAATATGGAAGGGGAGCGGCCGAAATCTGTCAATGCCAATCCAAACTCATATTCTATCTTTTTAATTTTTTTATTGCTTAGGATACAATCCGTGCATCTATACAGGGTGACACAGAAGACGAAATACAAAACATGTTTTTCAAACTTACCTACCTAGTGCTAATAATCCAAACTATGTTCCGTGTTGTTTAAATAATAGCAATCGTTGTACCATTGTTTTAATAATTTCCGTTATTTTTGACCCCATCATGGTTACCCTAACTACTTTGTGTAGAACAAAAAGGTTGAAACTACTTTGTAGTAAACACTCACCTTGTTTATCATCAAGACTGACAATTTAAAAATAAAATGACGCATCGTTGAAGTTCCTTGTCATAACAAGAAGATATTGATTTAATCAGTTTCATTTGACGATTGGAAAAATTTAAAGATTGGTTAAGTAATAATGCCACCTCCTTATCCATTCACAAACATTCAACGATTACGTATGGTAGAATTTTAGTTTACGTCGCGGAGTACGGTGCAGACGCAAGTTCTTTTTCACGAACTCTACCCAGAGTGTCCGATCCCCACACGGCAATTGATAAACGACTGTCTGCAAAATTTGAGGGACTATGGGCAATTCGCAGTTCCAATTCATGCCCAAGGCAGAGGCCGGCAACCAAGATACACAGAACAGTTTCGAACATGAGTACCTACTTAGGTATTTCATCCGCAATCCTGAAGCAAGCACCCGAGAAGCAGCGGCACGATTCGGAACAACCCAAGTTTTTATTTGGAGACTATTACAATCGGAAAAAATGCACCCTTTTCATTTTCAACGGGTGCAAGATATTGTTTTAGCCGATTATCCCAAAAGAACACGGTTTTGTAGGTGGCTGTTGCAAAACCTGAATCATAACATTTTGTGTTCAGACGAAGCTACATTTACAAGAATAGGTTTATTTAACCCACACAATGAACATTGGTGGAGCGATGTCAATCCGCATGTGACACGAAGAGATTCCTTTCAAACCAGATTCTCACTTAATGTTTGGGCGGGTATCCTCAATAATTATGTAATAGGACCTTATTTTATTGAAGGTAACCTTAACGGAGAAAAATACGAAAACTTTTTGAGAAACGTTTTGCCAATGCTGATACAACACATACCAGTGGAAAATGTTCAAAATCTGTACTATCAGCAAGATGGAGCTCCAGCTCATTTTTCTCTGTGGGTTCGAAGGTACCTTGATCAAGAGTTCCCCAGGCGTTGGATAGGGCGTAACGGTCCTGTAGAATGGCCACCTCGTAGTCCAGATCTAACGCCGCTGGATTTTTTTTTGTGGGGTGAAGTTAAAAGGCAAGTTTATAAACGCCAATCAAATACGGTCGCAGAACTCCGCCAAAAAATTGTACAAGCATTTGAAGTCGTAAAAGCCAACGAATTTGTACTTGGTAGAGTTCAGAGGAACATCCGACGTCGTGCAGAGCTTTGCGTACTGGAAGGCGGTGATCATTTTGAGCACTTGTTGAAATACGTTTAAATTTTAATAAAATACTGCATGCTTGTAAATAAATGATTTGATTTGATTTGTTTTATCAAAATGTTTCACTTGTGTATTGATATCAGAAATTACTTCTTGCGACTGACTACTTGACACACAGATTACGTTAGATAATGTGACAAGTACCTAAGTAACTAACAAGACGTCACCAAACGCCCAGTGACCAAACTTACAGGAATTCATTAAATTATTTTGTTAGAAAATTAGCAAAAGTTATTTAGATGAATTTTAATTAATGATGTAGTGAATAATGTTCTTTGTCATTAACCGAACCATAATTAGTTATTTTGTATTACGTCTTATGCGTCACCCTGTATAAAACATTGTTTCAAAAATGGAATCGGATGAAACGGAGTAATAAGGGTTATTGACAAAACTTATTGTTTTTTTTTTTTAAATTTCATTTTGAAATCGGTGGTGCTGTTTATGAATAATATTAAAAAAATATATTTGGAGGTACAATAAGGCGGCAACTTTTTTTTTATTAGGTAGCACTATCCTCAGTACAATATTTTGGCTTTTGTGATTATTCTGAGGCTCTATTCATCTTTGACAACTTTAAAAACGTCGAAATGGGTATACGTTTTAGGATTTCCGTGGGTACCAATTATGAATATGACATCTATTTCGAGACCCAAGATGACCGACGTGATCCTTTTTGAAAAGTCAATATGGGTATCGTTTTTAGAATTTTCGTGGCTGCCAATTATGAATATGACATCCATTTCGTGATCCAAGATGGCGGACGCGATGTTTTTTTTCAAAAGTCAATATGGGTATCGTTTTTGTGGTTTTCGTGGGTGCCAATTATGAATATGACATCTTTTTTGAGGTCCAAGATGGCGGACGTGATTTTTTTAAAAGCCAATATGGGTAACTTTTTTAAGGTTTCGTTTCACTATTTCGTAATCCAACACACAAACACTATTAGATTTTCCGCTGTGGTCATAGTCGTACAGTTTTTATTTGAAATTTATTAACCGTGACATTTTGTAGTACTATTGACATTGTTTAAATCTAATAATTTGGACTAACATCATTTTAATTTGCTATTATTGTTAATATTAGTTTTTAACAAATTGTATTTATAATTTAAACATACTGGCGTTTTGGGCAACAGTAAGTCGGTATGTACCTAAATGTATGAATAAATAAATTAAAACAAATGAATACAATTCCTGTAGTCAAAATAATTAACAGTTTTTTCACGCCTTTCTTGACATTGAAATGCGGGTGTGACACATTTCAATGACCCTGGGAGACTCTTAAGTCAAAGTCATGCAGCACCGCACTCACAAGTTGATAAGGAGACGGAGCGCAGAAAATAAAATGTATGTACGAGTAACAAAATATCGCCTGATTCCATTAATATTTACAGCTTCATGCAAACCATTCAGCCGAAATAGTAAACATATTTAATTAAAATTACGGTCGAATTTCGGCCACTGGGCGACCGCTAGTTCAAATAATTATCCTTCTCGTCCAAGTAGCACTAATTATTATCATTACACTCTAAACACGGTACCCTAATGTTCTGGCTATAGAACAATTAGGCCCACAAAGTGATAGCAACCGTAAATGAAAAAAACTAATAACGTAGGATTGTGCCCAAAGCGATAATACTGCGAATGCCGGGCGGTTGTGGAATACTCACCTGGGGGGCGCACGGTAGGCTGAAAATCGACTTTCATAGACTTAGAGATTTCAATTTGCAAATGCTGGATTTTTTGCTGGATATAGCTTCTATTAGCTATTACTATATACAAAAATGATATCTGAGGTAATTCTGCTCAAAAACGAAGGAGTTATTTTTTTTTTACGAAAATTTTGTATGGAGCAAGTATGAAAAATCCGTAATATCCTTACAGGTGGTTATAGTACTAATTATTAATGATTTTTTGTGATACTCCACATAACGGTTACTGCTGCCGTTTTTTTTTTAAAAATCATCGAAATATTTTAATTTATTTTTAAATATGAAGCGGTTTATTTTTGTGTCTAAGTTAAAAAACACAGACTTTAAACCACATGTAAGATAAAATAGCATCACGCCTACAGCCCCGAAGGAGTAGGAAGAGGTTTATAGTACACCCACACTTCGGCAGCTATTATGTTTGAGCTAGATATTTATCAACACAAAATGTGTTTAAAAACAAGTCATTTGATGGATATGTAGCCATACTGTCAGAAGACACAATCTTTAATGTTACAGCATCTAATCGGTTCATTTCTGTTGGTTTTGCTAAGCACAGGTAGCACGATGCATTTGATCTGGCTTCAGAAAGGTACGTGCAGACTTTAGCGTCGATCATTGTCATCATCAGTTGATGAGTCACCCTGTTACACTTACTGCACTCTGTGGGGATAAGAGCCTTAATTTCATCATCCATTTTTCTTTTTTGATCAATGACGACTGCTTCGCTCTCCTTCACAAAAGTAAACTGAACTGGACGACAATACAAAGCTGAGCATGGTTATGGGTTCGTCCATAAAGTATTATCTCCATTAGTCAGTTTTAGTGGCACCAAGGAGGTCATGAAAATGCTTGAATCATCTTGCTCACCCTCCATTCTCTGCTTGTATCGGCTTTGGTTGGAAGCACCATCAAATCCCCACTTGGATATCAGCTTTAGCTGCTTATTTTGCACATCGTCAGAAAGACTTTGAAGGATCCTCGTCACCGTGATGTCGAGTAAAGCTTGAAGTGTAATCCTAGCCGATGAATCCGTCACTGACACTGATTGCTTCGGAGGATAGCAATCAAGCTTGGTCTGTTGTACTTTATAGTAGGATGGATAAATATCCCTAGCACCTTCCCGAGCGCCTGCCTCTCGCAACGTGATGTATCGCCACTTTGACAGTTTTAGTGAAAGAAGCAATCCAAGCGCTTTTTCTGGTGTAAATATGACAGTTTTCACTGGTTTCTTAAGCGTTTTATTAATTTTAATGGCTGCTTCAGGATTTTTCAGCATATATTCGATTACAAATGCGATATCCTCATGCCCTTCTTCTTTTAAATGTGCTGCAGCTGCATATGCCAATTCCCGTGAATCTTCGCCTGTATGATCATGAAATCTTCTCTTATTCTGTTTGCTTCCCAGATCTTCGAATGGTTTTTGGGACCTTTTTGTCATTGTTCCAACGGACGATGATGTCGATGGTTCTGGAGAGACTGAGAGTGCACTTGGTATCTTATCAACAGTTGGCTTTTGATTAACTAAAGTTCGCACACAACTTGGCCAATCAATATTTGCTTACAGCCAATTTTCGTACTGTCTTCTGAAATTATCAATGAATCGGTTGAATTTCTGCCACCTCTGTAAGTCAGCTCGCGTGAATCTCCGACAAAATTCTTTGAGAGTTACTCGATCTTCGGCAAAAAGGCAATCGCCTAGGCGGGATACAACTGCACCAAACAATAGTTCATGATTAAATGAAGTATTCTCACTTTTTAGAAGAACAAACAAGTCTAAATTGGGAATTAAACTTTCCATTTTAAAATTTTATAGTCGCAGAGCAAAGACTTAGTGATAGCAGTTACACAGAGGTCAATAAACTAAATTATTAAGCAAAATTTTAGCCCTTTTATTGCAGTACATCGATAATCAGTTAACTACCCTCATTAGATAGTTTTAAAAGATGTGCTAATGAAAATTCATAATCGCCGAAATTATTTCATAGAATTCAAAGCATAACTAATCAACAAATTAACTTACTTATCAGAAAATGGTGAAAGTAATCCATAGTTGGCATTGTTGCCCGATATTGCAAATCATTTAATCCCTATCTAGACTCATTAGCAGACTAGATCACTGTGATTACTTAATCACTTATTCAGACTCATTAAAAGTATTTTAATTGTATGCAAAGTATGGTTACATATCCATCAAATGACTTGTTTTTAAACACATTTTGTGTTGATAAATATCTAGCTCAAACATAATAGCTGCCGAAGCGTGGGTGTACTATAAACCTCTTCCTACTCCTTCGGGGCTGTAGGCGTGATGCTATTTTATCTTACATGTGGTTTAAAGTCTGTGTTTCTTAACTTAGACACAAAAATAAACCGCTTCATATTTAAAAATAAATTAAAATATTTCGATGATCTTTTTAAAAAAAAACGGCAGCAGTAACCGTTATGTGGAGTATCACAAAAAATCATTAATAATTAGTACTATAACCACCTGTAAGGATATTACGGTTTTCCTTGCCGTTTCAGAGATAATCGGATTTTTCATACTTGCTCCATACAAAATTTTCGTAAAAAAAATATAACTCCTTCGTTTTTGAGCAGAATTACCTCAGGTATCATTTTTGTATATAGTAATAGCTAATAGAAGCTATATCCAGCAAAAAATCCAGCACTTGCAAATTGAAATCCCTAAGTCTATGAAAGCCGATTTTCAGCCTACCGTGGGGCGGCTCGGCGAATACTTCCTGATTCTTTGTCGCCACCTAAATAACACGCCATATAATCTACAGTGGATACTTACACTGTAGATAATGAGCGTGTTATTTAGATTAGTACCTACACTAACTGCCAGAGTAGGTATAATCAAAAACGTTAAGATAATGTAATGATATTTAACTACTTATTCTCCAATTTTCCGCACTTACGGAGTTTACTATGATTTTAATTTAAAGAACTCCTTTTTAAATTTGTTATTGTTGCCCTGAGATTGTATCGTCAGTCTCGACAGCTTATTATAAGATCAGTCACCCTGAATGTGAAAGGTTATTTATTACAGCTCAAAGCCCAATTAAGAGAGTCGCTTGTTGTTTCTTTTAAAAAAGATTTTAGATTATGTTTGTATACCTACCTAATTTTTATGTACTTTAATAAGTACATATGTTTAAATTGGCACAAAGTATTTTACTGAAAGCTATGATGGCAAATGCAATATCCACCCAGCAATACTAGGAAGCTTCCCGATCACGGGAAGCTTCCTAGAAACTATGACGAGTTCTCTCGGGCGTTCATTAAAAAGCCCGTTTGTTATTACAGAGCAGCTCGCGGCACCATGATGGCGTGGGAGACGGTACTATTAACACAAAATTAGGAGATTTCAGAAGGCAAGCTTCAAACAAACGCGCTCGAGCAACGCACACGTAGACAACCTCGGCACGGGCACGGAATTACGCAACAGCAGCGCTCGGAATGTCCCGAGACCCGAGACCCGAGACCTGAGACCCGAGACCCGAGACCCGAGACCCGAGACCCGAGACCCGAGACCCGAGACCCGAGACCCGAGACCCGAGACCCGAGACCCGAGACCCGAGGCCCGAGACCCGAGACCCGAGACCCGAGACCCGAGACCCGAGACCCGAGACCCGAGACCCGAGACCCGAGACCCGAGACCCGAGACCCGAGACCCGAGACCCGAGACCCGAGACCCGAGACCCGAGACCCGAGACACGGCTGTCGAAAGATACTTACATATATTGCAACAATCTCTTGTGTACATCTGCGAGTAGTCCCAGATGTACATCCCAACAACACAACATCTAAAAGGAATAAAATAACCAATGCAAATAGATGCCGTAACGTTATTTCGTATGTCATCTACATTCCAATATCTATTTGCTTATTTTTACCGTTTGAGAAACATCGATGCTGAAGCAACGCCCGCGATGTGCACGTAGCGAGTTGAACAAACTTCTGAACTTTATAAATATGATAACAATAGTATTTTCCGGCAAAGCTGCTCATTGAGAAGAACAATAACTAATCCAGCTCATTACGAAACTTTGTGCTAACTAATATCGCATTTCCTTGATAAGAAGCCAGCGCGCGTTAACTATGTAGACATGTAGACGCGGACTCCAGATCGACTCGAGCACTATTACGTGTTAGCAACACAATGAGGATAGGTCATTTCAAATCTAGGAAAACAACGCCAGTTAGAATCGAAAGAAAATTAATAAATGTGTTTTACCCTTGTTTTACCAATAAATTACTTTTTTTAAAGAATCTATGCGCCAGAGTGGGTTTCAGGCGTAAGCTATACTGACTTGCAGACTTTTCGATGGTCAGCTTGGAAAAACGTAGATAGATTACAGATTTAAGCATTTTATAAAAAAAAAAGTAAATGGCGATTAATATAGCGATTAACTTTTGAGTCAAATAAATCTAAAGGTACTACTAACCCGCTCGGTGCGTGTTCATCAATTATTTGCCGTGCCAGGTACTAATAACAATATCTCAAAAAATGCACCTCTGTTACGTATGTCTCGTTTTCATAATAACCTATGTTCTCACAAGGACATCTTTAATTGTAGTTTATGTATGTTTAAATTGTCATTGTTGCGCGATCCTTAAATAGGTGTTTTGAATTTCGAAATTAAAGTTAAAAATCACAAACACAATCATATTATAAAATGAACACTAAGCATATCCCTTGTGATTTGTTTGCTGTTAACTTTTTTGATCAATGCTGTGTACAATTTGTAATTGGGATATAGATTTATCCCCTCAGCTAATTTAGCACATGTGTAATATAATAATGTCATCATCATCAGCTCATTTTTATGTCCTCACTGCTGGGGCTCGGGCCTTCCCTATGGATGGATATAGGGAGAACGGGCCATAAACCACCACGCGGGCCCAGTGCGGTGCGGTGGTTGTTAACGACTGCTAATGCAGCCGGGACCAACGGCTTTACGTGCCTTCCGAAGCACGGAGGAGCTCGAGATGAAACATTTTTGTCACCCATGCAATGACCGGCCTTTGCCAAAGTTGCTTACCACTCTCATACCGGGCGCGTTAACCACTGCGCCATCGAGCTCCTCGTAATAATGTATTGGTCTATATTCTGTATTTTGTACCTTACAAAATAAAATAAAATAAATAAATTCCGGTCAGTTCTTTCGTGCCTAGTGTCAATACATGAATCAAACAGCTTAATGTCCTTAGTACAGAAGAGAATGTGGGAAGAGGTTGCTTTTAAGCTTACCGTGTTGATTTCCTAAGGTGGTTGATGACTAGCTGGACCTAGGGGTTTCTACCATGGCCAATATCTTTATGATGCTATGATGGATAGCCTTACCCATAACCGAGCAATACCCGAAGATCTCTGTGCTTGTTCGTTTAGGTTGACTTGTGTATCATTGAAATAAACCTGACTGGTGAATTTTATCAATTTATTTTATGTTTATATTTTTAACCATATTTTATAGAAGTCTTTGGACGGTCGCGGTCGGTGGCGTAAAGGTCGGCCGAGAAGGCGTTGGAGGCGATCTCGACTCTATTAAAGAGATTGATGAGAGACCGTCAACGACCGAGACGCATGAAAAGATTTGGGAGAAACCTTTGCCTTGCAGTAAGACGAAATAGGTTTAATACAAATAGGTGTTATGTGCGTGATTTGTTACTACTTATCATATTGCAAATGGTACCTTTGCGTGTATGTGCAAACCCCGTCGCTACTTAACCGAGCGCGGCGCGGGGCGGGGCGGGGCATGCCGGCGCTGGCGCGGATTACTATGCATGAGGCACCACCTGCCGCCTCATCAAGGATTCTCAAATGCCTTTTGACTGTCGCGGTCACAGCTCCTGCTACTTATCTCACATTACATACGAATATTATTCGTATGTAAACTGTGGATAACGAGCCTAATTAGCTGTTGGGTCCAGTTAACATCACCGTTGGATCATGTAAATGATCTACCTGATGGGTTCTAACCCAAACTTCTCATGTGCTATTATAGAACTTCAAGTGGGAAGGGCTGAACCCTGTGATAGGGCTTAATTAGAGTACATTAATTATGTTCCAACTGGTTTCATGTTTTAGTGGTAGGACATGGCTGATCTGACGCCCTTCTATATAGATAGGTATCTATTTAGATTGGGCCACGAATTCCACCGTTCAAGCGTAAAATGTAAAGAAACTCAATGCAATAGCGTTAATGCTCGAAGTACGAGTAGGTATCTCAGCTATGCAATATAGTGCTGGGAACTAGCTCGAGCAGGCGTGCGGCCACTCCACGGCGGCGGGCGCGGCGGCGCGCACGTCCTTTGGCGGCGCGGCGGGCGCACTTGCGACGCGGAATTAGTCCGAAAGAGAAATGCACTCGGCACTGATCCTATTAGTTGCGGACGTTTCATTAACAAGTGTAGCTAACAATATCAATGTCTTTGTGTTCAAAACATTTGTGGGGCCTAAAATTATAGACGAACATTTGAAAGCCATAATTATAAATATAGCTTGCCTAATTCCTAACTGATATTTTATATCTGTAAAAATAGTTGTCGAACATGAATGTCCTTTGGCTTACAGAGCAGCAGATAGTGTTGATTAATTTCGGCGAGATAGATAGAACTGCGATAGCATAGTTGGTAGTGACCTGACCTGACCCGGCATGTCATAGGGTGCGGGTTCGAATCCCGATCGTGAAATTTTTTCATCACTTTGTCAAATTTGAGAGCAAACTCTTCCATAATTTAGTTATATGAATGTTATGAATTGCTGACAAGATAATGTACTGGAATATTTCTGATAAGTACTAGGATCTCTACCTACCTAAACGTAATAAATGTTCTTATACAATACTTTATACACAATACGTATATATATACCTATATATATTATAATTATGATAACAAATGTTCACTCACACTCATATTTTTAGATTTATAGCATTGAAGTAAATATTTGAGTTTTACTCCTCTATTGAGAAGCCCTATTTGAGGACCGAGAAGTATCTTGAGTGGCACCTGCCACGGTGCTGCGCGTCGCGGGCATCGAGCAAGGCGGCTTATTATGAATTCACAGTCCTTTGACCGGCCACCCGCGCACTCGCAGGCTCGGTGCGCGGGACGGGCTCGGCCCATGCACTCTTTGTGCATTACTGATTGGTATTTACCGTTGAGCTACTCGCGGCAATTTTTTACTAGACACTTAATGAAAATCATATCAATAGTAAGGATTTTTTCATAAAATACAACGCTATAGTTGTAGTAGACTTAAATGTTCTGAGTGGTAGAGCCACGCTGCGTTGCAGCACGAAATGGGCTGGCTCGCCCTGCGTAATACCACCCTCTCACAGAATATCGGCGTGAAACAATGACACTAGTTGCTGTTGTGTTTCGTCCGGTGACTGAAAGTACCGGGGGCCCATCTCTCACCCCTCCTCTCTCCCCCCTCCCAATTCCTACTTCTTCCTCAAGATCCAACTTCTTTCTCAAGGCCGGCAACGCATCTGCGATTACTTTGGTTTTGCGGGTGTCCATGGGCGGCGGTGATCACTTTCCATCAGTTGACCCGCCTGCTCGTTTGCCTCCTTTTAACATTAAAAAAATGTTAAATTGGCTTCTTAATAAAATTTCGATATATTTAGGTATGTGAGCGTCTCTAAAACTCCACTTGTCCAAATTAGTTATACATACAAAGTAAAATTAAATATCTATATATTAACAAATGAAGCGAAAACTTCGTGCCCCTTTAAGTACATTGTGCGCACAGAGGATTTGAGATTTGGCATAGTTAAAGTTCATTGGAGAAAGAGTGCAGAAAGATACAACTTATGTTTAGTATGTGTTACACATGGTATAACCATTGTATATTTTGTTAATAATCTACGGTGAAATTTCGGGCACTGGCGACCACGACCGATAATTTACCGAGAGACAACGACGCTATTTATTTTTCAGTACAAAGTTAACTGAAATGCATTCACTACACAGCAAGCGTCGTGCATGTTTGATGCGCGGTCGGCGGCGGCGGCGGCGCGGTGGCGGCGTGAAATTGGCGGCGTCCGTAATATGCATGAGCAGCCTGAACAGACGCCATTACGAATCCGCAATGACCTTTGGCAGGTGCGTGCCGGGCAGCAGCGAGGACACAACAGCGCACTCAGCGCGCGCGCTGGGCGGGACCCCGTTACCAGTTACCGCAACAACTAAATTAGATTAGACAAATCTTTTTTGCGTTGCTTAACACAACAACTAGAAGCTTATTGGGTTGAATAATAAACCAGGGACACTTATAACGCGCGCGTGGGAACGCCAACACCATCCTGAACGTGCTCAGCGACAAGCTGGACAGCCCCCTTCTGGGGCACTGGGTCCAAGCACAAGTGCGCGTGCCCGAAGCCCCAGAGGGCGACAAATACCTTAATTAATTTGTGTTATTATTTGTTTTCTTGTTTTAGTACTTATATTTACTAACATAGTTTTTAAGTCTTTTGTATACTAACAATATTATGGGCAACAGCCTGAAATAAATAGATTTTATTTTTATTTTATTATTATCCTCTTTATTTATTTTCTCTCATATATAAACTTACATTTTTAAATATTTTTTAAAAACAAAATAAATAAAACATTTAAAAATATAAAAATAGCAGATTGCGTCCGTGCTGGATAGCTAAGCACTTTCCTAATGAAACAAAGCAAACTATTTTAGTCGAATGTCATTACTTTCTAGACTTTGATACATACTAATTATTATTCAAAATCAACGGCCTTACTCTAAAACCTTTTTCTAAATTTTTTTACAAAAGATTCTTATTATCAATTAGTTTCATCAAAGTCAGCCCCAAGACTACTATGAATAGTTTTTGCTAAAAAGTTCTGAATTTCGCTATCATCCCACGCTTGGAAAACTTACCCAGTGAGTGCAATAATATGACAACAAAAATTTAGTAAGTTTTCTCCAATCATGGGATTCCCACAACATTTTTGCAAAAGATATTTAAGCTTTTCCAGGTCCATAACGATCTAATCAATATGTCCAATAGGTGATCCCGAAAGCAACCAATCATAGTGCCATCAGTGGAATGCCGGATTTAATCAACGAACTCCCGATGGCTATTTAAAAAGCGCAGATGGGAATCGGAATCCACGCCGATCGCCGCTGCAGCCGAATAATCTCGCAGGTAGGAGGGCTCTCCACTCTGCGGAGACAGCCGGGAATCACTTTCCACATTCCGGGCCATAGCGATGTTGATAAAAGCTAAACCACAAGAAAAGAAACAAAGGAACAAGAAAATATTTGTGCCCATCGATATGTTTATACTTGTAGCAATATTATTTTATCATGCCTAAAGTATGCCTCAGCTTACTGTTGGAGTAAAACCCGAAGTTCCTTGATTCAATTCCCAGGTCGGGCAAAATGTTTTTGGAATCAAGGTTTGTTGGAAAGCGTGGTGATTATAATAATAATAATAAATAATTAAAATCACCACGCTTATGACTACGATTTTGGGTTCAAGGGTTCATCTAATGACAGACAACCGCAAAAGAGATTTCGCGAGTCAACGACCGTGTCTGTGTTATTTCGCATCATTATTCTATTCAGATGCCACTAAATCTAACGGGAGCGGGCTGTGATTTGAATGTTCTATCTCTTTTACAAGACATATCAAATCATACTTAGCTTGTTTAAGATTGGGCTGTTGTTCAATATCACAAGAAGCATTATATTATTGACTAATTTACTAGCTTCGTACTACAAACCACATCAAAGCGGAACTTATAAACCTTGTTAGTGTTAAACAGAGACATGCATCTGCGGCGACGAGGCGGGAACGCTTTTAATTTGGGCACACTGCAAGTGTCACATGAATTTAATTAAGCATTTCTGGACAAATAATAACACGCGCTGGAGGCTGCGGCTGCGGGGCGGCTGCGGAGCGGTTGCGAGGCGGCTGCGGGGCGGTTGCGGGGCGGCTGTGGGGTGGCTGCGGGGCGGTTGCGGGGCGGCTGCGGGGCGGCCTCCACGGAGCTCGCAAGTTGCGCTCTTAATCTGATTGTATGTCGGCATTTTAGTCAGTTGTTGGCGTATAAATAATCCGGTTTTCGGATAAGTTCTACGAATAGAGTGTCAACCGGCTTTGAGCTTACTCCTAACGCACTGAAGCTTATGTGAAATTAAATGTAAAATGCGGAAGGCTCGAGTGACGTTTGCGTATAATACTCTTGTCATTAGATGCTTGTCCAATTTCAAGACGATGGAAGTGTTTAATAAAATGGCGCGACACAGAGGAGGCGTGCTGACGGGGAGTCGATTGAAGAGGCTTTAATGTGGATCGTGCGACTGCGCGGCGTGCGGCACGCGAGGCAGAAGGGCAGCTGGGCAACGAGACGATTGCGATTAAACAATGCCGAATGTGGTGACCTCAAAATGCAGGGAATATTTTTAAAATAAAAACGTAACCAAGTATCTTTTATAGTTTTATAGATATAAAATTCCTAACACCGAATACACGATCTTTAGTCACGAGTTTACGAGCTGAAATAATTGTGAATTATAAAGCGTGTTTATACGTTATCACTCAAATCCTTACACTGAGAAGGTTCACCGCACAAAAATGTAATCATGCGACACACTAAACAATATTCAGCTGCAATCAAACTCTGTGTTTCAATATCCAAAATAGTTTCCCCATGTTCGTGCATCTCTTTGGTAGGCGAGCACAGGTTCTGTTCCCGCGCCGGCGGCGGCGGCACTCGCAATTACCCAGCGATCGGCGACGCCTTACTGAGCAGCACGCACTCAGCTCCGCCAAATTTGACGCGAGAAACGTTTCAAATTGTCTGCTCCCATTCCGGGCGCTATTAAAAAATTCCACATGTGAGCCCAACATAGTAGCATCGAAGTGAACATAACAAATAAAATTTGGCACGTATTTTCACAACAATTACGCTATATTGATTCAGACTGAATCTAGTAATAAAGTAATACTAATTAATACGATTTACTGCAAATCAATTTATGCAATTATTACAACATTTGTAATTTGCTTGCAGGCACTTTTGCCTACACACGCGCCGTATTTCAATCAATAAATGAGTTTAATCACGGTGAGCACTCGACACAGTTGTATCATTTATCTGCTTCTCAATATCATTTCCTATCAGCATCCTGTTTTCATACTAAGCAGTTATCATACCTATCATCTAAAAGTGTGTAAGGCCTGTCCCTAGATATTTTTGGTCCTTCGAAATGAAATGAAATATAATTTATTCACATAAAATAGAGACATTAGGATAGACAGTGATGTATGGGTATGTTTGTCTGCCTTGCCAGCGCATGTGAAATTTAGGTGAAGTGAATAGTAAGTAGTAAGTAATAAAATGTTAACTATATTATTAAATTGATATAATTGATTGTTAGATCATAGATCACACACCCACACACAAAACAAACCACCTCACCTACCTACACTGTTTGTATGTAACTATGTAAGTAAGTTGTCCGTAAAAATTTGCAAACTATTTTTATCATTATTTTCATACTTTTACTTTTTTTTCATAATTTCTTAATTGTCTGCTTATGCTGCCTTGTATTGTACCCTATGTGGAGAGCAACTGCCTCCTGACATACAGGCTTTTAGCCTAGTTTTGGAGGCAGGACAAATTTTACTTGTGATCATGCCTTTGTAGATAATAAAGATCATTTTATTTTTATTTATTATTATTAGATAAGACCATTTCGTTCGGTTTTGATCAAGTAGGCGGATTCATGTTAAATAGTCGAGTGCTTTTTTGGAACAATCAGTATCAATAAAATTTTTAATCGTACAAATTATTCATCAATTTACTATCAGAATATCAGTGAAAATCTTTATCAATGACATTATATTATTTGAAACTAAATAATATAGCAAAACATTATCATTTTCACAAGGGAGAATCGTATCAACACTGACTCACAATGCGGGTTAGGCCTACTGCCAATGAAGCTATCATGCCTGTAGAAGACACAATTAGAGATTAGTTTGATCTGTTTTTACTTTGTAGTTGTAATTTTTTATTTTTGTGAGGTTAATAAATGTTTTTCTTTCTTTCTTTCTTTGTGTGAGTATAGACAGTGAGAAGTACAAGTACCTACCTGGGAATTTGGACCTCATTATCCTTTCGGTCGCCGCATCTCTTTGAGGCGCTCCATCCGGCAATGTAAAAGTAGACTTCTCCAAATCAATACCAAGGAAAATTACTTCATCGATTCATTAACTTCGTGGTTGTCGCTATTCAAACAGTGTTTTGTTTATAACACAAATTGTGAATCTGTTGTGAACGAGTTCGCTGTAACATTTTACTTGTCAAGTAATACACGTATTATATTGTTTTGGTTTTCAATGTGACATTTTCAAAGCGCTTCTCGCGAAGTTACCAGCATATGGAATACCCGAGGGACTCTGTAAATGGGTCGCTAGCTTCCTTTGTGGGCGCAGCATTAAGGTTGCTGTCGATGGTTGCTGCTCTGATGTCATGCCCATAAATGCTGGCGTTTTCCAGGGCTCGGTTTGGTCTCCCACGCTGTTTCTGCTGCATATCAATGATGTGGTTAACATTAAGAATATGCATTGCTATGCGGATGAGAGTGCGGGAGACGCCCTGTACATCGGAAAACCCAATGTGACTCGAACTTTCACACAGGAAAATCGACAAAAACTTGTGTCCAAAGTTGAAAAATCCCTGGAAAGTGTCTCAGGATCCACCCCGGATTGAATCTGGTTCAGTTTAACCATTACAAGACACAGGTTTGCGTGTTCACCGCCAAAAAGGATCTATTCGTTGTAGCACCATAATTCCAGAGCACTACACTTAACATCTCAAGCATCATTGGGATCCTTGGTGTTGACATATCCAGTGATGTGCAATTCCGCAAATATCTAGAGGACAAAGCGAAGATGGCATCACTGAAATTAGGAATTCTTAGGAAAGCGAGACGGTACTTGAAGTCTTACCAGCTTTTACAGTTGTACAAAGCCCAAGTTAGACCTCACATGGAGTACTGTTTTCTTTCTACCTTTGGTCCGGGGCTCCTAAATGCCAGCTTGATCCTCTAGAATCTTTGCAGCGACGCGCCATTCGACTGGTGAACGATCCTAAGCTCACAGACCGGTTAGAACTCTTAGCCTTGCGACGTGACATCGGCTCCTTGTGTGTGTTGTACTGCCTGTATAATGGAGAATGCTTTGAGGAACTTTTCAATTTGGTGCCCACTTCCTCCTTCTACCATCGCACCGCTCACCACCGGAACAGGGCACACGCACACTTTCTGGAGCCGCTGTTCGCTCAAACGGTTCGTTCCAGACAAGCTTCATTCCACGTACCATCAAACTGTAGATTGAGCTGCCATCCTAGGTTTTCCCATGAATTCTTTTTAAAGGAGCGCAAAGAGGTTTTTTCAGGTCGGCAACACAAAAGCAACATCTCTGACGTTGCTTATGTCCAAGGGCGGCGGTGACCGTTCACCATCAGGCGGCCCGCCTGCTCGTTTGCAGACTGCCAATATAAAAAAAATCTATATTTCCATAAGCTAAGCTAAAATTTAATTACTTTAGCTCACTGAATACATAATTTTCAAAATTTTGTCATAATTATAGAAACTGGTTATTGCTTCGAGCAATGACCTTAGTTGACAAGTTGTTGAAGCAACAACAACAATTACACAACTGTGCCGACGCCCGCCGCCGCGACACAGCGCGCCGCTCTAGCGAAACATGTATTACAACTTCACATGCAGGTTGCATTGCAACTGATGTACCCTCGTATAACATTAAGTGAAAAAGTATAATGAAGGCAGATAATTATGTATAAATGGAAACAAATCGACCAGTAATCTACTAAGATTTTTTAGCCTTTAAAACACGTTTATAATACTCCATATTATTTGTTGAAAGCAAAATGAGAATTTATTTGGCATTAGGTATCGCCTCGAGCGATGAGTTCAAATTTTGCCATACAAATTCTCGTTTACGTGATCAAATAGCAAATAAAGCTCGCACAAGGTACTCTGGATGGCGTCAGGTCGACCTTTTACTGGTGCATTATTTAGTCAAGTACTACAAATATAAAATATGATGATGATGATGATAGTAATTTTTCATTTGCCATTCTAATGATCAAAAGCAAAAATACTTTAACAAGTATGTAATGTGTGGATTCGTAGCGACGGACGCTCTGTAGCTCAAGGTCAGTTCCGTAGCGCGCGTAGCAGCCCTCGGCCGCCGCGTCGTGGGTCCATGTACGATTTACTCAGCACATAACCATAACGCTTGACCAGAGCCTTTTCAGTGCATTGCACTTCATAACACGGAATTATGTTTTGTTTGTATGATATTGTAATTAACTTCAATATTTTTAAGTATCTTACTAACTCGACTACTGTAAACGACCTAATAATGGGAAAATCTTTTACTTTGGGTTTTCTGATTGACACTTTGCAACACCTCTGATACTTAACCAAGACTCTTTCATTAACGTCATCTGATAAATGTATGGTGAATTGTGTCAGTGTGGTCAACTGAGCGCTGCACCGTACAGTCCACATACCCTGTGAAGCATAATCGAGCCTCGCTTTTAATACTCGTACCTACTAAGGTTATCAATCCCCGGGCGTTCGTCGTCGGCGGCGGCGCGGCGTCCCAAACTAAGATAATGAAGAGGTAAACTTCGGCGACCTCCGGCGGGCGCTCAAACTACGGGGTAGTTACGCTTTGTTCTATTTACTGCGACACTCAAACAACACTATGATAGATTGCAAATTGCTAACAGAATATTGGATACAGTCCGCATTGTGAAGATACTGGCGTTGTTTTGATAGCTTTTGAGAAAATTTTATGTATATACATACTCGTACACATTAAAGCAAAGAAAAATTTGCTTATGTGCTCCAGACAATTATACAGAACAAGTCACTTTAAAAAAACTAAGTAACATTTTAGATTAACTGTGATGCTATGCTATACGGGAAAGAAGTTGCTAAGTTTCATGTCAGTTCCGTGCTGGCGGTAGGTACATACTCAGCCAATTAAGTAGGTAGTTATAGGTGTAACTTCAGATATTTAAGCATTATAATTAAATATAGAAAAAGGTAAAGGTCCTGTAAAGGAATAAAACTGCAATTGAGTAATATTAAAATAATGTTAAACTTACAGTTGGGGACCATAGTTTATCAATGCAACGCACACGTCGCGCAGTCGCCGCCATAAATGTACCCGGCGCGCGGCAGCGGCAGCGTCGCCTCGGGAACAACGCGGATTGTTACAAACTGTGACGATCCTTTATTTAAGCCGAACATGGAAAATACTATCGACTTTGTTTATGGCTTTCCTAACTGTAGTTGTTATCTATTTTAACGATGTAGGTACTACGTGCGATAGTGTGTTGCGACTATATTTGTTTGCAAATGCAAATAAGCAATTTTATCTGTGCAATTTGTTTTATCAAAATCAAAAGGTTTGTACAATAACTATTAGTCTTCCGTAGTATTCACAAAATCATATATTTTAAAAGCTGCAGCTCCAACTGGTTTTACTTTGCTACTGCGCGCAGTCGGACGCGCAGCGACGGGTGAAAGCACTTGTGAAAAATATTTTGGATTTAGTATTTATACATTTGGGAATCTAAACCTAAATCTTAATATCCTCTGCAGCACCGACGACGCTCAAACCCGATGCACAATTCACTAGATCAACTATTTATGTTCGATGCATTACATGTTACCGAACACCGTTATTGACGTCACTAGGAGCGCCGCCGCCGAGCGCGTGCGTTTGTGAACCACATCATTAAATTAGTGCATAATCAATTATCGTCGCGATCGGGTGCATTCATTTATCAGTTATCATTATCATCAAATTATACATTTTAGCAATAAAGTATATCTTAATTATCAATCATTTGTTTTTATGTTCTAATCCGGAACATAAATTGGTCCTTCGAGCGTAAAATAAGGACCTCGCGCTTATAGGAACTTTTTAGTTTCTCAAAACTCAGTGAGGTTCGATCAGTGACTTATAGTGACAGTAAACTGGGAGTGCAGCGCTATTGGAGTTGTTACTTTGTTACGTCTTAGCAAAGTAGCACGAGCAACAATCATTAGATCAGCAGCCGGAGAGCGGCAAGTACAACACAAACAGCATCAAAAGTAAGATCTTTCCATTTTTTTTTCTTACTGATTATATACATTATCAAACTAAATCACGATGGAAGGTTTGTACGACAAGCAGGCTGAACTCTTTGAGACCGCATCAAAGCTTTTAATTAACTTTAAAAAAGATGGAGCAGAGCGGAAAACCGTCGAGTATTGTCAGCAACGCCTAGAGCGGTTGGAAGCATTATGGATAAATTTTAAGTTCAATCATCAGAAATTAGAACGTTTTGGAGTGTCAGATCACCCCTATTTTGTACAAAGTGAATACGACCAAATGAGGGAATTATACAATACGGCGAAAGACTTATTTCAACGTACTTATAGTGAACTGGTAAGAAAAGAAAAGCAGTTGTGGGAGGAGGAGCAGGTTAGACAAAAGGTAAGCAATAAAGCAGAAATAGAGCAGCCAAGAGCTGGAACAAGCAAGCAGGAAGAAGAAGCAAATCAGCAGGCTAAAAAAGCAAGTGTTCATCATCATGATAAGCCATCATCAGATAACAGTTTCTTACACATGACTTCAAGGGGTACATTCAGCAAGTTGGACGACATGTTAAAAAAGCAAAACATCAATTTCAAGGCCTTTCAGAGGTGCGTTAATAATATTAATATAGATTCATTGCAAAACAAATGGGAGTTCGAGGATGCACTCAAGATGCTGCAAAGCAGATGGACAGCAATAGATAATCTTCATTGGGAAATAGCAGGAGAAAATGAAGGTGAGGAGATAGAATACGAATTAGAATATAGCAAGCACGAACATCAGTTCATCAATATCAAAAAACTAATAAATACTAAATTATGGTCTGTATCTCATCGAGAGAAATCAACGCCACAAATGGATATTCCATCGTTTAGTGGCAACTATCAGCAGTGGGTTTCCTTTAAGGATCTCTTTAATGAAGCGATACATAATAACCCGTCGTTATTTAATGCACAAAAGATGCAATTTTTGAAGAGCAAGGTCACGGGCGAGGCTGTGCGTATCATTCATCATTTGCAAATAAGTTCGGATAACTACATTGTTTGCTGGGAAATATTAAATCCTCGTTTTAATAACAAAAGATTAATCTTTACATCTCATCTAAATACACTCTTAAACCTCCCAATTATACAACAACAATCATTGGGTCAAATAAAGCGATTGCATGACATCACAAAAGAAAGTCTGCACGCTATTCAAAACCTAGGCATAGATACCAGCTCTTGGGATCCTATGTTGGTGCACATCTTATCTCAAAAGCTTGATAGCGATTCATTCGGAGAGTATATTGAATCAATAAAAAGTCAGCATTAAACTCGCCGTCACAATATTTTTATTTTTGTTGCGACACTTACTCTGTAAGGATCGTATGCGAGGATCAGGTTTCCACGCAACAGCTGAGCGGCGCGGGCATTATTAATTTTAAAACGAACTGTATTGTAAAGGGAAAACAGTTCACTTTACACCCACTTCAACATCATACGAATAAGCTGTTTGTTTCACCTAAGATAGACACTCCAAAACTAGACCAAATCAATCACTTAATTCATTTAAGCATTTCGACAACAGAAGAAGAGAAAGAGTCGGACGACACTTTAAATCAAACTTTCACCAAAATTGGAAGACAAATAAAGGATTTGAAATCAAATAAGGAAGATGTAGACTTAGATGCTCTATCCTATCACGACGTTCATCAATACGCCATCAGTTACGTAGCTGTGGCCATAGCAGTTGGAATCATCGTGGTCTGGCTACGTAAGCGTCGGGGAAGGCGATGCTGGTCGCTGAGCACGCGGCCTCAGGAGGAGCGCGGTGCGGTCGGCGCGGGCGACTCGGGCGCTATACGCTCGAGCGTGGACCGCCCGCCGCCGCCACCGCCCATCATCAGCGTTGTGTCTAGTGGTAGTGTGTGTGATGTGCCAAATGTGTCTTATCAGCCTAGTGTTAGTGATGGGCGTAATCTCGATAATGACACATACGCGAGTGTTAGTGCGCGAGTGGCTTTACCGAGCATTCGATTAAGTGCACGAAAAAAGGACAAGGCAACGTCGCCTCACAGCAAAAGGGTATCATTTGAGCCCGAGTTACCTCAAGTGACTCCATAAACTTTATTTTTACTTTGTATTATTTTTTCTATTATCTCTTGTATGTTTCACTTAAACTACTAACCTTAGATTTAAGTTGACTTTGTATAAATCATTCTTGTAATCAAACAAGTTACTAACAGCATCATCTTTATCACAGCATCTTGTGCCGGCCCGGAATATGTTCGGTGCATTACATGTTACCGAACACCGTTATTGACGTCACTAGGAGCGCCGCCGCCGAGCGCGTGCGTTTGTGAACCACATCATTAAATTAGTGCATAATCAATTATCGTCGCGATCGTCGGGTGCATTCATTTATCAGTTATCATTATCATCAAATTATACATTTTAGCAATAAAGTATATCTTAATTATCAATCATTTGTTTTTATGTGTATGTGTGAATGTGTAGATCCTATAACAATAATGCGAGCAACTTAGATATCTTTTCTCAGAGTCTATACATATACATTAAAATTGTAAGACAACATCACACTACAATCAATAAGTTAGATTAATGATGTATTTAAAAGTATGGTACCTGTTTTATCATGTTGTAAGAATTTATGTCCTTATTTGTTTTAAATTGTTATTTTTAAATTGTTATTGAACTCTTTTTTTTAGACTTTGTTTGTTAAAAGTATAAGTATTTAATATTTTCATTTGTTAAACTACTCATTCTATGTAAACGCGGTGCGCAACAATCACCGGAATTCAATTTTAATGTGAGAATTAGTTTACCTGTTGTGAATGTACTGAATTGCATTCTGTAGTTGTGCCAATTAATTAAATAAATAAATAAATAAATAAATATGTTCTAATCCGGAACAATTTAAATCAGTCACCAAAAATAAAACCATATTTTCATGACAGTTGATCGAAGGTACCTTAATATAGTTATCAATACTAATTAGTTTCAATCTGCACGACAAACTTTAGGCTATTCAATTACTAACAGGTCAATCAGGTTGAAAAATAGCGTTTTTTAACCAAGATAGTTAATTAAATTAGGCACCGTTTTATAAATAACCAAAGAAAGCGTTTTGGTCATTTAATGTTGCTGAAAAAGGCACTTTTGCGTACAGAATAAGTAGACTACCATAATGGATCATGTGGTTTCAACGAATTGGCAGGAGTCGGATGCAACTGCACATGTTATACGTGATCAAAGATATTAGCAATACAATTGCTGATATTGTACATAATTTATTTAAATGGGTTTTACTTTTAACAAATCATTTTAAATCATTTGTAACTACGTTCCGCTTGAACAGCAACGCTCCAGGGAGACCTACCGCCACCTACACTATGAGGAAATTACTTTTAGTTTATCACCTATACCGACATAAATCATTGATTAGATTCCACCGTGCTGCAAGCAAGTGAGTCGTTGCAGGCGCACGTATAAATCTTTTGCGAGCGTTTCCGCCCCGCGCGGCCGCTCGGCCTCCTCACCGGCGCGGAGTGTAAAATTAATTCCACAAAAGTTTGGTGTGAATTACGAGCGAGCGACATATCGGAAATTAGCCGCTCGGCCCTCAGCGCGCCAGAATTGACTACGTTCCTGGGATTTCTCTAAATGTAGAGGAGTTATTCAAATTATTTTCAATTTATTCTGTGTTAAAACTTAGCGCGAGCACCACCTGTTAGAACAAATACCCGATGCAATGCAGTCATCAGAGCGATAAATTGTTATAACAGTGGTTATTAAAGAAAGAAATGGGAAGCGCATGACCACATATATATCGTAAACGCAATAAAAGCAAAGTTGGAAGTAGTACTTTTCCATACTTTTAATTAACAAACTGTAAAATTTTACCCCATTTCAAATTTATTTAAATTTTAGACTGGTCCTATTGACCGATGTTCTTGAAGCCCATTTGGTTCTGAATCAAAAACTTTCGCAACCCACGCGACTGTTAATATTTTTATACTTACTAAAATATTCGCCGTCCGGTTCGGTATTATCGGTAGTTAGTAAAACCACGCGCTGCGTCACGTGTTTGCGCGGTAAATCACCTCGTCGCCTGCTGCAGCGCAGCACAGCCGCGCGGAATATTGAATCAGCTATCGGCACTTGCAGGTGTAATGGCAGCCGCTGCCCACGGTACCTTCGCCAGGTGGTCCCGGAAAACTCGCCAATTTATTTATCTATACTAATATTATAAAGAGGAAACCTTTGTATTTTTGTATGTATGTTTATATGTATGTTTGCACCGAATAAACTCAAAAAGTACTGGACCGATTTAAAAAAATATTTCACCAATAGAATGCTACATTAGCGCTGAGTAATATAGGCTATATTAAAAAAAAATACTAAAAACGACAATTTAATTTTCCAATACAAAATGATTTGTTTGTTTTGTTGTCATGGAAACCATTGATATATATTTAACTCAATGATGGAAACTGTCAAAACGGTACAAAGTCCGCCGGGTTTAGCTAGTATAAAATAAACCTAAGTCAGATAGGAAACCCTGTACCGTGATATAATATGATAGACAATTGATAGAGTTTATACAGAAAAGATGTCAAGAATTCGTTAAATTCTAAACCACCTCTGTAGGCTAGTGGTTAAACGACCGGTCTCAGTCTCATATCTATTATAGAAGAGGTGGACGGCTCATTTAAAAGCAAGGCGTAGACAACAATGATTGTACTTGGTTTGGTATCTAATCTAAGTCTGTCACAATTTTAGTAACAATGTTATGTTCCGACAGTTAAAGATAAGATAGTCAGTTTCGTTGTGGCGAGTGCCACTTGTAGCCAGCCCCGGCCAGCCCGGCCGTGGCCACGGCGCGGCCGGCGGCGCGGCGGCGCGGCGGTAAATCAGTTCCGCGTTAGTTTCTGCCGCAATAACGGGGAATATAACTGACCGCCCGGAACGAGCCACTTCATTTAGCGCGCTGAATATGTTAATGTGGCCGGATTTTACCAACATTTTAATAAGTATTAGTGTTTAAAGACGGTTCGTAGATTTACTTATTCCTGTCACGTCTACATGCAAAAATATGATTCCTGCATTTTGTTTTCTGGCGTCTAATAGTCTTTATTTTCTTTTTATTCTGTGAATCATCAGGCACATTAAAGGCCGAGCGTCACCCACACATAAATCATTTCTTCTCCTTTTATAGTTAGTTAGTTAGGCCAGTGGTCCACCTGCTGGTTAGTTTATGGGAGTGATCAATTACCTGCTATCGCGGTCGTCACGCGCAGACCGGCGGGCGCGGCGGGCGGCGGGCGGCGGCCGGCGGCGGTGACGAGGGCACTTCAATGTCGTTATTATAATTAATTAGGGCAGCGCTACGTAAACACATCATTAAGATATTCAACAATTAACACTGTTTAATGTACACTTTTTATATATAACAGTTACTTTTTATATATTTAGACAAGTTCTTCTCCACAGTTAAAAAAATAGACGTCCTGAATGGGTAGTAGGTAAAAAAATGTTTGGACGATTCAAAAGCACTTTTCTAAAGTTTATTTGAATAAAAAATATTTGACTTGAATTGGCTTAAATGAATAAATGTATACACAATCATTAAAACCATTAAGAAACTTTTATAGCACTAGGCTATAGGTACCTACGAGTAAGTATAATGAATTAGTGAATTGAAAATGTTCTCTATTTTCCAAATAAAAGTGTACCGCTAACGGATTCTCTTAGATTTGGAAATCCAAATGAATTGTTCAAAATCTATCTTTAATACATACATAAAAAAAATTCTAAAGAATGATTGTCTGTAAACTCTGCGAAGTGTGAGAAGGTCCCGCGCGGCCGCGACCCGGCGAACCCGCGACTCCCGCGCTTATCTCCAGCTCGGCCGGCGCCCGATCAGTAGCTCTCGCGCTGCTTTATCGTGTGCAATGATAAGCGTGCGTGACGATAAGGTGCGCGCACATACCATACTCAGCCATTGCACAACTTCGGATAACACTTTTTACGAGTTGTACTGTTGACTGCACGAATGAGCGCACATTCGCATACATATTTTATGGTTTAAAGTTCTATACTTTATGACCTTTTTTTAAAATGTTTTTAAATCGGAGATACAAACAGCGTGGGATTAGCGGCATAGAAGAGATAGCGGCGACACTTTGACAAACAGAACACAGGGTGATTATAACTAGCGCTATCCCGAACTTGAAGTCTCAGCTCTGCTAAAGTATGAAGGTTGTTGCCACAAATTCGAGTATTCATGGAGAAACAATGTTCCTAAACATTTTCCGAGCACCAAATGAATATTTTAACAAAGAATTTTACAAGAAAACAACAGACAGCCGTAAAACACGGAGAGTTGAGAATTGTTGTTTCAGCGTTTGTAAACAAATTGTTTAGTGGCGAATATAGCAGCTTAGTGACATCGTGAAGGGTGCTCAGTAGTTGTGGATTCCGGCCTGGTCGTCGCTTATTATTAGCTGAGGTGCAAGCCAAGCCCTGCCCAGTTGTGGAATACAAAAAAATAAACCCGTAACTTCACGGCTGCTCGAGCTCCGCGAGTGCGAGCGATGATTACTTTGGGTGGTGGATGGCGGCGTGTTTGTAGACTCCGTGACGAAGCGACGCCACGTCGTCGCAGTGCCTCTATGATACTCCTTCATTTATTTTACCTTCCAACACAATATTTTAATACAAAATACTGGCTTCTGCCATCTACTACGTCCGCGTAAAAAACCGGAACACAATTTGCCATAAGCTCTCGAAGCTTAATTATGGCAAATTGTGTTTTCAACGGAGACCAAAGATTCTTAGGACTACAAATTATGGTAAACGTGAATTTATTTTTCTAAATTTATGCATTACATTGTAATAATCGCCTAAGAATAACGGAATACTCTTAGTCAATTATTCTATTGGATAAACCTTTAGCGTCGGTGGTCATGAAAGCCCAGTGAAATACAGTTGGTGACCGGTCCGGGCCACGCGGTGGGTGGGTGCCCGGCTGCGTGGCGAGTGAGGCGAGCGGCCGGCGCGCAGGCCTGTCTGTTGCCTTCGCATTGTGCCGGGCCTTTGTGGGCCCGAGCGTTAAGTATTTACCGCACAATGGGAATAATGCAGAAGTCTTCTAAAAAGGCCCATTTTATGGCCAGTAATTTCACGTGGAGTATTTGTTTCAGCAAACAATGGAATATGTTAACTACAGCTTTATATCGTTTTATGGGTATTTTTGTATATCTGCGTCGCTGATATTTTTTATTTAACGTTGGCGATTAAAAACCACGTTCAATGGTAAGGTCAAGTTTTGACATAGGTTTCTTTGTTTCATGTGTGTGTTTTCAAATACACAAAGTTTCAGAAAAGAAATCAAATAGTGTCTCTGCTTAGCTGGTTGGCCTTTATTGCGGTCCTCGTAAATTCGAGTCGTTTACCAAAGAAAATGAGGTCTTAACTCATTGTGCGGCGGCCGCGCCGGCCGGCCGGTCGCAGTGTGCGGGCTTCTCATATTTCACTTAGTGATTTTTATAAAGTTTATTTATTTTTTATTTATTTTTTATTTATTTATTAAAGAAACCAACAGCGTTACAAAATAATCATTAGTATAACTTCATCATCATCATCATCATCTCAGCCAAAAGACGTCCACTGCTGGACAAAGGCCTCCCCCAAGGATCTCCACAACGACCGGTTTTGTGCTGCTCGCATCCAGCGGCTTCCCGCGACCTTCACCAGATCGTCGGTCCACCTTGTTGGAGGCCTGCCCACACTGCGCTTTCCGGTACGCGGTCGCCACTCGAGGACTGCTCCGCCCCAGCGGCCATCAGTCCTGCGAGCAATGTGCCCTGCCCACTGCCACTTGAGCTTAGCAATTCTTCGGGCTATGTCGGTTACCTTTGTTCTTCTGCGGATCTCCTCATTTCTGATTCGATCTCGCAGAGAAACCCCGAGCATAGCCCTCTCCATTGCTCTTTGAGTGACCTTGAGCCTTCTGATAAGGCCCATAGTGAGCGACCACGTCTCAGTCCCGTATGTCATCACTGGCAACACACACTGGTCAAAGACTTTCGTCTTGAGACACTGCGGTATATCGGACGAAAAGATATTTCGTAGCTTACCGAACGCTGCCCAGCCTAATTGGATTCGACGATTGACCTCTTTACTGAAGTTGGACCTACCTAGCTGGACCGTTTGTCCCAGGTAAACATAATCGTCTACAACTTCAAGGGCAGAGTCCCCAACCTTCAGAGGAGTGGGTACGACACGTGAGTTTGACATAACTTTCGTCTTCTCCATGTTCATTTTTAGACCCACTTGTTGAGAGACTCTGTTGAGGTCACCGAGCATTGTGCCGAGGTCTTCCAGGGTCTCAGCCATGACCACTATATCGTCAGCAAATCGAAGGTGAGTGATGTATACGCCGTTGACGTTGATGCCGAGTCCTTTCCAGTCCAGAAGCTTGAAAGCATCTTCCAGTGCAGCAGTGAACAGTTTCGGAGATATAACATCTCCCTGTCTCACTCCTCGCTGCAACTGAATAGGTTTCGAGCTCTGGTCCTGAAGACGGACTGACATTGTGGCGTTTTCATACAAACACTTCAACACTTCGATGTACCGGTAGTCAATTTTGCACCGCTGGAGAGACTGTAGCACGGCCCATGTTTCAATCGAATCGAAGGCTTTTTCATAGTCCACAAACGCTAAGCAAAGAGGCTGGTTATACTCTTCGGTCTTCTGTATAACCTGCCGCAGCGTATGTATGTGGTCTATGGTGCTGAAGCCTTTTCGGAAACCGGCTTGTTCGATAGGCAGAAGTCATCAAACCTGCGTGCGAGACGATTCGTTATGACTCTCGAAAACAGCTTGTAGACGTGGCTTAGAAGTGAGATGGGCCTGTAGTTCTTCAGCAGGGTTTTGTCGCCCTTTTTGAAGAACAATACCACCATACCTTCGTGCCACGTTTCTGGCGTTCTGCCTCCTAGTACGACGGAATTAAATAGCTTCTGAAGAGCTACGAGTACCGGTCTTCCGCCTGCTTTCAGAAGCTCGGCCGTAATTCCGTCAGCACCTGGTGCCCTGCCGTTCTTGAGCTGTTTGAGAGCCATACTAATCTCGTACAGGCTGATGTCCGGGATGTCTTCGGTATAGTGTCGGGTTAACTTAGCTCTAGGGTCTTTAGCTAAGCTTTGTACAGGTGGCCGTGTGGATGTGTAAAGCTGTCCATAGAACTTCTCGACCTCTCCCATAACATCGGACCTGGTCGTGACAGTTCTGCCGTCATCGGTTTTCAGCGTCGTCAGTTGGCACTGCCCAATACCCAGATCTCTTGCGAACACTTTTGAGCCTTTGTTCCGCTCAATGGCCTCTTTAATACGGTCAGTATTAAATCGGCGCGTGTCGCGAGTCATAGACTTCGAGATCTGCCTATTTAGCCGCCGAAACTGAGACGCATCACCTGAGGAAAGCAGAACCATTGCGCGCCGCTCTTCCATTAGTTTTTGGGTATGGTCTGAGAACTTTTTGGTTCCTTTTGCACGGTGGGTGGTTTAAAAAACTTGGACCCAACCGTTTGGACAGTTTCCACGAACCTGTTGCTGTATTCGTCCACATTTTCGCAATCATTTAGGCACTCGAAGCGATTCTGCAATTCGAGCTGAAAGCTTTCGGGGTTTTGGATTTGGATGGGTGCAGGACGGAGCGTAGACCTTATTAATCGACGTCTTTCCAGCTTAACATTGATATTCAATGTGCCTCTTACCAACCGGTGATCGCTGCCAGTTTTAAACGCATTGATCACAGTGACATCATTGAATATTTGCTTCCTCGTCGACATAATAAAGTCAATCTCGTTTTTTGTTGCACCATCGGGACTCATCCAGGTCCACTTGCGGTGTTCAGCCTTCCTGAAAAAGGAATTCATCATAAAGAGTCCCTCCTTTTCCAGAAAGTCCGCCAGCAGTTGGCCCCGGGAGTTCCGATTACCAACACCAAATCGTCCCACTCTCATCTCATCACCGCTTCGTTTGCCCAGCTTTGCGTTAAAATCTCCCATGACAACGGTGTAATGAGTTTTGGAGGCTTGTATGGCTCTAGAGATGTCCTCATACGTAGCCTCCACCTCATCGTCAGGGTGTGTCGTAGTAGGAGCATAAACCTGTATGACCTTCAGCGAATACCGTTTGGTTATTCTGAGTATAAGGTACGCTACCCTAGGCGACACACTCCCGGTCTCGACAACGTTGTTCACGAGGGACTTGTGGACGATGAACCCGACACCACCTTGGGACAGTTGTTCGCCCTCCCGGAAATAGTGCAAGTTACCAGACTTGAGGATTATCGAGTCCTCCCCCTCTCTTCGGACTTCAGATAATCCAACTATGTCCCACCGTATCTTGCTCAATTCTTCCTCCAGTTCGTAAATCTTCTCGTCAGTCCGCAGTGTGCGCGTGTTAAATGTTGCCAGGGCCAAAGTTCGTTGTTGGCGGTAGCCAGGTCTCTGCCGGAGATTCTTAGCACCCCCTGCCCCGTCGCTGCCTTGGCCGCTACCGTAGCTAGGGCGAGCGGGGCCGCCGGGGACTAGGGGCCGGTTTTTGCTGGTGTGCATATTCATGGGGGGTATATTTGCCGTAATCGCCACGCTTGGCAGGCGGGTTGGCGATCGCAGTAGGTTGAGGGTAACCTCAGAGAGATGCTGCTGCCCATCCTCTGGAATGGTCCCTTAGTCGGCTTTTACGACACCCACGGGAAAAGATAGGGGTGGTGCTATTCTTTATCCCCGGCACCACACAGGGATATAACTTCATACATGACGATAAATAAAGCTAATAACAGATTTCTCTTAAGGGTGCGCCGTCCGTAAGTGACAGATGTCATATATTTTATTTGAAATGTCTTCGTCCATATTTATTTGATGCCGCGCAGTTATACTGATTTTGTATGAGAAATTTTACGTGTTAATAAGGAAAATAATCATTTTAAAAACCGCTTGATAAATCGAAAATGTGAGACGGACGATTTGTAGTTAAGACATTGGTGATGGTTTAGACATAATAAGAAGTATAATAAATCAGATAATCTTGTCTTATAAGATATCAACTAAACGCCGCCACTCGTTTTCATGATTTTTGCCCAACTTTAAATGATATTGTAGTAAAAACTGTAGTGTGTTATGAATTTATGGGTCGGATTGTAAACACGTTCCCTTTGATACTAAATATACATTTTGTTTATGTAATATGATAGTTTTTTCATCATATATCAACTTAACCGTGACTACACTTTTAGCTATTTTTGGTCGGCGCACCCTTAAATTTCTAAACATTATGTTCAATGACGGCCAGTACAAAAGAAACAAAAATTATAATAAAAAAACTAGGTAAACATTACATTTAAACAAATAGCAAACAAAACAGGCCACTATCTGTTTCGGCCACTATCAAAACTAATTTGAAATTAATTGAAAACTAGTTTTAAAAAACCATAAAATAATAATAACATAACATTACAAATAAGACCAAATGCGTTGAACAATTTATATTTATATTAAATAACAAAAATAATTAATTAAAGTTTATAGCATTAAAATATTACAGACTTGATTTTTGTCGTTAAAAGATCTAAGAAAATCGTACTTTTAAATAGAGGTAAATCTTTTTTTCTGAAAATAAACTTGTGTGCCTCAAATGGTTCAGGATAGCCAGCACATCGATCAATCAGCGCCACAATTACTGGAACATATATCTGATGGAACTGTCATCTTAAAAAATTGCTACAATAAATTGACTTGATTGATTAAAAAAGAATTATCTCAATGGGTACATAGATCTCGGAGATATGCGTGAACATACATTAAAATAATTTTAAAAATACATATTAAGAATCTCCTACTTTTTGAACTTCGTTAAAAACCTCCTACTTTTTGAACTTCGTTAAAAATGAAAGTAACGGTAAGTTGGCTTTTTATCTAATGTAAGTAACTGACAACCTTTCAGAGTAGAGCCCATCTTACTCCGTGAATACTCGTAGCATGTAGGCCTCCAACTATTTGGAATGCGAAAGAGTTCCGCGCGTGTCCCGGCCGCTGCCAGCGCCGCCGCCGCTCGAGTCCGGACAAAGGGAACTCCGGCCGGACAAAAGTTGGCGGACAATGGCGCAGTTCCCCGGACGCGCCTCTTTGACAACGCGCCGCGGACGCTGAGCACGGTGCCCTACAAATTATCTGCTGAGATTCGGGTGACTCCGGATCTGATTACATTGTAATTCACAAAAGCCTTTTTATGGTTGAGTTATATCATTACCTACGAAATATTAAGTATTTTATTTATAACTAGATGTCCCCATATACATCATCGATATGAGAATGCCTGCATACAAATATACCTATTGACATGAAATAAATAGAAATAACTAAAAGTTGCATAAATCAACCAAATCTTAAAAACAACAACAACTCAGAGTGAACCTTCAATGTCAGTCTACCAAACTATTTTCATTACCTCAGACGAAGCGAAGAAAACATTCGCTATTAGCGTATGTTAATTCGAGTTGCATGAATATTTAACAGAATTATAACTTTTAATACAGTGAAAGTCGCTTGCGCGGTGAAAAGTTGGTAATTTCATTAACGGGTCCATAAGTTCGGGCTCCATAATTCATGCTTGACATCTGACACGTTCGCAGCTCCATACATACTGCTCGCGAGTGTGCGCGTACGTACTCGTACACATGCAGCGGCGGTTCTGTCGCTCCATCACTCTACTGCCTTCGAAGCTTGTAATTCAAAAAGTGTGACTTTAATTACATTCATCCTCATCATCAACTCATTTTTTGCCCCCACTGCTGGGGCACGAGCCTTCCCTATGGATGGACAGGGAGAACGGGCTATAAACCACCACGCAGTGCGGATTGGTGGTTGTTAACGACTGCTAATGCAGCCGGGACCGACGGCTTAACGTGACTTCCGAAACACGGAGGAGCTCGAGATGGATTTTTTTTTGCGAAAGTTGCTTAACGCGCCTATCAAGCTCCTCATTCCTCCTCATTCCTCATCTTACTTACATTGGATATAAATAATGTTGCGATAAGGTGAACTTTGTTTGGAACCCAGTGCAGGATCCGTTTATCACAGGGAGCGTTATCTCCTTGTGTTACTTAACTTTACTTAACAATCAGCGGATGAACTAAAAAGTGTAACGGCACGTCGAATTAAAAACAAATTCATCCGATGGTAAGTAGCTTGTAGCACTGTGTAGCTCCTCGCCTATTCGTATAAGCCGCGCTACATACAATACGAACGCTACGAACGCTACGTATGCTACAGTGTCTACGGCGCCGGGCCACGCCGGGCGGGGCGGCGCTGCCGCGCGCGCTACTGTTTCAGTGCAACAGCGCCCGCGTTGCACTCGCGTTCAAACTTCGTGTCTGATTATTTCAGTAACAATGATTGTTGTCATGCACGTAGCATGTACATAATTAAAATCGTTTTAGTTTTCCTTGTTTGGATGTAGCGTTAACTATTAAAGCTAACGTGCATAAATTAATGTTAATAAATAAACCAGATGAACGTTAATATTAGATGTTAATAGATGACATGAAGGCCAAGCTATATCCGGTTGTATAATAAAAAAAGGTGACTCTTGGAAGTATAATTATTTAATTGTTACATAAACTCAAATAACTGTGAAAAAAAACAAATCCCATTTATTACAATGAAGCGAAACATGCAAATAATCAGTGCTTCACATTTGCGATCCAGAGAACAATCACGAAAGAACAATATTGACAGACAGAAAAAATATATGCATGAGCTGTTGATATGCATGAGGAGGAGTATCGTTTATGCGAACGGCTCCCGGCCGGGCGGTAAACGAGCGGCCGCCCGCCGCGTGCAGCGCGCGGTCATACCTCAGCGCGCATCATTAACTCGAGAGTCAGGAGTCCAATATCCTTTCATCATCCAATGGGGAAATTTAGCAATTATTTTATCATCTAAAAAAATGTGCCGGTTCGTCACGTACTTAAATAAAGCACTCCCTGTTCACCGGTATAAAAAACAAATATTAAATGAAAAAAAACCCTACGATAACAGTTTTTATGATTTCTTAAAAACTATTTTTTGATATTTTACCAATTTTTTAAGTTTTAAAGTTCTGATCAACGCCTTGTGTGAGATCAAGAGCTTCGTCCTTAGAATCATATATAGTTTTAGCGTTATTCTTGTTTTTTCTGCCATATACTTTAGTAAAATAATGTTATATGAAAAAATCAATTAGTTTAGTAGTAGTTGTAGAAATACTACAATCAGCACTCTGAATAAATTCTGATAACGATGTGACAAATAATTACAAAAACAAGAAAAC
>OY720028.1:21188744-21240327 GCA_963082485.1 Eudonia mercurella
CAAACTCGATGGGGTTGTGTCGTTTAACTACCGAGTTCATAGCCACCGAGGCCATAGCCACCTTCTGACTTCATCATCAGACCAGCTTCATGGTACCATAATAATGCATTATCATCCAAGTTACATAGATGTACCAAATTTCAGCTCAATTAAACACCGGGAAGTAGGTCAAATTAGGCTTGCAAGATTTGTACGCCACATACAAACATGTGAAGTTAAATAAAAGCTTTTAATAAAAGATAAACAGATTTGCAGACACGTCAATACCTTTTTTAATTGAAGGCGTCGGGTAAAAGACCCCTCAGAGATTGTGTCTGCGATGAATATCCATGAGTACGGTATCCATTAGTTAAGAAATTCAAATTATCTTTGTTGAACACCACATTTCCAGGCGTAATTTATAAACACTACCTAGGTCTCACGGTTGACTTTCCAATTAAAAACGTTTCCTTTGTCTCCGTAAGTTACGACTTCTAATGCCGGCTGAATACGGCAAGTTCCAACAGTAACGTAACTCCCGAATGCGGTCGTGTAGTGTACGTGACACTCGTAAGTAATTGATTGATGATTGTGCGGAGTTCACGCGCGGCTGCCTGCCGGCCAGGCCAGGCCGGGCCAGGCGGGGGGCGGGGACACCAGGGGGAGGGGGAACTGCTCCGAACACATTTGCACCTGATGCCTGCTCACCGGCCCGCGGGGGCTGTGCTGTGACGAGATTCACACGAATTATTCACCGAGGTGAGCAATTGAAAATGATTGCCGCTCGCTCGTGCGCGATGAATAAAAGGTATCCGTGTGAGCGCGGCCGGAGGGGCAGGGCTCGGACGTGTCCTACTACTCACTTGGGCCCAACACCGGTGCTATGCCGTGCATGTTATTTGCTGAAACCGTGGAAGAGTTACACATTGACTTGTTCATTGATCAGTCTTGTAAATGAGCTACCTACTTACTCACTACCTACATAGTGTTGATGTTTAGTGTAAATTCGTCGAATAAAAAAAATGTGCGCTGTATCGTTCCTTCGTGCTTCGGAAGGCACGTAAAGCCGTAGGTCCCGGCTGCATTAGCAGTCGTTAACAACCAACGCACCGCGCTGGGCCCGCATGGTGGTTTATGGCCCGTTCTTCTTATCCATCCATAGGGAAGGCTTGTGCCCCAGCAGTGGGGACATAAAATGAGTTGATGATGCGCTGTATCGTTAGAAATTTATGTATCTGAACAGTTGAAACTAAGCAGGTACCGTCATAATGTATAAATTATATAGATGACTTGCTCTTTCCTCTTTTTATGGGCTGATGACGTCAGAAAACATTGTTTACAAGCGTACAGTTCATTTTAATGTTATATTTACATTTTTGGGTGTCAACTGACAGCTGCCCTACTACTCTTTGATTTTTAAGAAGGTGGTCGTTCCGCCGCTCGCTGCGCGCGCGCTTAATATTCATGTCGGCTCTTGACTCGCGCCGCAAGAACCGAGTTGGCTGCTTTGCTGCTTAGGGTCGGTTTGCATGCTTGTTAAATTTTTTCCTTACACTCTTTTGAGACCTGTGGAGTGCGAGTGGGCTTGCCGTGCTAATGAACGCAACCTTGCTGCGATAAACATTATCTATATATTATCTATATGTATTATTATTACTATTTATACATATACGTAAAAACGTTGTACCCCTTTTTACGAAAATGCGCGGACGGAGGAGTATGAAATTTCGCACACTTATAGTTTATTTATAGAAGGAGTGCAGAATGCTAATATTTTTTTAAAATTATGCATAAAAATACATTAAATTAAATATACATTGTTTCATACATTTTTCAAAAACTTCAAAAATGGAAGAGGAGCGCCGTAATCTGTCAATGCCAATCCAAACTCACATGCTATCTTTTTTATTTAATTTTTCATTGCTTAGGCTACAATCCGTGCAGCCTTAATACAATATTGTTTCAAAAGTGGAATCGGAGGAAACTAAGTAACAGGGGTTAATGAAAAAAACTACATTAATTAATGTTTTTTTTCGTATTAAAATCAGAGGTGCTGTTTATGAATAATTATGACATCTACATTTGGAGATCCAACAAGGCGGGTCTTTTTTTATTAGCTCTATCCTCGGAACAATATTTTAGCTTTAGTTATTATTCTGAGGCTCTATTCGTTATTCGTCTTTGACAACTTTAAAAAAAAATCGTAATGTATACTTATCGCTTTTTTCGTGGGTGCCGATTATGAATATTATATCTATTTCGAGATTAACGTGACGTGATCGGACGTGATCTTTTTTTAAAAGTCAATATGGATATCGTTTTTAAGGTATTCGTGGGTGCCAATTATGAATATGATATCTATTTCGAGATACAAGATGGCGGTCGTAATCTTTTTTTATAAAATCAATATGGGTATCGTTTTTAAGGTTTTAGTGGGTGCCAATTATGAATATGACATCTATTTTGAGATCCAAGACGTGATTTGATTTGGACGTGATTTAAAAATAAATAAATATGAGTATCCTTTTTTAAGGTTTTCTTAGGTGCCGATTATGATTGACTTCCGTTTTGAGACCCAAAATGGAGGATCGAATTTTGACCACTGGGCGATCACTAGTTCCTATAAAAGAGCCATGTAACATGACATTGTTTAAAAAATACACTGTTTGGTCTACTAGTAGTAAATGATCCGACCACAGCCGACCACAAACCATTGGAAGAAAGTCTTTGACGAAATTGGCGAATATATTGTAGCGCTTTACGTCTAAAGCTTATAATGTCCAAGCCGAGGCGAATCAAGAAGTCTCTTTGTGTTAGCCCTTTTATATAAATTTCAATTAGTAACACGTATAAACAACAATAAAGTACGTACATTAATAAAGCGGAGCTAGCCCATACGAGATTTCCTTTCATCCATAAAATGATACTCGAGCTGCGGTTCGTGTTGCAGCGGAAGTAGGCTGGCGTCGCGTCGTGACGGGCCTGCTTGGAACAGGAATCGCGGCCAAACATTCATAACGCTCATAAAATGATACGAGGCGATCAAATCCGCCGCCGCCCGCCGTTACCCGCCCGCGCACGGGCGACGACGACGGGCGACGACGACGCGACGGCGGCGGCGGCCGGCCGACCGACACTGCTTAAGCAGGGTTGTCTGCGCGAAGCCCGCAAGGCTGATGAGCCGTGTTGTATAAAAGCCCATGACCTGCCCATCCATAGAAACTACTTAGTCATTGTTTTGTATCTGACCTCAAATTTATTAAATTGTCTCCTTGAAATGAACCAATTTTTACAGATCTACTTGCGTTTATTTTATACGTTAGTTTTAAATGATGTTTATCCTGACGTTTCGAACCCTTTCCAGGATACGGACCACGGGGTCACAGGGAGACTTTGGTGTTGGTCGCTTCATAATTAGTTGGTTGCTTGTATACCCTCATTTTAATTTAATCACGTGCGTTCCGTTTTACGCAGAAAGAGCTTACAGTATCTTTTGTCTAGCAGTATCTTTCGTCTGGCAGTATGGTGTCGGGGCTGGGATTTAATATTTTGTATGATGGGATATTTATTTGATGGGATCCCAGGCTGGTGTTAAATTCCAACCATCTTCTCTATTGAAATTGCGTAAAACGGAATGCACGTGATTAAATAAAAATTAGGGGATTACAAGCTACCAACTAATCATGAGACGACCAACACCTCAGATTCCTTGTGACTACGGACCCTGCAAAGGGTTCGAAACGTCAGGAAAAACATTAATTAAAACTAATGTATAAAATAAACGCGAGTAGATCCGTAAAAGTTGTTTCATTTCTGTTAAGTAGGCCACCAGCTAGCTGTTGGGTTTGTGGGGCCCATAGAACAGACGCCAAGCTGTCAAGGTGGAGTACCCGTCTATTTTGGCGTTTCACAGAGATAGGCCTTTTTATTTTAAGTGAATTATTATTAATTCTACTTCACTCACCTGTTCCTTAGCTGGCCGCTCCTTCGAGCTATATTGGCTAAAAGGACAGAAGAAGAGATGTGGTAAGGAAGGATTAAGGAGAGAAGAGGATTCGTCAACCAAATGCTCGCGTCTAAATCCGTTACCATCCAGCTCCAGCCAGGTGTTTAGTGCCTCCAATCGGCACGCAAGACCTGTAGGCGTCACCAGGACGCCGCTTCAGCGTATATTCTTGTGCGCCTCCGCCCAGTCAGCCAAACCACGTTTTGCACAAGTGCTCAAACACTGAGCCACCCAAGTTTTAACTAACAAATAAAACTCCACTAGACCTGTCCTCGGCAGGACATTACACTCCAAAAAACAAAAATGTACAATTCCCTCTCGCCAGAGGTTAATATTCACAAGTTATCAAAAAGTAATTTACGCGCCGACATTCATTTTCAACTCAATCTGACATTTGGTGCAAACTGACAGATGCCTATAGAAAAAATATATGAAGGCTAGGACACTGCCCATACAGCCTTGCATTCCGAACAATTCAATGTGTACTGTTCGCGTAAGTTTTAGAAAACAAAAATTGTCTCCTCTTTAGGTGGACCCCAGAGGCAGGGTAAGAAGTACGTTCGTTTGAGTATTACGGTGCTATGGTCAAACAGATAGACATAAACGGTCGTGTAAGTTATAATATTTCTCTCTTTATGTTTAGGCTAGAATGGACTTGGGAAAGATTAAAAAAAAGTTTATTTTACCCTACACCATTATAGAAGATGTTATTCCAAAACATATAGTTTTTGTTTTACTTCGATACGATAAGTATTTACAAAGTTATTGTACATAATTAATTAGAAAAAACACAAAAACTGGCAGTCGGCTTGATGACGTGCGTGACGTCACCGTATCCGACAGCCCACCGATTTTTAATTTTTTTGAAAAAATATTTTGAAGTAATTAGCAGTACTATAGAAAAAATATTAATGTCATATTTTAAGTTGTTATTAATAGAAAAAAAATCCATTCCCGCCCTCATTGCTGCAGCATAACTTAGCAAAACTCTTTCTCGTAAAATATGCTTACAGTTCTTTTTATTCTTGAAATGTGGTATTGGGTCTGGGATTTGAAAATGATGATATGAATGTGGGATCCAAGGCAACTGTTAAACTTCAACTATTAACTAAGATCTTAACTCCTAACTAAGAATATTAACGCGAGTGTGGTGGCGGCCCTAACCGACGGCGCGCGGCGAGCGGGCTGGGCCGCGGGAGCCCCACGGACGGACGCCGGGCGGTTGGATGGCTCGGGTCGGGACCAACTCGGGAGGTGCCGCGCTCGCTGCTTTAACCGTACTTGTGTTTATTGTTCGTTATAGTGTCTGGCAAAAAAACAACGTCTTGGTTGGTCTTTGTTTAAAAAAAAATAAATGAATGAAATGAAACAACTTTTACGGATCTACCCGCGTTTATTTAGTGTATGTGTAGTGTTCGCGTAAACTTTAGAAAACAATATAAATGAATTATCCATTAAACTGCATGAGAGACCAAAAAGTGTCATCGATTTCTAGTGTATGAGACTGTTCCAGCTACACCTTGCATCAGACGGTATCAACACCGACAACTTTGTACCGCGTCTCGGATAGCCGCCAAACCCGCTTCTATATTTTGCACACCGCCGCGCCGCGCCGCGCTGCGCCCGCCGGTGCTTTATAAATTCCGATGTAATTCCGGCGCCGCAGCCCCGTCATGCAATCTCGTAGCAAATATGAATCTATTTACATCGTGTCAATCTTTAGGGTAGGTAAATATTAACTGGTTTGATCGTTACGAAATTAAAATGCAATTTTACAGCTATTTTTTTGTAAAATTTTGTTATCTACTGTTTTTGGTGTCTAGGTAATTGGCTAATAGTAAGTAAGTAAGTAATGACAGGCATGCCAGTTACCGTATACACATGACAGTAGCTGGCACGTGCAAGGAGCTGGTATGCTAGTGTGCAAGCTACGGGCATGTGTATCCCCGGCTATAGTTTATATAGAGAGGGATTGCAGAATGTTAATATTTTTTTAAAATTATGCATAAAAATACATTAAATCAATAAACAAACATTACACACACTACCATATATTTGACACACACGCATATACAGGGTGGAAAGTTGAGATGGGGCATCAGGGCAGCTACCAGATCCCTTGCTGCTACGCGAAAATGATCTTAGGACATCTTTCCCAACTTTTTGAGTGATGACAATCGAAATTCACAGATTTTTGATAAAATGTACAGTCAGCGAGAAAATCGTCAGAATTAAGTATTTTTTTTTAATGCCAACCGATCCCATTCATATAAAGGATTAAAACACTCTTTAATACCAACTGAGGTTAGAGTACTAGAACACCCATAAATCAAAGAAAACTTTTTCCATACATTTTAGTAGGGTAAAAGCAAAGTGGAATTTTCTTAAGCTTAAAGATCGGGGACAACTTCCATTAGGACATTAAAAATGACAAAAATCGGTATTCTTACAAATAAAAAACCACTAAATACGATACAAACTTTTTGCTACATATATACCATATATACATATACCATATACTATATACATATAAACCACATGCGAAAGGTCTTCTCTGTTATAGTGTTATTACCCTACTAAAATGTATGGAAAAAGTTTTCTTTGATTTGTGGCTGTTCTAGTACCTACTCTAACCTCAGTTGGTGTCAAAGAATGTTTTAATCCTTTATAGGAATGGGATCGGATGGCATTAAAAAAAATCTAATTTCGACCACTGTGCGACCACTATTATTAATAAAAACCAACAACCAAACCCATCATTCCATAGCTGTTGTAAGGCAAAAAAATAAGTAGTAAAAAAAATTGGTTGTCTGTAAAGTCGGTTTACTGACGATAGTTGAACGTGACAACGTCTTAAGAAGGTGTCGGGAGGTGTTGGGGGTGTCGGGGGGTGTTGGGGGTACGTACCGCGGTGGCGATGCCGGCCACGGGCTTGCACAGCAGCCTGCAGCAGCCCGTCGAACAGGTAGGCGGGAGGAGTTGGGGGTGTCGGGAGGTGTTGGGGGTGTCGGGGGGTGTTGGGGGTACGTACCGCGGTGGCGATGCCGGCCACGGGCTTGCACAGCAGCAGCAGCCCGTCGAACAGGTAGGCGGGAGGAGTTGGTGGTGTCGGGAGGTGTTGGGGGTGTCGGGGGGTGTTGGGGGTAAGTACCGCGGTGGCGATGCCGAACACGGGCTTGCACAGCAGCACGGCTAAATTTCTACTCAGCCGATTGTGCTTCTTTGTCGCTCGTTCCGCGCTCTCGCTTGCACTTCAAGCCTTACATGGAACGCCTCAGAGCGAGGTTTTTCGTGCCGACGCCGAACTTTTTCGTGCGTGCAGCCGGCTCTATCGAATTATAAGACGTTGTCACGTCAAAAACTTAGTTTTGTTGCAATATTACTTGTTGCGTGTTGGGAACAGGCATGGCACTTGTCAGATTTTAAGCATTCACCACAGCAGCAGTACCTAATTTTACTGGACCTGTCCAACCCATCCAACCAGTAGACATCAATGCAAGATATCGGTGGTCGTGATGGAGAGGTGACACATACTATGCTGCGGGAATCCTACCTCCCGCTTACAATAAACTGTGCAATCAAATCTTCGCCAATTTTGATCTGATAGTAAATATAGCAGTGGTGCAGCAGTGGTTGGTGGTTTCGGATGGTCTCATTTCTAGTTTTTGTACTTGGTACGGAAGCGTTGCGACGGCGGCGTGGCTTCGGCGTGGCGTCGGCGTGGCGTCGGCGTGACGACAGCGTGGTGGCGGCGTGACGGCGGCGCGTGGCGGCGTGACATGGGTGCGATCAGCATTCCGAGCACACGCCAATATATTGCCGCCGCCTGGAACGCTGTTACTCGCCGCCGCCGCGCCGTAAACGACCGGGCTTAACCTATCGGCGATAGATCTTTATTTTAGTCCTTGTCTCATGTCTGAAAAAGCCGGAAAATATTTGATCGGATAATTTTTTTTAAAGTTAAACTGTTTTTGTTAAAAAAAAGTGAACGTTAACATTGCGGGTCCATCAAATCGAAGGAAATTAACAGGAATTCTACACAAACGTCATGATAGTGATGTTACATTCAGCATGGTTTACGAATAGGAAATAAATATTGTTTCGATTCCCAAACACTGACACTTACATTATGAAGTGGCGTGCGTGGGCACTGGGCACATCAATAGCGGGCGCTCGCCGCCGGGCCGGGCCGGGCTGGGCGGGCCGATCGACCACTAATTAAAAAACCGACCGCGCGGAGTCAAGACCTCTACAACAATACAAACACTCTCCTTCGGTTAGACAGAAATTACTTCAACATCGTAACTGAAACTCTGAGGTTTGCGTCGTAAATGTACGGAATAGCCGATGTATTGGAACAACGATTAGTTTAACACAGGACTATTTATTTATTTATCGTTATAAAAAAAACTTTTAAATAAATATGTTTCCCACACTCACACCAATTATTTAGTCTCAAGAAAAGCTTCCTTAAGAAACTTCATAAATGGTTAACTAGACAACGGATAAGCATACGTACTTAATATACTTAAATACATACTTATTATACATAGGAAACACCCAGACCCGAAACAATTTAGAAAAACAGGTATTTCTAAATTGATCCGACCGGGGATCGAACCCGGGACCTCAGAGATGGCGACGCCATGAAAACGGGTGTGCGGCTTGCACTCGACCAAGGAGGTCGTCAAATGTTATGCTTTTAGTTGTTAGGTATGTGTAGGTATATACTTTCTATTAGGTATTTTGATAATTGTTTGGTTGGTATACTAGTGTGCATGTGATTTGCAAAATATAAATTGTTATAGAATAGTCATGATTATTTCTTTATGTATAATTTTACGCAAATATTGTTGCGAACAAATTACAAATTGACTTCTTGGCGGGAAAGTGAAGAGTCATGTCTGCGGTTTTGTTTTATTTTCTAAAATTTGTGTTATGTCGAATATTAATGTGAATTAATGGTGGATTATTAACCGTTAAGTGTTCGTGAGTGTGCATGATTGTTGGCAAATGAAACAAAACAGTGCAACGTCACTTTTCAAATTCTCTCAAGAAGTCCGCCCGAGGACTTAGTAAAGCTCCACATCTTTACTAAGATACTCGAGGGGTTGGGGGGTATATCATTTCTCACTTCTCATTTCTATTATCATTCATCATCATCATACAAGATGGAAATATTGTTTATTTATTTATAACTTGTAAGAAAAATTACTTTGACACTGGCTAAATGTGCTAACCGCACGAAGCCATCAACTAAAGGAAAAAAAAAAAAATTACAAATTGAAAAAAGACAAAGTGTTGAAAAAATTTCCACGAGCGGGATTCGAGTAGATTTGGGATTCCCACTCCAGTGCACCTGACCCGGTATGTAATTTTTTTTAACACTGTCTTTTTTCAAATAGAATAGTCAGGTATATTTCGATTTGCATTTTTTTGTTTATCGATGTAACATGGAATCTTACGTTTTTCGAGTAATTAAAGTGTAAATTTTAATAAATAGCAAAATAATTGTACATAATGTTTAAAAAAATATTATCGGATTCGAGTGTTTTTGTTTCTTTGCATTTTCTGAGAACATTTACCATAGTAATGTATATATTTTTACACTATATATATTTTTTTACACCATCAGAAAGTAGAGATTTCAACGAACAAAAAGCCCACCGACTTTTTTAAAAAAGCAGATGCAGATATTTTGACGTGAGTATTTTCGATTGAAAATTAGGGTGCTTTTTCGCAAAAACGGGTTATAACAATTTTTCACATCAATTTTGAGGTTATGTGAAAAAAGTGTAAATACAAAAGTTGTACCTAGATCTTTTTATTACCTACAACTTTGTCATTTAACTTTTTTCCATAAGACTTGTAGTTTTACCAGAAATCGAGATAAACCGTTTTTTTACCCTTAAAACCCCACCCCCTTCCATTTCCCGACTTCAGATCGCCCGTAAATTATTTTTCCTTAAATTTTGTTATATTCTCTTCCTTCTCCAATGGGTTTCATCCTACTATTATTTTTTGGTTCAAAAAATTATCGACCCTGGTCTATTATGTATTATGTAACTTAATAACATTAAGTATATATTGTAAACACTGTTGGCAAAAATTAAATAAACAAATAAGTAGATAGTATTGATCCTGTAATTAAAGAAGTTGCTTTGATACTTTACAACACAAATATAATTAAATAAACTAAGTTCTAAAGTAAATCGTCTATAACATCGCCTGCAATCGAGTGTGCCCGAAAGGCCGAAAGGGTAGAGTAGCCGAACTGATCGGAATTGATCGTTTTGTGATATATGTATCTGCTCGGGAATCTGACCCGCGCGCTACTTTAAGGCGCTCCGCAGGCAGAGCTACATTGATCTCCGTGTTGCGGCAACAGGCAACTTGCAACTTGCTGTTTCCATATAACTTAAAGAAACTGCGCAGACATGGCGACTCTAGTTGCGAGTATGATCGGCAACAGATTTCAGTTGCCCCATCTAGCAACTGTTAAATTTTTACTATGTTGTGCCAGTTGCTAGTTTCCCCAACTCGCAAATACTAACTGTTGACTTGAAAATAATTGCAGCAACCTTAAACTGTTGCTGAGACTGGCAAATGTAAGCGTTTGAAAACATCGCTCTGCCTGCGGAGCGCTTCAAGGGATGTAGAAGGGACTCGGAAATTGATGTAGCTCTGTATAATGATGGTAGAATATGAGACGCGTATCGATTAAGATTGCAATTATGATATTTGAAAATAAAAATTGAGCCACGCCTAAAGAAAATCGTTCTTTTCAAATTCTGTATTTGGTTTCGATGTAAATGTAGCGTTGTAATTTTTTTTTATTTATAGGTTCACAAACTGGTCAGCACAGCACAAAATCCTAGAAATATTTAACATACATGACACAAGTCGGCTGAATGGCCTTATAACTGTGGACACAACATGCACACTAGTGTACCATTTAAAAAAATACCTTCAAAATCACTGATACAAATGAACATAACATACAAATCTTTAATCTCTATGAAGTTGCATAAACTTTACGGTAAATTACAATATATATTAAAAATTACTTTTTTATGGAATTAAAGTTAACTGATGCATTGAAAATATCGAGCTCTAGGCAATTATCATTATACTGTGAACACAACCGTACAGTGGCGAATGCTGACCGTAGTAGTAAAAATGCATAATAACAAGACAAAGTAGGTTTTAGATCATTTGTAAAAAAATAACTTCTTCAAGACAACTACGGCGGGCCATGCGTGACGCTCAATGTGATCGCAGTTTTGTTTAGAGTTCGCTATATTGTTCATTTAACGTGACACATGAAAACCGTCGCGCCGCAGGAAAAATAATATATTAAAATAAGGTGTCGCAGGTGACGGTTTAAGTAACATTTTATGAAAATTGTATTTCCGCGATAAAATCGGCTTAGCAACCGCTGACAACGGGCGCCAACTCTAAACGATTCTGTATTCTTGTAAATTCTGTGCTCTGTGCTTGTAATATAAAAAGGCTGCTAATGCTGCGATCCTCTTCCTTGTTTAAATAATTATATGCATCGATTCACTTACTTTATACTTTATGGGTGTACACGAGTATGCCATACAATTACGAGAGTGAATTAGTACTTTTAGATTTTGTCGGTTCGATTTGCGACTGTGCTAGCATCTTTTTTTTAAACATTTGAATGCTGTTCTACTTAATTGTAAAAACAATTTGCTGTCTGTGATATTTAAAGTACTTTCATCCAGCACTCCTTGTCATAAGCGAGTGCTGGATGAAAGGACAAAAAAATGTTGCTCTTAAATATGTTTGCATAAATTGATAGTCCAGGAGATAAGGCTCATTGTTTTAATGTATCTATTTCTTTTTACTGCAGCCAAATGTCGATCAACTCGCAGCAACTGTCCACTTGGCAGGCAGTGGAAGTAAATAAAACGATCGCACGCGCCGGAGATAACAGCTAATCAACGTCGGGACCGCACTTAGCGCCCCTTATCGCGCACTTATCAATTAATGGAACGGATCTCGCCGCCCCCCTCCGCCCCGCATCTCCTCTGAACCGCTGCTTTATCGGCCCAATCGTGAGCGATTTACCGCCTCGCCCGATATAGATCATCCCAAGAAAAGTAACTACTTTCTTTATACGGTTGGCGGATCGAACGGACGCATGCTTGGGATTGGGAAAAAGGATTCTGCACAGATCAACGAAAATCTGATTCAATTACCAAAAGTTACTGACAACTCAACTCTTTCAATCACACTAGTCATATCACTCAGAAACAAGTGCATCTTCAAACCAGGACACAATTGAGCACCTACCTGAAATAAGATACCTCTATTCTAATCTATTATTCAGAAAAATCGTAGTAAATACTCAGGAAATCCTGCCGTAAACTAATAAATTGCACAAAATGTAAATCGCGGTACCCATATGATCACTGTCACGGGTTTTTCATCAAAAACGCGTAAACTTTTTTCTCATAATACATATTGACATTTATCAGAATATTTATTGTTTAGTTTACAGCTTTAATATAAAAGCAGCGAAGAGCAACTGTTGTTACTCACTGAAACCACCTTTGTAGCATGTATGCCCAGAGGGCCGCGCGCGGCCTGCGAGGGCGCCTCCTTTAGAACTCTTATCGGTTCACACGTGACGTCACACGGCTCGGCAGCCTCCGCACGAGGCAAACGTCTCTTTTTACAATAGGTATCTGCGTTTGAAGATAAGTTATGACTTTCACAAAAATAAACTTAACTTAAAATGGGAGACTCCCTGTGACCACGAAAAAACTGCGAAGGGAAAATTGTTTGTAAAATGTTCAAATAATTTTTATCGCAATTTTTTTTTTCAAAATTGTTTGGTTGCGAGTAGATAGAGATATTATATGGAGGTGTTTAATTTTTGAGTGTAGTGTGTGAAACACTACGGTTAGTAGATACGTATTTATTACTTATTACTTACCTTGTGATCAGAACATTGTATGTGATGTTGTCTAATATATATGTATATTCCATGTATTCCTAGAGGTAAAATGTCAGTGAATGATGATGGGTCGTCGGAAAGCTCGTTAAGTCAGGTATGCTGAACGTTCAACATTTATTCAATACACTTTTTGGTAAACTGCCTCGTTTAGAATGTGTCTGGGAAATATTGATAGGTGCGGCTTTCCAGCCTTGCAGACATAAGTACGTTATTGCCTGAAGGCTGTACTGTGCGGCTCCCAGGAAATGATCGGCGTGAGGCCGCGCTGCGCTGATTTCCCGCGAGGCTCGGCCATTCAATAAGCCATCTACCGGCCTTATACTCGCCGGCAAATTAATTATTTACCGAATTTATTTACACACCCCACTTTTCGCCGGCAAATTAATTATTTACCGAATTTATTTACACACCCCACTTTATTAATATCGAAAGATTTATCTCGAGAACGTAATTTTAAATTGTTAATTTAAAAATCTTTTTAAATAACAAGTGATATTTAAATAAGTGAAAAATTATTGAATATCCGTGAGTGGTTTCGTGGCGGCGGCGGCGGCGGCGGGCGGGTAACACCGATGTCCCAATCACGTTCTCACGCCATCCGTTAATTAGCGTCACAAACCGTTTATTTAGTTAGGATTGAATTTGATTTCGCCGAAGCACCATTTACATACATAGCGATTAATCTCCATTTCAATTAATTGAAGCAATCGATCGTCATTGACCGTGCGTTGTTACGTAGATGATTACATAATAAATTGTTGTCCCGACTCGATGTTTTGATTTTAAATAAGGTATAACTTTGTTTATCTAGTATCCGCATACGTTCGTTATGCCCGCATGTCATGCGTTATTCAGTTATTGCCAAGTACGTGTATGTAAAAATGCGAATTCAAATTCAAATTCATTTTTTTATTGCGTGTCACTTACATATAGTATAAACAAGGTATTCATGTGACGCACAAGCAGTTCCTTTTTACAAAAGTCAATAGGTACATAACTACTGAGTCTGCTGCAAATGCAAATACCTGAGTGAGTATGGTACGTGTAGTAGCAGATAAAATAATCTGATTATAAGTTGTGCCGGTAGTAGGTGCTACTACTATCATGTTTCGGTAGTAGGTACCTACTACTACTATCATAAAACGACAAAAGATTAAAAAATAAGCAATGGTCGTTCTGCCGGATCCGGCGGGGGCGCGGCGGCGGCGCGGCGCCGGCTGCCGCGGACGGTCCGCACGCGTGCTCCGACACCCAATGCCGCCATTTACATTCTCGTGTCAATAAGCCAGGGATGAAATCGACTTACACCTTCCAAAATCTTAAGTTGTAAAAATATATTATATCCTAGCGTTCATTTTACCATCGTACGAACTCGTATAGTATTAGTATGTACATTCTTATACCTACTTATGAGGTTCAATAAGGGTGGTTTGTTTTCAGCAGAGAAATAAAACTAGAATAGATTTATTATTTTTATTAATAATATTATAAAACTGTCGTTTAAAGCTTGCCCTCTCTTATTATTATCTATACTATATAATATTAGAAAGCTGAAGAGTTTCGTTTGATTGTTTGTTTGTTTGGTTAAATGCGCTAATCTCAGAAACTACTGTTTCGAATTGAAAAAATATTGTTATGTTTTTATTTTATTTATTTATTGAGAATCAGAATCAGAAACAGAATATTTACATGTGAAACATAGGTATTACAACAATGTCATGAGTATATAAGTCTCACTACATTTCCACCTTAGTTAAGGTATACAAATACAGGTTCAAAAAACTACAGGCTAAAACAATGTATTATTCTAAAAGTATTAGTACACAATAAATGTCAAAATTAAGCAACAAATGTCATTATTATCATTATTATATAAAAACAACAAATAAGGAAAAATAAAATAAGAAAAACATGTAATTATTTCGAGGATTTGTCAGCTAGAAATTCCTGTACTGAGTAATAGTTTTAAAAATATTTATAGGCAAGGTCTTAAGAGCTATAGGAATCTTATTAAAGATCCTGTGGGCCATTCCAAAGAAGCTACTACTGACGTGTGCCGTTCTGTACTTCGGTGCGCATATCCTATTTCCATGACGTTGACTTCTAATTGGATTCCTTTCTGAGAATGTAGTGTAAAGGGAGTCGTTACACATAACGAACACCGCCACTTCATAAATGTATATCGAAGGTAGAGTCAATATTTTCAATTTTATGAAAAACGGTTTACAGCTATCAGTTGATTTAAGGCCATTTATCGCTCTTATGCACCTTTTTTGTACTTAATACTAGACTTTTACCCAGAATATGACTCCATAACGCAATATAGACTCAACATATCCGCGGTAAGCAATCAAGACACATTCCTTATTTGTAACTTTAGAGAGTTTATACAGAGCATAAACTGAGCAGGTTACTCTTTTACATAAATTATCAGAGTGTGATTTCTAATTGGTCTGATAATCTATTTGCAAGCCCAAAAACTTAGTTTCGTTTTAGTTTCGTTCTTTCTTAGGAAGGCTATAGGCTATATTACATCACGCTATGACTAATAGGAGTGAAGCAGCAATGAAAACTGTTGCAAAAACGGGAAATAACGCGGGTGAAACCGCGGGGCAAGGCTAGTTTTTTATATTTTATTGTGTTCTCGTTAGTCAATATTCTTTAGAATTGTACACTAAACTATATTTTAACCGTATCTTAACTAGAGTATTATAATTAAACTTACATATGTACATGTATCGTTCGTGTGAAGTCGTGTCGGATGGAGCAATCAGTCAAAGGCGACGACGCGATGGCGACGACGACGGACGTCCCGTTCCGATCTGTTTTAAAACATTGCTAGCGGCGCTGCTAGGGACGTCAACTAACAAAAAATGTGTACTAAGTGTTAACTTAGTTAACACTTAGTTAACTTGGTCACTTTGTGAGTAATAAATAGTATGATATTAAAAAAGTACTATTTACATACATATTTATGCCTTTGGCTTTCAAAGTAAAAAGTGTTGAATAATTTCGGCGGGCTGGTTAGAACCACGATAGCTCAATTGGAAGAGCACCTGACCTGGTATGTCAGCAAGGGTGCAGGTTCAAATCCTGCTCGTGGAATTTTTTTCAACATTTGTGTTTTTGTAATTTGTCCACAACAAAATTTGCGTTAAAAATTATTTAAACATTTTATACATATTTTTCTAATCAAGATGTCAACATTTTTTTTGTTTGTTTCTTGTTTCTGCTGTATGTTTTGATGATTTATTTTCTTTTTTAAAGTTTCCTTACGCCTCCGTTACAAACCAGACATACTTTATTGGATTATATAGCTGACAGCCCTAGCCGTGTCCCGGCAGGTGCGGCGTGTCCCGCGAGTGATGGCCCGCGCGTGGGCGCCGCGTGTCCCGCATGACCCGCGCGTCGTCGTTCCTCATGAAGCGTGAAAGCCCTCATTCATTAACATATTATACTCTGTTAACTCTCGTACATATATACCTACAGCCTATACTTCAAGGTGTATTCCATTTCTGGCATTAAAGTTATCTAATATTAAAATCAACCAGTTGAAGATTTAATCACGTAAAATAAAAATATGTTTTCGAATAGTATTCATTTCATTAACAAAATCAGTAGCGTACGAATGAAGTCACAGACTGGACGACAGCGGCAGCGGCGGCGGGAGGCGGGCGGCGCGTGAGCGGTGACAATGTTTGAGTCGCGCCGCTTTACGCACCGCTGTCGTCGAGAACGGCATATCGAAGGGGACACAGGCATTCCAATGAAGCCGCGCCGCTGCCGCCGTCGTAGCTCCGCCCGCCGTCGCCCGGTCCGCGGCCTGTGCATCGTTAGCCCGTGCCGCGCGCCGGCCCCAAAAGCATAATTTCCGGCAGCCGCTGTCTCCACCCCGTGTCGGACGGAATCGTTTCGCCGCCGCCCGACGCCGCCGCAGCTCCCTCGCACAACACTGCCCCTCACACCTGTCTGGGTTTTATTCACACTGCACAATTATTCTCTCATGATGCTTCAAAAGCAATTACGCAAGTGTTGTCTGATAACAAATAGTTTTTCTGACATATAACTGATACATTGTAAGGTTGATGGCACGTTGGCTACTATCGTTTGCAACAGTTGCTCGCGCATTTACCCGTTGGTGTAGTAACCATTGCAAAGAACATGTAAGCGATCAACCGGTCGCTCGAGTATTCGATTTTCAGCAGATGTGTCATTTATCAGCTGACCCTCGAATAACAGGCTGCTGCAGCGACAAGACCGATCACCAAGCATGTTTAATTGCGAAAACCACACATAACCACATTAAATTACGGCACTACGTTTGCAGAACCATAACTAAATCTAGAAGAGTAAAATAACTAGATAGTTATCTACTCAAGCACAAGATTTCATTGATACAATGCAATAACACCATCCTTGACTATTAATTATAAATAGATAGGTTTTGATGACAATGTTTGCGTTCTCTGGCGCACATCAGGTTGGGGCAAGAAAATTGTTCAGCCAATGCGGTCCTACACGTGTTGTTTGTTTAACATGTAACGACAGAGCCAGGTGCGCGGAGGAGCTCGTCAATATAAATTCCTGCGGCGGGCAAGGGCGGGCGCCTTTGAGGCTGCTCGCTGCATAAGGGTCGCATACTTGCCTGATTGATGTTGTACGAGTAGTCGACCAATGCGCAAGAGGCCCGCACTACGAGGCCTATTACCAAAGTTACAGTATCGAGCCCCGTTCATAATTTCGACAGCAGCGGTAAGCGGTGGTGCGCTAAGTACAGAACAAGAACCTACATCAAATTGTATCGAATAGATGACGGTCAGATGCGAAACAAACGACCATATTGACATTTGTGTGTCGGCGGTGCACCTGTAGTTGTTGTACCTTGTACTGCTTGAGTTCATTTTAAATGAAAAAAAATATCTTTAACGAAGACAAAGTTCCATCTGTGGTTCCGTTTCATCCACTTGCCTGTGTGTGCTTGTGTGTGTGTCGATTAATCTTGAGATAGTAGTTACAATATTCGTAACAGCCTCAACCTATTTATTTGCAAACTTCCGATGTTCGCAGGCTGGGAAGCTTTCCGTTAATAGGTTCAGCTTAAGTTGTTAGTTGTTGTTGAACAAATTGACGTCGTATTTATTTTTGTTTTTGATCGTTGTACTACAAAAAACGAGGGAATCAAAATTGTGTCTGTATTCAATTGGAGATATACTCAGGTTAAACGTGATATTCTCAGATTCAATACTCATGCTAGAACATCGAGATGTACGCATTAGCGACGCTTATTAACTAATTGGATAGGGTTGACAATATAATTATGTATCCCAATAATGTATGTGGTTTATTTAAGAAATACACGTTAAGCCGTTGGTCTCGGTCGTTGTCATTAGACGGCAATCTTTAAGACGCCGGCGGCCGGGCCGTGCCGTGTCTTCACGTCCCTTGTGTATTTGTTCGTGTGGAGATTCCTGTGCCGTGAGCCGAACAGTTAGAAAGCAGATTATCTGTTTTCAATTGTTGCCAGCATCAAAAGTCAGTCGCTGACTCTTATTTTTAATAAATTAAGATAAAAAAGTGACGACCCCTGGTTCCTGTTAAAAACTGCTGCCACTACCCTATAATAATAGGAGCAAAATGATATTCGGCAGAAGCTTGCGTCAGGTCGAGCGGTCCACGCTCCAGCAGAGCGAGTTAGTCGCGGCCCAAGATGCCGATGACAGCGCGCGCAGCAGCGGCGGCGCTATGTGCCTGTGTCTTACTGTGTACTAACTGCGTTGCGTCAATATGTACCTAATACATGGCTAGTCCCACTTAAATCTCACGTGACTTAAACATACTTATCATTGCTAGTTCTGAGAAACTGTACCTCTTTTCCTTTTTCCCCTAAACGAACATAGCTTAGCATCACAGCATTATGTTTCGTAATGCATACACGGTTCAGAAGACAACCCCGCTTTCCGCGCCGCCAGCGCACGCTCCACGCGGGCTGATTACCTTCCACGGGTCCCTATGTACATTCTGCAGCTGTTGAGCAAAATGCTCAACTTTTATAGCCTGCGACTGTGTGCAGCCAACACACGTTTGGTAAAACTCGAAACTGTCATGATTGCGTGGAATGTCCACGAGTAACGGCCACGTGTGCACCGCATTAGCTGGCAACAAAGCGTTGCCAGCAGTTTGAAAGTTCTGCATGTGTGGGTGCGGGCTGTTTTTGCCATGATGTAATCAGCACCCCTTTGATGCAACTGTGGTTACAAACTGAGAAGAAACAGACCCGGCCTGTTCTGTTTAGTTAACCGCTAATCAATAGAACATTACGGCTTTCTTATAAGATTGTTTGTTATTTTTTATAGATGAAAGTCGAAGATCTATGAACGCCCCTGTAACCGTAGGTGCTGCAGGTCGTGCCGCAGCCGCGCGCCCGCCCGCATCACCCGATCCAATGTCAATATTGGCAGCCGCTTTCTACCGGTCTGTTGTTTGACATACATTTGTAAGAATACAATTGAATTTGTAAGAAAAGATAGAAAACTTAACTATTTGTAGAAAATCTATTTTTCTTTAGCTATTGCACTATGGCCGGTTTCACTACATTCTGTTTGACGACTAACGGTTAATTTAACGTGCAACTAATATTATGAATGTATAAGTAAGGAAAAATCTTGAATATAGAAACTGACCCTAAATAGAGATTATCAAAAAACATTATCGTATAGATATCTAAGGCATTTGAAACTAATAGTTATTTGTTATACAAGAGCGCAAAGTTGCTTTTTAACCGCGTGCTCAATTTTGATGACCGAGCAAGCGAAGGATGCTAAAATTGAATCACGAGCGCAGCGAGTGATTCAAAAATTAGAATCCTGAGCGTTAGCGAGGGAATCAAAAGAGCACAAGGTGAAAAATCTTTGCACTCGAGTGCAACACGTAACTTTTCATCCCACCTCAGCGAGGAAATGACTAAATAAAAAAAAAACATTTACAATCACAAGATACTTTTATTTCAGTTTAGGTATTAACTACTACATTATGATAGGTAAGTATTACAGAATAATCTTTAAATTATAACAAACAATACTTAGGTATAATTAAGAAAAATTTAAAGTAACGTTGCTACGGTTACTTAAGTTGAGTGTAATATTTTTGTTAGGTACTGTATGTAATGTTGGTGTTAGTGACTTGTGTACTGATAAATTCGTCACCATGGAGGTAGAAGTAAATAGGTTTAATGATGTTTTGAATTCACAAACTTAGTGCACACGATGTTCTAAATTCAATTTACTTTATCCTCTAGGGGATAAAAACGACTTTTGCACTCAGATATCGAAGAGCAAAAATACTCTTTCCGAGATGGGGGGATGAAAAAGTTATTTATTAGACTACAAATATTTCTACGGTCAGCCTTTTGATTCATGCAAGCTGCGAATTAATTACGAGACGACTAACCTCAGTCCCTTCGTGACTACGGACCATATAAAGAGTTCGAAACGTCACGATAAATTATGATTCATCATCATCATCATCATCTTAGCCAAAAGACGTCCACTGCTGGACAAAGGCCTCCCCCAAGGATCTCCACAACGACCGGTTTTGTGCTGCTCGCATCCAGCGGCTTCCCGCGACCTTCACCAGATCGTCGGTCCACCTTGTTGGAGGCCTGCCCACACTGCGCTTTCCGGTACGCGGTCGCCACTCGAGGACTGCTCCGCCCCAGCGGCCATCAATCCTGCGAGCAATGTGCCCTGCCCACTGCCACTTGAGCTTAGCAACTCTTCGGGCTATGTCGGTTACCTTTGTTCTTCTGCGGATCTCCTCATTTCTGATTCGATCTCGCAGAGAAACCCCGAGCATAGCCCTCTCCATTGCTCTTTGAGTGACCTTGAGCCTTCTGATAAGGCCCATAGTGAGCGACCACGTCTCAGTCCCGTATGTCATCACTGGCAACACACACTGGTCGGACGGAATTAAATAGCTTCTGAAGAGCTACGAGTACCAGTCTTCCGCCTGCTTTCAGAAGCTCGGCCGTAATTCCGTCAGCACCTGGTGCCCTGCCGTTCTTGAGCTGTTTGAGAGCCATACTAATCTCGTACAGGCTGATGTCCGGGATGTCTTCGGTATAGTGTCGGGTTAACTTAGCTCTAGGGTCTTTAGCTAAGCTTTGTACAGGTGGCCGTGTGGATGTGTAAAGCTGTCCATAGAACTTCTCGACCTCTCCCATAACATCGGACCTGGTCGTGACAGTTCTGCCATCATCGGTTTTCAGCGTCGTCAGTTGGCACTGCCCAATACCCAGATCTCTTGCGAACACTTTTGAGCCTTTGTTCCGCTTAATGGCCTCTTTAATACGGTCAGTATTAAATCGGCGCGTGTCGCGAGTCATAGACTTCGAGATCTGCCTATTTAGCCGCCGAAACTGAGACGCATCACCTGAGGAAAGCAGAACCATTGCGCGCCGCTCTTCCATTAGTTTTTGGGTATGGTCTGAGAAGTTTTTGGTTCGTTTTGCACGGTGGGTTTTAAAGAACTTCAAAACCCAACGTCCAACCAAAGTCCAACCGTTTGGACAGTTTCCACAAACCTGTTGCTGTATTCGTCCACATTTTCGCAATCATTTAGGCACTCGAAGCGATTCTGCAATTCGAGCTGAAAGCTTTCGGGGTTTTGGATTTGGATGGGTGCAGGACGGAGCGTAGACCTTATAAATCGACGTCTTTCCAGCTTAACGTTGATATTCAATGTGCCTCTTACCAACCGGTGATCGCTGCCAGTTTTAAACGCATTGATCACAGTGACATCATTGAATATTTGCTTCTTCGTCGACATAATAAAGTCAATCTCGTTTTTTGTTGCACCATCGGGACTCATCCAGGTCCACTTGCGGTGTTCAGCCTTCCTGAAAAAGGAATTCATCATAAAGAGTCCCTCCTTTTCCAGAAAGTCCGCCAGCAGTTGGCCCCGGGAGTTCCGATTACCAACACCAAATCGTCCCACTCTCATCTCATCACCGCTTCGTTTGCCCAGCTTTGCGTTAAAATCTCCCATGACAACGGTGTAATGAGTTTTGGAGGCTTGTATGGCTCTAGAGATGTCCTCATACGTAGCCTCCGCCTCATCGTCAGGGTGTGTCGTAGTAGGAGCATAAACCTGTATGACCTTCAGCGAATACCGTTTGGTTATTCTGAGTATAAGGTACGCTACCCTAGGCGACACACTCCCGGTCTCGACAACGTTGTTCACGAGGGACTTGTGGACGATGAACCCGACACCACCTTGGGACAGTTGTTCGCCCTCCCGGAAATAGAGCAAGTTACCAGACTTGAGGATTATCGAGTCCTCCCCCTCTCTTCGGACTTCAGATAATCCAACTATGTCCCACCATATCTTGCTCAATTCTTCCTCCAGTTCGTAGATCTTCTCGTCAGTCCGCAATGTGCGCGTGTTAAATATTGCCAGGGCCAGAGTTCGTTGTTGGCGGTAGCCAGGTCTCTGCCGGAGATTCTTAGCACCCCCTGCCCCGTCGCTGCCTTGGCCGCTACCGTAGCTAGGGCGAGCGGGGCCGCCGGGGACTAGGGGCCGGTTTTTGCTGGTGTGCATTTCATAAGGGGGGTATATTTGCCGTAATCGCCACGCTTGGCAGGCGGGTTGGCGATCGCAGTAGGTTGAGTACAACCTCAGAGAGATGCTGCTGCCCATTCTCTGGAATGTTCCCTTAGTCGGCTTTTACGACACCCACGGGAAGAGGTAGGGATGGTGCTATTCTTTATCCCCGGCACCACACAGGATATAGAATTATGATTAGGTATGTAAAATAAATGCGAGTAAATCCAAATGAAGTTTAATTTAAAAACGATTAGATGAAATTTTCAAACACTTAAGCTGTTGATTTTATGAGATTCACATAATTAGATGTCATTCAGATATAACTTTTTTATGGTTAATTACCTTCTAATTTAGAAAAAAAAAACAACTAATTTATTATACTGGTAAGTCCCGTCCTCCCGCGAGACGTTTCACTTAAGCAATTACTTTGCTTCAGTATGAGCTTTTACTCGTTTATAAATACGGGGGTAGGTCAATAATCTCGCTGTTAGTTAAGCCAGGCTTCCGTGACTCGCTCGAGCCGCGCGTTTTATCTACCGCCCGCGCCGGCTAGCGCACGTTCGGACCTGCAAGTGTCAGAGGGGCGCCCGCCGCCGCGCCTTTCGCCTTTTTGAGTGCACGGCAGTTGCGTTATGCTAAATAAAAATGTCGAAATCACGGAATTCTTAGATAATTTTGATAATTTAATCGACCGGGAAGTAAAATTTACGAAATGTTAAAACTTATTGATTTTCCTCTACTTTGCTCTTGTTTTCCATTTGAATATTTATTAAAATTATTTATAAGTATCAGCTTAATAATAGAGAATTCCGAGAAGGAAAAATAGCTGAAAACATATAAAAAAAAAATCATAAACAACAATCACTTACATTAAAAACAAATTTAAGTTTATTGTTAACATTGCACCGACAAACGCATTATATCATAATTTAATTTTTAAACAACCCAGCGTGTTCGCTCGATGACGCAGCTATACGAAAACCGCGCGGTGGGCAAAGTGTCTTCAACTCTTGATATACGTAGATAAGGTATATTTCTGCTTGCAGCTATAACGCCAGCTATTATTATTACAATTTTGTAGGCTATTATAGCGTAGGTATTTTCGCTTTTCTATGGCAGTAATGCATCTGTTACTACTTAATCTGTGGTGAAGCGGAGTCGACCCGTCGCGTGATAACCCCCGCGCGTAGCAAAACTAAACGCGCTACATCGTAGCTTGCGCTACGGCGTAGCACGCACTACGGCGACGCGACGGTCAGCTACGATACTGGTCGTTACCCAGTATTTTTTAAATATTTGCATGCTACACCCGTAATCGGCATCGGCACAGTTAATTATCTCTTACTGCATCCCTGCCTGGGGCGGGGCCTCCTACACTCATTTTTTAAAATTGGAACGAGCTCCGAGAGCTGTGTTAAAAGTCATGACTAAAAAGTACTTTCGATATCCGACTATCCAACTTTATAAAGACTGCGAGGTACTCACGGCTAGGAGTCGACCCGTCGCGTAATAACCGCCGCGCGTAGCAAAACCAAACGCGCTACGGCGTAGCACGCACTACGGCGACGCGACGGTCACCTACGATACTGCTCGTTACATAGTATTTTTTAAAAATTTGCGGTTTTTTTATAGTATGTGGTAGCAACCTCTCTTGAATGGGCATCAAAATTAACATCAAAACTTTTTATTAATATTACGCCACTCGTATAATTCAGGCCTATTGAATGTCATTACGTCATCGGTTCGTAAGTCTACGGCGCGAAGACGTAGTACTGAGCAGAACCTACAATAAACTCAGGCAATTTAGGCAGGCAATTTTCTCCCTTTCATGATCAATTTACGTTGTATAATCATCAGTATTGCTAATCGTACTTGAACTGCTTCAATAGTGTAATTACAAAAATTATCTTTTTTAATCTGTATTTGTTTTTTACCCATATCTATGGTTTTAGTGTCGGCAAAATGTATGCCTTTGTTACAAAGTACACCATCACAGTGAAATAATACACTATGTTGAATACCCTTTTGTCGTAAAATTCAAAATTCAAAATTCAAAATTCAAAATCATTTATTCAGTTTAGGCTACAAATAGCTCTTATGAATGTCATTATGCCATCGGTTCGTAAGTCTACTCTGGGCGGGAGAACTTGTACTGAGAAGAACCGGCAAGAAACTCAGCAAGTGTCAAGCTCTTTTCTCCCTTACAGCGTCAAAAATATTGGAAAATGCCCTATCATAAAAGGACACTTTCCATCACAAACAAACACAAAAAAAAAGGACAATCACAACACCCAAAAATACAAAAAAAAAAAAATAATAATAATAAGTTTTGCAAAAATTACATCAGGTACCTACCAATTTCAATTTTCACAGTGTCATACAGTACTAATAAAAGTCAAAAATTATCTAAGAAAACAAAGTTAAAGTATACGAGTACAATAATAATAAAATAAGATAAGTAAGCAAGAGCAGACCTGCCTCCACAGGAGGCACCCGTTCACGAGTATGACATATGAATCAGCCATCGCTTCACTCAACCATATCTTAGGGAATGTAACGACCCGACGCACATGCCACCACCGCAGAGACAATAAAGAGAGCATGCCACACTCAAGCTACTCTAAATAAGAACTCAATGAATTGTTTAACGCAACATAAATATTGTTTGTAAACTGTAGGACACTGCTGATAAAGGCTATCATACCAGCGCTAAGATATTAAAGTATAATGATTGATCCAAATAAAACAAAATGTGGATTTTTTATTATAACCAGGCTGCTTTATCATCTAAATATTCTTTGACTGTATAATAACCTTTCTTAAGTAAAGAAGATTTTACATGATTTTTAAACTTATGTAATGGTAAATCTTGTACAGTACTAGGTATTTTATTATAGTAGTGTATACCTTGCCCCAAGAAAGAACCAAGAACCTTTTGCAGTCTGAATAGTGGCGTTACAAGTTTTTTCTTATTTCTAGTATTGATATTGTGTATGTCACCGTGTTTAGTAAATGAGTTGATATTGCAACGCACAAAGACTATGCAATTATAAATAAACTGAGATGCTACTGTAAGAACACCAATTTCTTTAAAAATAGTTCTTAGAGTAGTTCGGGAACCTAGTCTATAGATGGTTCTTATTGCTCGTTTCTGCAAAATAAATATAGTTTCAACATCAGCCGCTGTAGCCCACAGTAAGAGGCCATACGACATGACACTATGAAAATAGCTAAAATAAACTGTTCTAGCAGTATCAACGTCTGTCAATTGTCTTACTTTTCTGATGGCATAAGCAGCAGAACTGAGTTTTCCGGCCAATTTCGATATATGAGGGTTCCATTGAAGTTTTGAGTCAAGTGTGATACCCAAGAAAACTGTTGAATTTACTAAATCTAATTTATCACCGTTTATTCTAACATCCGTTGGCTCAGTTTTAACATTAGGTAGTGTAAATTTGATACATTTTGTTTTTTTTGCATTAAGCTGTAGGTTATTAACAGTAAACCAACTGAGTACTTCTGCGAGAGCATTGTTTACATCATCATTACACCTAGTAACATTAAAAATGAGTGAAGTATCATCTGCAAATAAAACAATTTCACAGAAGTTCTCCACAAAGAATGGCAAGTCGTTAATATAAATTAAAAATAGGAAGGGCCCAAGAATTGACCCCTGCGGAACTCCCATTTTTACATGAGAACCAGATGATTTAGTTCCATTAATATCGACAGTTTGTGTCCTTGAAATGAGATATTATATTAAATACCATTTCTTTTCCTTTTAAAAGTCTCAACACTGATGAATAGAGAATAATCAAGAAATATTTTCCACATTTTTACATAGAAATTTAATATCGACTAAACGATGATTACATCTCATATCGAAGCAAGTGAATAATGTGAGATTGCGATGTCATAGATCGGCGCGGCGCGGCGTCGCTCGCGGCGACTCTATCGCGGGGCAACAAGGCTCACGTTCGCGTGGCTTTTCGCGGTGCGGGAAGTGGCGTGCGTCGGCTCGCGGGATCATTACATCGCTCGTCATCGCGTTTTTATGTTAATGCATTAATAACGGCCCGGTCATTAGTTACTGTCGCGGTGCGACGGATGTGCTGTCTCGAGGTGGCTGGTTATAGCGACGTGTGGCGCGGGGCGGCGGCGCGGCGGCGGCGCGGCAGCGACGGACGTGACGCCCCATCTTTTTTGTTAGCTGTTTCAAACAATATGTTTTTTTTTAAATTAAGTACAAAAGTTTATTGCGATATTTTTACTTAAAATACTTTAAATCTTAACCTTATAACAAAGTCCTTTTGGTATATTTCCTTACTATAACTTATATTAAACTTAGCTGTCCCCACGTGTGTCGCAATAGTCGTTGTCCCGGGGCGCTGGCATGCTCCGCGGGTGCGAGTGCCTATTTACACGTCTTGGGATAAAGAAAACGCAAATGTTCTATTCGTAATAACGAGAGTGAGGGCGCGGCTACAATGATAGCGTCGCATCTAATTCAATATTATGTATATACTGTTTTAAAAAGCACGGCACTGCTTCGTAGTGCTTTGGGTCTTTCTGCCTGTAATAATAGACTTGTGTAAACATTAAACGAAGATTTTGCTTAAAGTTAGCTTCACGATCGGTGATCGAGCAACATGTAAAAGTAGAAGAGGAATACGTAAGCCAATGTAACGTTTAATCGTTTTGCACAAACGAACGATGAAGTGCTGCTGGGAGAGGAAAAGCTCGGCGGGCCCCACTGGGATAAGATTCTTTCAACGGATTGGTAGTATTGTTTATTGCAATTTGCAAGCGTTATCAAACGAGTATATAAAACGCGTTGTCATAGCCCGCCCGCCGCCCGCTCCGTGCGAGCCGCGGCCCGCGCGCCGGGGCCGGTCGTATGGATGGCTTTTTTCATTTCAACTGTAAGCTACTTGAAATTAAGTACTGTGAGCTACAACGTGCGTACAACGATTTGGTACCTACCTTAGTCACTATAACGATTACTGTATGTATTAAAAAACAGAATGATATTTAATAAAATATTTCACAATAAAAAAGGATGTAGACTTCCATTTCAGTTGATGTCATTAGCAATCTTAATATTTTTTTTTATATTACTCAATTGAATTTTTAGGAAAATATGATTCTAATTGACCTTCACTCTAGCTTTTACCACGGATTGAATAATAGTTACTCCGTAACTGTTACGTACAAATATGCCTACTTATGAAACCCGGTTTTGATTCACATATCCTGTTAATCCTGTCGCTCGTCACCCCTTATAATGTACACAACTCGCATGCTAGCCGCTTATCTTAAAGCTATTACGACTAAAACTTCTGCGTCGTACCCTTTTGAAATTGCAACGCTTAAACTCGTATTAACGCGTTTTTCAAAACATATGTGAAAGTGACGAGGCGGCGCGGCGCCGGCGCTGTCTGATTTAGATTCTCCAAAGATTTTTTTTTAAATTTGACTACTGTTATGGTATGACTGGTGTCTTAGGTGAGTGGCCCCGTTGAAGGTATGTAGTCCACGCCTCATTTCTCTAAACAGCAGCCGGTGCTTAAAGCACAGTCAAGGGAGTCCTCTGTAAGTATGACACAGGAACACAATAAAAAGGCGATCAGACCGCGCCGGCCGCAGGGCTGCCACCGGCGATTTATACTAACGACTCAGTACGTGAGGTATCAACTCAGTATACGTATGCGTAAGTCGTCGTCTGCTGTAAATACAGGCACAATAGAGGAATTTTAATTATTTGGCGGAGCTGATCTGAGCTCACCGCATATATAGGCTTCAGCTAATCAGCTGTTTTATTTATTTTAAATAGTTGACCGCGTTGCACACTATCGACATTTTTACACTTGAATAGTAGAAAGGTCTCGAAAAGCTTACAAGAGTCATTTCTTTTGTAAATTAGAATAAGCATATAGGAAAGTATGTGATGTTTGATGAAACGGTCTAATTATTATCCCGTAAGAAGCTCCTGATGAGCATTGCAGTAATTGTTCATGTTTACTTTTTTGTAATGTAATTTTATAAAATAATTATACGCCAGGACAATATTGTACGTTCTATTTAGTATGAAGTGTTTGCGAATGACCAGCGTCAGGTTATCCAATAAAATATAAAACTTAATGATACTATACTTTGTAGTTTGTGACACTAATAAACTATGTTCCATTCATTATCAAAGTGTTAAATTGCTGCCCCTTTTTTATGCTAGGGAAAACTTATTGCTACCCATGCTGCATTGGCGTGAACCGTAATGCAGTTTCTAACAAGCCGGTGTAACTAAACCCTAAATGAAAAGATTAGCAGCTTATTAAGTAGGTGTGAACCCTGACCGCGGTGCGCTTAGATCCGCGTGTGTGGCGAGGTGTGCGTGGGAGGGCGGGGTGGGGGGGGACAGTTTGGCGCACGTGCTCGCTCGCCGGTGGCGCCGCTTATTGGCCACGGCGCGCTGATCGCAGCCAGTTTTGTCTTAATGCCTTGCCGATGTGAGGGAAATCGCACGGATTTCTTTGTTAGTCGTGTCGTAAAATAGCCGACTTCGATTGTAATATGTGTTCTTATATCATACTACCTGACCTGACGCACGTGGTCCTGTCTAAGTATTCATACTTATTTGCCACGAACGCCAAAAGTGGCGATTCCCATACGAAATTACCAATTTTAATTTTTTTGATATCACAGCTGTTTTATTAATAATAATAGTTAATAGTAATAATAATTTATTACAAAAAGGTTACACAACATATGGGTTACAATAAAGTCCCATACGGGGTAATCCTGTATCTTGGGGACTTAAAGTTTAAAATTTCCCTTGTTTTTTTCTCTAAACCATCCTTGTATAAGAGAGAACAAAACAAAATAAAAATAATTCAAACCAGTCAAGCCGTTAATGGGTTTTAGCGAGACTAACGACAGCAATTGATTTTTATTTATATACTAGTGGACCCGGCGGTTTCGTACCGCTTTGACAGTTTCCATTCATTCCCGTGAGAATATCGAGATAAAAACTATGTGTGTGTTAATCCAGGTTATAATAAACTATCTGTATACCGAATTTCATCCAAATCCATCCATCCGTTGCAGCGTGAAGAAGCAACAAATATACACACACAAATACACACAAACTTTCGCATTTATAATATTAGTGTGACTATGTACAAAATTTCATGATTATCGGTTGAATAGTATACGTGTGAAAGCGTAACAAAAAAACAAACAGACCATCAAACTCACTTCCGCATATTAAGTTAGGTTACTATTACTTAGGATAGTTCAGATATAAACTCTGATTTAGACACACATCTGCTTATAACGTAAGTACACCACTATTGTAACCCTGTAAAGGCCATCCCAATCCTATCCAAACTACTCGGAGAATCGAGCACGCTTAGGCTTGCGTGATGCCATTCCCTCTAGAAACCTGACGTTGTTTTGTTCGTGATCAAGCAGTGTGCCTTGAGGAACTTTTTAAGTTTCTCGCCGCTCCCAAAAAAGTCCGGTGACGCTGTGAAAGCCGTTTATAGATAACAGCAAACTCTCTCCTAAACATTTTTGAGCTTATCAGCTATAGCTAATCAATCTTTTTTTTTATATGTTGACGTTTCCATGATAACAAAACAAACAAATCGTTTTGTATTGGAACATTAAATTGTCGTTTCTAGTATTTTCCGTTACTTATTACATATGTTTCTCACCGTTTAAACCTTCCCTGAACTTCCACAAATATTTTAAAATTAAGATTTGCCAAATCGGTCCAGCGAAACGAACAGCAATTGATTTATATATTGACGTTTCCATGACAACAAAACAAACAAATCATTTTGTATTGAAGATTGGAAAATTAAATTGTCGTTTTTAGTATTTTCAGTTACTTATTATTTATGTTTCTCACCGCTTAAACCTTCCCTGAACTTCCACTAATATTTTAAAATCAAAATTAGCCAAATCGGTCCAGCCATTCTCGATTTCTAGCGAGACTAACGGACAGCAATTGATTTTTATATATATAGATATAGAAGATAGATGTATTTAATACTATCACCTAGTTTTATAAGATTGTATACTAACACCATGATTGTACACTAACATAGTTTATAAGAATATTATGTATCATCATCATCGTCATATAGTCCTATACTAACACTTTTATATGGATCTTGGTCTGAAATAAATAATTTTTATTTTATTTATTTAACTAAACCGAAGTGATATAGTCAGTAGGAAAGAAAAATGTATGCACGTGTTCGTTTATAACTTCTTTGCGTTTTACGTTGCAGTCAGATCCATCTTATTTATATTTTTTTACAATATTTGCAATTGCCTTACTAATGTTATAAGCCTCAATAAATATGTTCTGGTTTGTTGTGCTGTATCAAAAACATTTCGTCAAATACTTGTAGGCACGGAATATCGAATGAACAGAGCGTTACAGAATAGGATTACACTCACAATAGTGGAATCGATGATGATATTTTGATCAGCCCTTTTGTAGAAAGAAGGTAAATCTATAATCCAGAGGTAATGCGATTTCTCCTATAAAGACCTAGTCACACCGAACACGTTGCTGCGAACATTAAGTATGCAGAATTACAATGGAACTCTGTAAACAGCAGAATCATTTAAACATGAAAATAATAGCGATAATTATAATATACCTACAAACCCCAAATTAAAACCTGACAATATACATTGGTATATTTATATTTTCGGTATTTAAAACGAGTGTCTGTATGCACCCATAATTGTTTGTGTTGTTATCTATACTAATATTATAAAGCTGAAGAGTTTGTTTGTTTGTTTGTTTGTTTGTTTGAACGCGCTAATCTCAGGAACTACTGGTTCGAATTGAAAAATTCTTTTTGTGTTGAATAGTCCATTTATTGAGGAAGGCTATAAGCTATATTACATCACGCTATGACTAATAGGAGTGGAACAGTCGCTAATAATTTATATGTATTAAATTTTTTATTGTTTCTTCTATTAAAAAAAATGTATTTTACGGGTAAGCATCTGATGTTAAGCGATGATGAGACCAATGGTGGATGCGCACTTTACCCTGAATCCTCAACTACTGATGCACTGGCTATCTTATCTTTAGCTGCCGGAACATTACAATGCTGTTAATTACTGTTAATTACATAAACATTGATGTTATGGTGTCATATTTAGACAAGATGGTGGTAGCTAGCGTGACGGAAAAACAAGCCCTACCACCAAACAATCCAAGTACACAAACATGTATCACCGCTGTGAATCGAGTCCGGGTGTCGGTCGACGCGCGCGGTGTTCGGTCGTCGCGCGCGGTGTTCGGTCGTCACGCGCGGTGTTTGGTCGTCGCGCGCGGTGTTCGGTCGTCGCGCGCGGTGTTCGGTCGTCACGCGCGGTGTTTGGTCGTCGCGTCACCACGCGCAGTCTTCGCGGCGAGTCTATGTGATCGCACCCGAACCGACTTATCACAAAAACGAATATCGAAAACCAATATGAAATCAGAGAATTGATACTATAAGTCGTCTATTACTGGTTTCATTTCTTTTACGATCTTAATTATATTTGTTTTTACTTTGTCTACCCTTTGCTAACTACACATCACGACAATGGCTTAGCGTATTTGCAAAGTACTTTCAGTTATGTAAAGGTGAAGCTATGAAGCTTGGAAAATTAGTTGGATATCTGAGGTCCTGGTACTGATGCTCCACCCGGCGCCAGTGGCCTGCAGCTAAATAAAAATCAACTTAAAGTAGACAGTCGTAAAGAATACATGAATGTTCCACAAACAGTGGGTCTTATAACGATTATGTTAGGTGTTAAATACTTAATCGTCGTATTCGATTCGTTCGTTGCGTGCACGTACACCTCGCACTACCATATTTTTAACGATGTCTTTTACAAATAGTTCATAAGGATAGTAAAAAATAGAACAGTAATAGTACGAAGCGATGTTGTTACTGTAGGGACTGGCTCTACACACTTTAGATGATAATTTTATTTATTATTATCACATGAAAGATCTTACAAAACAATCAGTTGACTTAGCATAGAAAAACCACGAAGGTTTAAGATTATACTAAGAATTAAGTTTACGCCAATCAATATACAAATCTTATATAAGACACAAACAATAAAAATATATGTATATATGTAGGTAAGTAATACACCATGACACATACAGAAAGAGAGGATTTGGACAAATACATATTGTTCGGTTATTATTTATTTATCTCCACAACCTGCATATACATTTTGAAGGGAACTAAGGAAGTGTTCTTTAAGTTTATACTTAATATTTTGTTTCGTCATTTTATCCCTTAAATCCATAGGTAGTTTATTAATGAGCCGACAAACAATATAATCTGATGTTCGTCTACCGTATTCATTGTTTACTCGAACCGGTCCGCTCCTCAGTTGACGCCGTGCTACTGATCGCGTGTATACAGAGTGTTCCGGTTGAGGCTGATTATTGATTATAAAGAATAGTTTTTTTAATAAAATATATTTTACTTGTGAATGGACGGGCAATACCTTACAGTGTTTAAAAAGGCCAGCATGATCGTCACTATATTGATTTCTAACTTTACTTGATACAATATTTTTTAATATTCTAAGTTGTAGGTTGTAAATTTTATCTAAATAAGTTTTATATGTACGGCCATAGCTACATAAACCATATTGAATGTAAGATTCAGCTAGCGAGTTATATAGCATTATCTTAACTTTAAATGGTATCCTATTTTTAAGTATTATAATATTTGCCAAAAACTGTCTTAACTTACTACACACATGTTCGATGTGGTTGCACCAATTAAATTTACTATCGATTTGAAGGCCTAAATATGTTTGACAATCTACCACATCAACAGGAGTGCAGCTGCACTGAGTTGACGCAGGTGAGTGTAGACATCTATGGTCATGAGCTATAACACCCTTTAAGGGAACACTTTCAATATAAGGTGATTTAATGGGCAATAGTTTGGTTTTAACAGCATTAACAACTAATCCTACATCGTGACACCACTTTAGAAGAGTATCGAAATCTGATTGCAGCATTTCACAAGCCTTGTTTGGGTCTTTATCAGCAGCCACTAAACAGGTGTCATCAGCGAACTGATAGCATGTACTATATTGGACGTACTTATGCATTTCGTTGACATAGGACAAGAAGTGGAGGGGTCCAAGCACGGATCCTTGGGCCGTACCTTCTGTACTGTCTATCAGTTCACTGTAAACGTCATTTACTTTCACCTGGAATTTTCTATTTTGGAGGTAACTACTGCACCACTTGAGGACGGGTCCGCGTATGCCACATTTGTCTAGACTAGATATTAATTATGATATTATGATAAAATTATGATAAAAATTATGATAGCTGATTGATATGATAAACTGATGCTGCTAGGAACTAATATTAGGATGTCGGAAATGATACAACCGTGTTGAGTGCTAACCGTAGTTGAACTAATTTATTGAATAAAATACCGGCGCGTGTGCAAACATAAATGCATGTAAGCAAATTACAAATATTGCAATAATTAGGTATTGCTTAATGTGCGGTACACCGTACATATTGCCGCACCGAGAAGATGCAAGATGATGAAGATAATTTAGCGTTTATTGTTACATGTCTAAGATGAAGCTATTATTAAATGTTATAAAAATGGTGAAAATGATACAAGGTGATTTCAATTAGCCTTATAATCTATGTATGTATATTAATAAAAGTAAAGATTAATGTTTATGATTGTCTGGTACGACCACAACACACGCGGTAGGTAGTTCACTGTCTGTCACTGACTGTCACTATCCAATCTGAACCTCGTAAGTTTGGGGGCCACTTTCAGTTTTGATTCACTCGCAATAGATTGATCGCGTCGCGCACTCACCCGCGGAACATTCGACACTAACACTTCACTATTACTGTTGCGGTTATCGTTGAGTGCGGCCCTGGGTGCCTCCACCCCGGGCGCGGCCTCAGGCTGCTGCTGCGGCGGCTGCTGCTGTGGCCTGCTGCCCGCATTGGGCGCAAACCGATGTCTGATCTTGCGAAGCCCGAAGATACAACCAAACCCAGCAACTACGATAATGATTATGACGTAGATGCCGTACATTGCGTAGTGATGATTGTCGTGAATGGTAAACTTATTTTCAGATTGTTCCTTTAACTCATTTATTTGCTTGTTTATCTGATGGTAATACGATTCGTGGTTCTCGAATTTTGTAAAGTTTATTGTGGAATCCTTTATAATACTATTTAGCATAGACGCTTCTGGTACAGAGACATGATGGTTAACATTGATTTGATTCAGAAAGTGATTATGAGCGAATATAGTTAGTTCATCGCTTTTCAGTGTGCAACCTTGACCTATCTTGATAATGCCCCGGTCATTCAACCTTTTCATTGTCACACCTGACGGGCATATAATGCGAACATTACATTCAGCGCAGCACGTGAATATCCATGTGTTATCGGCATGCAACTTGATCCAGGTCTGTTTACATGTCGTCACTTGCGACTTACATATTGAAGGATTACTATTTGCCGCGGAATTAATAAATTTAATATTGCACAATGATTGTTCGAGCTTCATATCGTAAAATGGCTGTGTCAAATGACATAATAGCGATGATGGTAATTCAAAACATGAATGAAGATCGCTATCTGTCAGAAAGAGTGCAATGTCCTTTCTTAGGTTATATGCTACATATGATACTGCTGGGATAATTTGATACATCTCGTGATTTCGTATCTGTGGGATGCTGATAAGTTTATTTAATTCAAATGCTTCGTTACTAACAATAGGTATTTTAACTTCTATTATCAGATAGTTATTGGTAACCCTTGTAGACACTCGTAGTAATTTGTAAATTTCCATAACATTTTCCTTTACCGGTAACGCGAGATCGTTGCTTAATTGTCCTGCTATGACATCGAGTTGGTGCTGTAGTTGTCCCGGCGATATTAAATGTGTATCCAATCTGCCGTGGTTAATGTCAGTCACGGTATTCAGGAGCGTTGTCTGAACGCGTTGAAGGCTTCCTAAAATTAGATTTGCTGATAAGAGATGATATAACTAAACCTTGTGTAGTAAACTCATAATCATTGTATAGTGGTCCTTCGAGCATTTATTTACCTATCACCTATTTATCAGTCCTTTTGGCTTTGATCGAGTGCGCGCGTTCGTGTCAATTAGGGATCCGCGTAAGTCGAGTGCCGGGCGAGCTATCAGTACCTATCATCAGTAAAACTTTTATAAAGTTACAAACAATTAATTAATTGACTATCAGTATATATCAGTGTCGGTTATCAGTATCAGTGACATTGTTATTTTTTGTAAAAACATTGACTTTTTTAAACTCAGTAAAGTACAAATCAGTGACAAAAAAATACAGAACAATTATATCATAACAGTGACTACATGTGTAATTAAGTGACATAGTTTAGCGTTTCCGGGATTTTCCGGGAGTTCTTTGCTTGTGCGCCCCAAGGCTGCACGGCAGAGTCATCAGAGTGAGCAGAGCAGTCGGTAACTGAATTACCATATCCAGCTACCAGCATCAGCATTTATCAGTAAGCTTGTTCCTTTTTTATTACTAACTCATTAAGATGGAAGCTCTAATTAACCGCCAAGCAGAAATTTTGGAAACCATTAAGCAAGTTAAGAGTAACTTCCATAAGGATTCGGAAAGCAGGAAGACATCGGATTATATCAAGAGACGCATAGACACGCTTGAGAACCTCTGGGCAGAGTTTGATCACAACAACAATCTTCTTTTAGAGAGTGATTATTCGAGAGATGAGCAATATTTTCATGAAAACATTTACGAGAAGACGCGTAAAATGTATATGGAAATTTATCAAACACTATTTTCATATAAGCAATCCACTTCAGTCGATTCTAAAGTTAAAATATCAGAACCAACTCCACTACAAGAGTTGCTATCAAAACAGAAAACTAACATTAGAGCATTTAAGCGACTATTGAACGGAATAAACCTTGACCTTTTAACTGAAAAATGGGAGATCGAAGACGAGCTACGTACTCTTCAATCTAAATGGAATGCAATTGACGTCCTTCATTTAGATATTGACAACATCACCCAAGGTAACAACGGAGAATATGACACCGAATTTAATGAACATGAAGTATTGTTCAAGGACATGAAACGCAAGATAAATCAAAAGTTATCAGCATCGAGTCATCTCCAGCTGTCCACTCCACGCCTAGAAATTCCAATATTCGCCGGAAACTACATTAATTGGCCCACATTTTTTGATCTCTATTCCGCCGCCATTCATAATAACAATATGTTGAGTAAATCACAAAAAATGCAGCATTTAAAGGGGAAGCTTAAAGGAGAAGCAGAAAGACTTATCCAGCATCTGTATATCTCCGAAGAAAACTATGACACTGCTTGGGAAATACTCGTACATAGGTACAATAACCCTCAACTTATTTTCACCAAACATATCGAGACACTTCTTAATCAAACAAATATACAGCGTCAAACAGCATCAGAAATCAAACGTTTACATGACGTCACAGCAGAGTGCATTCATGCCATTCACAACTTGGGAGTAAACACAAATACATGGGATCCGTTAATTGTACATTTGGTATCAAAAAAGTTAGACCCTGAAACTTTTAGTGAATATAAGGAGGCCCGTGAGTCACCAAGAGAGCTACCAACTTTAGCAGAGTTAATGAATTTTTTGGAAGGAAAATTCATTGCTCTTGAACCTATACATAGAAGAGAAAGAGAGCTACCGAAACCTATCCAACAGCAGACATTTAAGAGATATCAAAATCAAGAAAATACATTCAGAAGAAATAACTATTATCCTAATGAACAGAAGCAAATATCATCATATCATAAGAAATTTGGAACAAGTAACTTTCAATCTAATGCAGCATACACGCGTCGCTGTCCACTTTGTAATCTAGGCCACGATTTATTTCAATGCGACAATTTTAATTCAATGACCCCAGATGCTAAAATAAATACAATTGCGAAACTGAAAGTTTGCAAAAACTGTTTATACCATCATTTTAATAATGTGTGCATTTCGCAGAAACGTTGCAAGCATTGCAACGACGATCATAATACGAAACTTCATGACGCATTTGCTCAATCACGGACGGAAACTGCATCAAGTTCTAAGTCCGTCGGAAAGTCTACTCCTAATATCAAATCAGCAGCATATACACCAGTAAAACATTTCAGTACGCATCACGTATCCCAAAATGATGAAGAAACTTTACTAACGACGACCTTGATTCAGATAAAATCTTACGATGGCTCTTATGTTACACTGCGTGCCTTATTAGATCAGGGCTCACAGATATCGTTAATTACAGAAAGAGCAGCTCAACTCTTACAATTACCTAGAAATAAATATCACGCATTCATTTCGGGGATCGGGCACGACTCAAGGCAAAGCAAAGGAGCCGTGTTATTGGAATGCAAATCAATATACAATGATTATGAGTTTACTACACAAGGTTTAGTTATATCATCTCTTATCAGCAACTTACCTAATTTATCATTCCACAAACAGTCATGGCAGCATCTTCAACACATTGATTTGGCAGACCCAGAATACAACCTTTCTAAACCTATTGACCTTTTATTGGATGCGAGTGTGTATTCTGAAATAATAATGAACGGCCTCATTAAAGGACCGTCCCATGCACCGATTGCACAGCAGACCAGGTTAGGCTGGATACTATCAGGCAACGTACGTACCTTTCACTGCAATGTAGTTGTCAAAGAGTTATCAGAACTATCAAAATATTGGGAAGTTGAAGACATCAGCAGTGGCATATCAGAACTATCAATCGATGATCAACAGTGTGAAGATTTGTATAAGTCAACAACAGTTCGCCTAGACAATGGTAGATACCAAGTAAGCTTACCAATGAAAAACGGCTTTGAAAACCAGCTAGGTAGTTCAAAACCAAAGGCCTTTGCCCAATTTAAGCAGCTGGAACGTAAAATGTCGTGCAAACCTGCCTTTGCGGAGAGCTACAAGTCATTTATGAAAGAGTATGAAGAGTTAGGCCACATGCGTTTAGCAGTACTTACGAAGGAGATAACGTACTATCTTCCACATCACGGCGTTGAGTGCTAACCGTAGTTGAACTAATTTATTGAATAAAATACCGGCGCGTGTGCAAACATAAATGCATGTAAGCAAATTACAAATATTGCAATAATTAGGTATTGCTTAATGTGCGGTACACCGTACAGTTACTACATTTTGATTATGTTTCACCCCATCTCTTCCCGTGGGTGTCGTAGAAGGCGACTATGGGACCATTCCGGAGGATGGGCAGCAGCGTCTCTCTGTGATTATTCTCACCTTACTGCGATCGCCAACCCGCCTGCCAAGCGTGGCGATTATGGCAAATTCCCCTCAAAATGATTTATCCTTGAGGGAGGCCTTTGACCAAGCAGTGGACGTCTTTTTGGCTGAGGTGATGATGATGATGATTATGTTTCATTAAAGCATTCATACAGAATATATAGATCAAACAGCACAAAATAAATTGATTAAATAAATGTATAGATAGACGCATAAACCTCGAGGAGGTGGTAAATGTAAAGTCACTAAAATAAATGCTTTTGTCCATTTCAAATAAGTACAAGCTTTTACAACAACAATATCAATAAGAGCGTAGATTTTTTTTCTGGCTAAACACTTGGTCTCCATCTCACCTGATGTTGAGTGATGATATTGATCCTGGGGTAAAGTAGTCATGTTCCAACGTTACTAAGTGAAGTCTTGCTTCTGTTTAAAATTCACAAAACTATCATAAGTCAATGGTCGTTCATTTTCTATTCCATATCTGTTGAATAAAGACTGTGGCTACATAGCGCTGAGTGATGCATTACTGCATTCATCACGTATCTATATGTGTGTGTACCTACACATTGTTTTGCACACAATATCACAGATACCGTGTCCCATCTCACGTACAAGATTTTCGAGGAACATTTCACGCGGCGCCATCTCACTGCTTCGGGCAATTTCGTCGCCAAGAAAGAGAACTTGCACGGTCGGGAGTTGCGCCGCGATGCGAGCTATTGCTGTGTAACTTACCTATTCACAAATAAATAACTTGAAAGACAGCTGTTGCAAATAACTGGATCTATACCCGAATGGATGAACTGACGCAATTGATGACACAAAACACCGGTAGCCAACTTTGTGGAAGAAGACAGTTTTGTTTATGATATACATAATGATTCTAGTTAACAATGAAAGTGCCGGCTGAAAAAGTTAAAGCCGATATTTCGAGAGATAACATTTTATTTAATTAATGATGAGTTCTACATCTAAAAAGTACGTAGACATGAAACTGAGATGCAAAACTCTGACATTTAATTTAGTAGTTATAATAGTTATTAAAAACACCTTTCCGCGAATCTTCCGGATGCAATTCTTTTAGGATAGTAACACAAAAACTCATTAAACAATTACGTTATTGAGTAGGTGTTTGTATACGCGAACTCCAGACGAAGACAACAGAAATAGAATTAAGAAAATATTAAAATCATAAAATATTTAGGAGATCGCTGGTTAAGCCAGACTCCAAACGAAAGTTGCTACTAGGCGGAAAATATAAACTCATGTCAGGTCTGTACCGGGTATATTTCGCGGATCCAAAAGTACATATATCTGAGGCGCGCAAGATGACTAGCGGGCACAGTAGCGAGCCTCGCGAGCGGCCGTAGCTTTAGCTTATTCAACATTTACTACGGCTACGTAGTTGCTACAGTGCTACGGTTCCCACAAATATATGACACATTCCTAAATTTGAAGGGACATAATACGTTTAATGGTATGCTTCCACGCGTATTACGTACTATTATTATGACAAGCGTACCTACATGTGCGCTTGCCATTTAACCACTCTATAAAGTCAATGTAATATACAAATAAATAATTAGCAGATGCGATGTGCCCAAAGCCTCGCCGTGCCTAATGGTCCGATGCCGGCGACCGCAGATGTTACGGTTTCAATCTAACTTTGTTCCTTTTGTTGTTCGCAAGTAATTGCATATTATATGAAGCCTGCCGCCTACGTAACGGTCGGATTTCACTTTGTAATGAGGATTTTGTAACAGCTAGATTTTACACGGACGGCGCGGCTGGCGCGGCCGGCACAGGCGCGGCGGGCGGCGCGGCGGCCAGATGCAGCGAAATTTACTCTGAATTTCACCGCCGTGATGTCGTGAGGGCCGTTTGTCTCCAAACAAGACCTCTCAATGATATTTTAATATTTACAGGGTGATTTGTTGCTCTTAGTCTTTCACGGTTTAACGTTACATTTTTATCCGTTGATATTGGTAGGTATGGTACTTATGAAAATGAATAAAATGAACAAGCATAAACAAGCGAGAATTGATTGGCATACCAGAGTTCAGTATTTCTCAAAGTGAATCACTAAACTTACTTTTGAATGAAGAATTGCTTGCCAATAGTTTCTAAAGTAGCGGGATGTTTACTACTAGAGTGAACTAGCTGCTCCGACTTCGGGCTATTCTCGCAGCTGGTTTTAATATAATCACTAAAGTAACTGTTTAAATGTTTAGAATTATTGCCGATTACAAAAAATTATTATACTTGTAAATTATTATTATGATTGGTTTTTTAATATGTAATATTTTAACAAGTATAAGCATTACTTTCAATAAAATAAATTAAATATTAAATAATGTTTTCTAAAGTTTAAGCGAACACTACACATTAAAATGAAACCACTTTTACGGATCTACTCGCGTTTATTTTACACATTACTTTTAATTAAATTTTTTCAACATTTGTGTTTTTGTAATTTGTTTGCAACAAAATATGCGTTAAAATTATTTGAACATTTACAATTACCCTGCATAGGGTTCGAAACGTCAGGATAAACATTAATTAAAAGTAATGTGTAAAATAAACACGAGTAGATCCGTAAAGTAGTTTCATTTAAATATTAAATATCATAATAAGAATAATCTGGTGAAACACGCGGTTATTAGCGCGCCAATATTGAAGCCAACCCACGTCAACGATTGTATATCTGTATACAGATACAGATATAATCTGATAGCTGTCCATAAAGATATACAATAATATATAAGTATATAAATATAATATGCATGGGCATAATGTAAAAAAACCGGTCAACACCACTGCCTTTTATTAGGAAAACGAGGGTTGAGTACCACGAGCCGGCTGAAGCCGCCGAGTCGCCGCTGGTGCGGCCGCGCCATTGTTAGGCTCTCGGCGCCGCTCTCGCCGCATAAATCATTGCCTTGTTTAAAGTATTATCACCTGAGATTTATGTTTATACTATAGACGTCATATTTTAATTTTATTAAAACTGAATGAGCTGAATGAAAAGCGCTTGTTGTATTACTTATTCATTCAGTAAAAAGTTTTCAATTGTTAGCGAAAAGCTTAGTATTAAGCATTATTCTTTTGAAATGCCACTTAAGCGCTATGAAATTAAGTTTTGTTTTGTTGAAACATTTTCATTGAGGTGAGTAAAATTCTAACATTAGGTGTCACTGGGAATTCTAAATGAAAATTTTCATTATACTGATAGATATTGGTATCTGCGTTGTTTATAGTAAAGTATTCAGTAAACACTAACTTAAATGTTCTTGTAGCTTTAACTTGATGTTGACTGTCTGCCGGTAAAAATGTCAATCCATTATTAGTTTGTAAGCTAATGTTCTATGTTGTACCTACCTACTTAAGAGCTGTAGATTATGTTAACAAAACAGAATAAATCTGATATAGTAAAATAAAATAATATAACAAAAGTAATGTACTTAAAAAGTCATATAAATGTAGGTATTGTATCAACAAAGCTTTATTATTTGCTTTAGCTTAAGCGAAGGACTGGACTCGGCCAGCATGCTCTTAACATCGAACTCATAACCCTTTTTCTGCAAATGTCTGCAGGTGCCTATCTCCGATAGGCATCAGCGCCGACGAAGGTGCGCGTGCTTACAGTTCTTCCTACCAAACGTCCATTCGACCAAACGTCGATTTGACCAAACGTTCATTCGATCAATTATAGAACTGTCAATTGATAACAATCGACAAAATATATTTTGGTCAGTTGTTTGTTCGATCAGTAATAGAAAGACCAAATGTTTTGTCGATCTCGAGTTAAACGGCGAAATGAATTTCGATATTCCGTGGTAAACTCGGCCGCAGCAGAGCAGCGACCCGCAGCGCGCACTAAACCGGGCCGGACGACCGGACCGGCGGCCGGTAGCGCGGCCGGCGGGGCGCCCGGTTCGGACCGGCCGTAAAACATTTTACTGCTCGAAACGTGAGCGTGATCGCGATGCCCCAACAATATTGCTCGATGTAAAATACAAATTGCTCTCATCATTGTTTGTGCCATGTCATAATATTTACTGAAAAAGTACACTCTTTTCATAAAATGACCGACAACGGCATAGTGAGAGCGAGCTTTAATGTTTTTCTTATGAGGGAAATGAAAAAGTGATTAAATATCAATGTAATCTGAGGTTTTTCATCTTCTTTTTTAACATTAATTTTTAGAGGGCAGCATCAGCCTTGGCTCACAACTATGTATAATAATACGGAGGATTATCTTTCCTTGACACTGTCTGAATGCGTTCGAATTTGGTAGAAATAAGACAATCTGAAAACCGTGAAGGTCAAGGGCGAGCCGAATAGCCGCAGTAAAGGACACCGTAGTGTCGTCAATAGTCCTTAGCTACTTATTATCTTCGGAATAATACGATGACATTCCTGGTTCGTTACGGCACCCTCAACGAGATAATGAGTTATACCGCGAATATTGTAACGAGTGTCCCGAGTGCCCGCTGCTGAGGCGCCCGTGCCACGGCTACTATCGAATGGAGTCGTTATACGAGTACAAGTAAATGCATTAAACATTATTTTCAATTGTCATTCCACTGTGCCGGAACGAATGGCCCAGTTTGCCCATCTTTCTTGTACATTATCTAGAATACAATAAACATTAAAGTTGCTGGTGAAGTATTGCATTTGTTGTGTTTGGATTACATTGGGCGGTGAAAACGCTCTTTATGTACGAAGGGTGGAATGTGGGCAGCATTGGACGGGTCCCGGCGCCGCCCGCGCCAGCTTTCGAGGCATAAATATTAGAAGTTGACTCGTTACCGACGCGAAAAGACGCTGCAGCCCTGTTAATGGTATTTTAAAGTACAATTCGAGAAGTCACGCCGTGATCTACCTACCTATACCTAATCTCATTGGCGCCACAGTTGATAGATTTTAAGAACCTTATTATAAACAAGTTTAAATGTTAATGTATTGTTCTATATTTGGTACACTTCTTTACAATAACAACAAATTAATAAAAATAGGAATTAAGACACCACATAAAAAGAAAACATTTAATAAATATTTGAAACATACCTACTTTACTTAGTAGGTACTTATTAGATGGCCCGTTTAATTTGTGAAAATTGTGGCACAGTTCTGTTGCTCGTATCATCAGGAACCTTTGTATGTTTTTCATTTCGCTCCCTACGCTCAGGAGCCTCATACATATTTTTTTAATAATTCAAATAGGTACCTTACGTAGAAAACATTAATTACGTCCAATTCTTTCGTTTAGTAAAAAAAAGACAACTTCAAGATACAAATATCATTTGTTAACGTGAAACATGACAATTTCAAATGTAAATAAATTAAAGTTCTATTTTAAGCTGTGAATTAGAGGAGACCGCGTTAACAGCAATGGAAAACGCTCTGCCATATCATAGAAGGACAATTTCAAAGATACAGATAACTTCTTTTTTACTAATTCCTTGTTCCTTTATTTTTTATTAATTTTACATACTTTTAACCATTCGAGATCTACTACTCGAGCAATAAAACCTACAGTGACATTAAAATATTCGGTCTCATTTCATTTCTCGCTGCAATATATCACTGGGAGTGGCGTGTGACGGATCTGTTAAGGTTAGCAGCAAATTAATGTGTGTAAGGTCTGCTCTCAACTGTGAATACATATCAGTTCTTATCGTTAATCTATAGATAAAACTTTAAAATTTCGATGACTTTTGCAATGTTAATTTATTATAAAAGTCGGATGCCATCGATTCAAAATTCAAAAATTCAAAATGCGTTTTTATTATTTATTTATTTTATTATTCAAAATGAACTGTTACAAGTGTTTTTAGAACGTCAATTCAAAGCCATTCATGACTTCGTGAACCCTACGGTGGAGACCTTGTACCGAGAAGAAGCCGCTAGAAACTCGGCAAGGGCTGTTTCTTTCTCCTGTAGTGTTACAATACAAGTTTATTAATAAAAAAGCCAATAATTATATCACATTCATAACATTAATTTGCACTATTGTGTATGTACAGTCGGCGGCAGATCAACCTACCTAAAACTGTCAAATTTCTACAATCAATTTTGAACTTTATTGTTTGGTTATAAGGATCAATATTCATTGGAGAAAATTGACAAATTTTGGGTAGGTTGATCTGCCGCCGTGTGTACAACAACTACATATGTCCATACATTTTTGCCATTAACATAATCTTCCACTTTATAATAACCTTTACTCTTACTACTACTTACTATTAGTCTTTTTGGCATGTGCTTTAAATTTATGTAATTTCAACAACATTTTGTGGAAGTTTATTATAGAGAGTTTTACCAACAAATAAAACTTACCTATTATTTTTTCATCAATATCCGGAATCCATCTTGAGTCAAGCACCTGTCTTTCTACCGTTTAAGTCAGCATTTCCGTTTCCTCTTCGATTGTGGCGCCCTCTTTGTCGTGAATTCAAACTAACGTGCATGCGCACCGGGTGACAATTCGCCATTGTAGATCTCATGATGCGCCAGGTAGCACTTACCTGGATTCCGGATATTGATGAAAAAATAATAGGTAAGTTTTATTTGTTGGTAAAACTCTCTATTATTTGTTTTGTATCAATATCCGGAATCCATCTTGAGTGATTTGTTTGTTATCACCTGGTGCGAAAAGCTATAGACGCTATAATGTGTTGTTAGGTTAAAAAAAAAAAAAAAAAATAATAATAATAATAAGCATTTCAAACCAAAAGTTCCTAAACTGTATTTGAAATATTAGATACATTTTATATGTCATACAATTACTCATCTTAAATAAACAGCTATTCATCTACAATTACACAACTTATTTAATTAATCATTTAAATGATCACTATGAAAAGTTTAGTTTACAGGATCAAAATAATTAGATAATGACACAGATTCGTTAGGATGAAGAGAATAACGATCTTGTAACTCCTTATGATAGTATTTTTCGAAAGTATGAATCATTTTCCAATTTCCTGTTGCGAGTATTTGATCTATGGGGAAATTCTCTACAAAATTTAGGGACGCCACCGCAGATCGCACGGATCCAGGAGAAGCTTTAATACCACTTTCTTTTAAAAGAGACTTAACCCAACCTCCAATCACTGTTCTGGATGCAGGCTTTATATCGCCTCTAGCAGCCATAAATAAATTACCAAAATTTTGTCGACGATTTTGAGAAAGTTTCAGTAATTGTTTTATCCAAAATACTGTATTTAATTTGTGAATGGGATGCTGCTTAAGTCTCCATCCAGACTGTCTATGATTAGAACTATCTGTTTTTGAACCAAACGCTGGCCATAATAATATGCTATTATTCTCCTCTATTAAATTATTTCCATCTACGCGTAATAATGTAAGGTCATGGACTCTACGCCCGGAAGTTAATAATAACAGTGTAGCAGTGTGTCTCGAGACATGGTAAAGATTATTTTCGTCTACATTATATTCACATAAGTAATTAAGTAAAACTTTGGGATTCCAAATAGGTGGTTTAGCAGGATTTTCGCGGGCAATCGATATAGCTTTAATCATATGCTTTACAAAAAAGTTTGAAGATAAGTCTATGCTAGATGTTAAATGTGTAAAAGTGGAAATCACAGACTTATGAACCAAAATAGTTCTATAGGCCAGACCAACATTACAGTGTAGATGCGCTAAATAACGAGCTACTTGATCAGCTTTGGGATATTTGTAATTAATTGAATGGGTCTCACACCACTGTTTCCATCTGTTCCACGCAGGCCTGTAGGTGTTGATGGTAGAGCCTCGCCAGCTTGACATTAGCAGAGCTTGTTCTTGAGCAGTCCACTCTGTCAGCATGTCTTGCCACCCAAAATCAGCCATGCCTCTAGTTGCAGATTTTGTACTTCTGGTGGGTGTGTGCCCGTCCTTGTGTCTAGGAGAACTTGTGCTAGGTCTGGAATCAGAAAAGGAGGTTGTAGCGCACGACGTTGTAAATCGGGTCGCCAAAATACCTTTTTCCATTTCGGAGCAATCAGAATGTATTGTCCGTTGGCTTGATTCAAGTGATTGAGGACTCTTGGTATGACGTTTGGCGGCGGAAACAGCCACGCTAGATTGTATTGCCACTGGTGACAGAAGGCGTTGTGACATTGCGCTTCCTGATCGCTCACATCCCTTGAGACGTACCTCGGCACCACATGAGCTGTTCTCGAAGCAAACAGATCTATTTCCGGCGTGCCCCACATTTGGAAAATCCTTATTATCGCTGATCGTGTCAAATGCCACTCTGGTTGAGCTTTCCGGCGTGACAGCGCGTCTACTTCGGCATTGAACCTGCCTGGAAAATACTGTGCTACTATTTGTATATTCAGCTTGTCTAGAGTCTGGATCAGAAGCTGCGTTTGTTGGAGAAGTTTCTTTGACTTTGTCCCGCCTTCTTTGTTTATATAAGACACTACTGTGCGGTTGTCTGTTTGAAGGAGCACTTGTGCATCTTGTAACTGGTGAGCTTGATGCAGTATTGCAGCGAGAACAGCGAACATTTCTTTCTGGTTGGCGTGCCACTTTTGCTGTCGTGCTGTCCATGTCCCTTCGATGTTTAAGTCCTCGAGCTGCGCGCCCCATCCTATGTCGGACGCATCGGTGGTCAATAAATGAGTTATTGCCTTTGACTGTATCGGTGTGCAATTCCCCAGCGCTTCGTACCACCATTTCATCTCTAATTGGACTGGTTGAGGAATGCGTAATTGACGAAATGGGTGATTTTTTGGCAACTGTCGACTGAAGTATTGTATAGTGCGACAGTGAAGCCGTCCTCTTCTTGTTACGAACGAGGCAAAGTTGAGTCTCCCCATTAAGGTTTGGTATTGTTTGAGGGACCACTTGCATTGCCTGAGCTGCTGTTGAAGTGCTTTGCGTAGCGATAGGCACTTCTGCTCCGACAGGGACTTTGCGTTGCGTTTTGTGTCCCACATTATGCCGAGAAACTCGAGGCATTGAGTCGGAGCCAGCACAGACTTGTCGTAATTGATGACCCAGCCAAGTGTTTGTATGGTTTTTACTGTGAAAGCTATGTCGTCCTGCAATTGCTGTTTGGATTGGTTTGCCAGATGAAAGTCGTCCAAATAGATGACACACCTGATGCCGTGATTCCTCAGGTATTCTGCCACCCAGTTGGTGATCGTGGCGAACGTCCTGGGTGCCGAAGAAAGGCCAAACGGCAAACATGTCATCTGCAGCAGTTGGTGCTGATGTGGATCGTGATGATAATTGAGCCTCAGGAATCTGCGATGCTGTTGAGAAATTGGCACGTGGAAATAAGCCTGACTGAGGTCTAATTTTGCCATCCAGTCCTGATCCTGCAGAAATTGTGGTGTACGAAAATGACTGAAGAGTTGAAAGGGTTTTGCCAGTACCAACCGATTCAGCTGCTTGAGGTTGAAGATAGGCCGAAACGTTCCGTCTGATTTGGTTACCAAGAAGAACTTTGACAGGTAGCTGGGACTCGGTTCCGCTTCTTCTAGGACACCTGCTTCCAACATAGATTGAATCTGTGCAGTCATATGGCACGAGGTTTTGGTTCTGTATGTTTGCATGACTTTTAAACTGGGAAATATTAGTGGCGGCTTCAGTATGAATGGTATGCGTACACCGTTTAAAATTCGACAAATTTCTTTCGGTGCCCCTAAATTGCTCCAAACACACTGAAATTGTCTCAGACAGCCGCCTCGAAAGTGCCTCGAGTCATTCATGACGTTTATTTTTAAATGAGGGCCGCCCTTGCTGTTTTTTAACCTTTTGCTTTTCTCGATTATTGAAAGATCTAGCTCTTGATTGGTTGGCAGGGCGAGGCACATGCTTGCCTCTTTTTGAGGAAGAATCCCGGCGAAAAAATGTATCATCAGCCTGTTTGCTAGTTGAGGGTCTTGGATTTTGATAGACAAATTCTTTTGTTTGTGCTTTAACTGCTGGTTTTAGTAATGAAGATAATTTTTCAGCTCCCCCAATTTTTTGGAGGTAGCAATGAACCGATTCTTCGTTAAAAAGCGATCCTGAGCTAGGCGGTATCTTATATAAAACATCACGATGATACTCCTCAGAAATTTGGCGTAATAAGGTGTCTCTACGAGTATTAATAAGATCTGCTCGCCTACCACAAACTATTTGTAACAAATCATCTGTGACTTTACTGTAGGTAGATTCTTTTGAAAATGTGTTTTGTATTTTATCAAATAATGAACTAGGCGTCATTGACTCTTTAGAACTATATGCCCAATCTACTAGCGATTGTAGTGACTGTTGCAATTCTTCTTTTTGAGTGAGCAAGGCGTTAGTCAATCCGGCAAAAGAACGCTCTAACAAATATGAACGAGAGTCGTCCTTTAACATTGCGCTTTCAAATCGTTTTAGTTCATCGTTAACGTTAAGTTCTACAAAACCGGGGGTAGTCAAATATCGTTTCTGTGCGTCGGAAAACCGAACAGCGTACCAATCATCACACGTAAAACGTTGCAGCTCAACTAATTTCTTTAAAAAATCTTCGTTTGATTTGGCATAAACAGGATCTTTAACTATAGTACTCACGTCAGATAAAATGTTAAGCTTATTACCGTTATCAAACTCCGGACGGCGTAAATTAAACTCATTAGAATTAACGGTCGAATTATCAACATTTGAATTCGTATTTTTATTTTCTAAATTCGCCGTTATAAGATTTGTCAAAAGCGAGACTTGTTGTGATAAAAATTCGAAATGTGCATAACTCACAGTTGGTGAATCTTTTCTTGACTTACTCCTCGGAGGACTCGAGCCCCTGCTCGTCGACGACTCGCTATCATCACTGCCTGAACGAGGTGATGGAGAACGAATTCGCTTGCGGGAATTTGAATTTTCGATAACACTTTCTGAAACGGTTTTCTCACTTTCCCTATCTAGATTCTCCATTTCAAAAGAGAGGAAACGTTAACACAAAAAGAAACTTGAATACTTTTCGCGTAGTTATAATCTGACTTGTGACGGCGCGAAAAACGACGCTATAATGGCGAATTGTCACCCGGTGCGCATGCACGTTAGTTTGAATTCACGACAAAGAGGGCGCCACAATCGAAGAGGAAACGGAAATGCTGACTTAAACGGTAGAAAGACAGGTGCTTGACTCAAGATGGATTCCGGATATTGATACAAAACAAATAATAAAAAGTTATACATTTACCCAAGAACGAGCCACCCGTTTTATGAAGCCTGAAAGTTGGAACGGCAAGTTTATTCTTATTGCGAGTGTTAAAACTATGAAGGTCACAATTTTTAACAAATGTGTTATGAATTTTTTGACAATTTTTTTGACATAAAATTTTCAAAGATATATTGTGATGCAACAGTTAAAATTTTTATTTCATTAAATAACTCTTTAAGTGACTCCCTAGTCTAAGGTTGTATATTGCGCGGATTGCTTTTTTCTGTAAAAGTCCATGTTGCTCTCAAGGGATTTTGGAGTAAAAAGCGGACTGTATTTCAAGGTTTATAATATTATTTGTAACAATTAATTCGTGTGTCCGTACAAAGTAAAATCGGCCGGTGCCTAAGCTGTCGCGAAGCCAAGTGCGGCGGGCCAGGGGTCCGAACCTGTTCCCACCGCCCGCCGCTACGTCGTCGTGTTGCCGAGAGCGGCCGAACGCCACTCGCGCGCCGACATCCAAACACTGATTTTTTTCTTAGAGTTATTACGCTTTACAATTTTCTGTTTAAAGGTGTTGCTAAATTCATCTCGAATACAACTAAAACTAACACTATCTGCATTATCAGTAAGTGTTTTTGAAAGAGAAGAAAGTTTTAAGTTAACATTATTTTTAAATTTTTCTACACTTTTTTCACTGATTGGTCTACAGAGTATATTTTGTTTGGGAGAGACATGATGATGATCTTTGAGCCAATGCTCAGTAACCTTAGACCATATAACCTAAGTCAGTAACACATAAAATGTCAATTATTTTTAAAGAAGGTAATAATAAATTAAATTCAAACTCTTTGTCAGAAAAGCTTTGTATGTTTTGGTGAACAATGTTAAAGCAATTAGACTCGTTCGCACCAGAAACGCGACGGTCTCATTCGCTGTTCACTCATTCAAATAAAAGATGCGCCGCACAAACCGACTACGGAGCGAATGTGTTGATTGGACCGCGCGACCTTCACTCAGCTCCAAGGACTTGCGGCGTGTATTTCGGTGCGCTGAGTTCTCAACGATCGGCCCGCCCGTGACGTCGCGTCGTTCAGCACAAGCCGATTCGATTAGCTCTTCGCTTAAGAACCTTCTAGAACTACACGTAAATGGCCTACCGGCCGGTACACCCCTTCATAAAGTGCGTGTGCGCGTGCGTGTGTGTGTGTGTGCGCGAAATAATAAGAGACTTCTATTAGCTCAGCGCCATCCCCACGACACAGTCGTGTCGTGGCTACGCCGTCAACGCCAGCTCGTCAAGTAAGTCCAAAATATCATCATCCATCCCTCCTCAGCTCCTTTATCCTTCAGCTTCCGTCGCTGTGTCGGCTTTGCCTTCCCGGCAGCCGATACAAGACTTTTCTTTTGTTTGCTAGAGGTATTCTCTATTGTCTTAGAAACTAAAAAATATTTTGAACAAATTCCAAAAGCTGTTTT
>CAUJAO010000009.1:0-31865 GCA_963082485.1 Eudonia mercurella
CACTCGGGATCGCTCTGATCGCTCCGATCGATGCTGGCAAGCGCACGTTTTGTACAAAACTTAGATTCCTTCTCCTTTCCTCTCCCGGACTACACGTGCTGGTCTTAGGAACCACCATCATACGGTACTGACAATCAGTACTCGTACCAAAAAATTTGGCAAGTCATTCCTCTGTAAGACCATTTGGCTTTGGAATTCTTTGCCAGCGCATGTGTTTCCCAGCTCCTGTTACCGTGCTTGTTCTACGGTGAGGAACACTCTCATTGTTTTGGACTGCATCGGCTGCTTACCATCAGGCAGGATGTGGTCACTATGACGTGTCAATATAAAAAAAAAATTACTTTAGCTTTAGTGCCTGCTTCTGCTTAACATCAGGTAGAGCAGAGTCGTTTACCTGCTCCTTAATAAAAAAATGAAAAACAATAAATACAATGAAAGTTTGATTGAAATTAAATGTAATTTATGACAATATCAACAAATAAATAAATAAGTTAGGCATAGGTAGTAAACCAGACCTATTGACCTATTGTTTGTTTTGTGTTTTTTATTTTTATTTTATTTTTTATGTACTTGTGTGGTCAATAAATGTTTCTCTCTCTCTCTCTCTCAAATAAAGATAAGACACCGCAACCTCCCTCCAACATCTACATAGCTTTTGTATAAATAGCCTTCTAAGGTTTAGATAATAAATTAGTCACAATGTAGTCACTGTAAATATACAACATCACATAAAGAGACGCGGTCATTATTTACCATCGCCATGGAACCCTCCATCATCACAACCTCACATATACACATCGACCCCGGGAACACTGGCGACCCCGCTCAAGCAACAAGCAACCTTCCAACGGAATATAATATTTAGTCAACTATATTACTTTAAAGTTGTAAACTACCTACATAACCCACCTATATTTTAATGATACCATAAAAATATTAATATTTCAATCATGATTTAATTCTCTAAAATTGTACCACAAAATTATTGTAACATCATCACATGAGATTCAAATTATCTCTTATTTTTTTAAATATGCGGTATGAAAGATATACCCTTCTTAAAAATATCATTGTGAAATTACGAAATCTTAAATAACTCCAAGTAACTTGGTCGGTTGAGTCTGAAGTGGAGCCGTGGGGGGCGCAGTGGCGTGGCGGCGGCGGGCGTGCTGTTATCTGCGGCGATAAATCCGCGCCTTATCGAGCGTCGAACTGCGGGCGTCGCGCGTCGGCGGCGCACATTACTCAGCTAGCTGCCACACCACGCCACGCCACAGCACGTCACTAAGCCACGCCACGCCAAGTCACTGAGCCGCGCCACGCCACGCCACAACTCTATCATTTATATAAAAAATAAAATACAAAAATTAAGTGGTTTATACTATAAGAGCTCGAGCGCACGAATACCCACAATGGAATTTTAATTGTTATCGGCCACCTGGTGGTCGATCGACGCTCAAGGGGATAACATTGTTTGTTTCGTTAAATGTTAAACAAGTTCTTTGAAACTTTGGGCTTCTCTCACAATACTTGAATTGACTCTAAAGATTGTCCCGAGATCGCGCGCTCCTAAGCGGCTTAAACAAATTCCACCTCAAATATTGTCACTGCCTCGAATAACCGACAAAGGTCTACGAGAGCGCTTACATTTTCCGATTTGATAATTTCCCAGAACCACTGTTACAAGCTCTCCAGACGAAGTGGCCCACGCGTGGGATAGGGAAAGCATAGGCAGATGTACACGTCCAAAGAGACTATCATTGAATGTGAAGCGCTGGGGTGTAGGGTGTTAACATTATTAGCGAGCTGGCGGCGTCATTACACTCGCTAACGACGGCGGCGGCGGCGGCGGTCGGCCTGGAGACCCTGCAGTGCGCGGCGGGAGTGGCGCGGTGGCCGGCGCCGGATGGCTAATGACCGGTGCCGGATGGCGTGCCGGCGCCGGAAGTCACTCATGCAGATACTGATAATGCTGATGTTTCACTTAATCCTGATCTGCATCAATTATCCGCATCATTCGTTTTATCAATGCGCGGTGATCAGAAAGCTACAAGTATCACTCGAATGAAATGTATCAAAAAAGTTTCAGCGGATTCTATTATTAGCGACGAAAAATATTTTACTAAGCATTTACCTATGCAGTTCTAAACGATTGACAATAATTATGGTTAATCTGTACTAATATTATAAAGAGGAAACCTTTGTATTTTTGTATGTATATATGTTTGCAACGAATAAACTCAAAAACTACGGAACCGATTTAAAAAATTCTTTCACCATTAGAATGCTACATTAGCGCTGAGTAACATAGGCTATAAAAAAATGTCCACCCGTGTGAAGCAGGGACGGGCCGCTAGTTAATAATAAAGAGGTCTAGTTAATCAGATAACCCTATATTAAATCTCTTTTCACGGTTTGCATTAACCTAAGCTAAAAATACAGAATTTTGCTTGTCGACACAAACGCCGCGGGTCGGCATGGTTCGCAAAGAGATTACTACTAGGTTTAAGTCGGCTGCAGGGCGCGCGGGGCGCGGGAGGGGCGCGGGCGGGCGGCGGGCGGGAGGGGGACGCCACTCGGCATAAAAATGCAATTTCATGAACGAGGCGACAGCTCTTATAAGAACAGCGAATATAGCTTTTGGACTGATCCCACGAATTGTTGTAAAGCTTTCATATTTTATCTCGTTTACAGAGTTCATTAAAAATAAGCATTTAGATTTACTGAGACGACGACGACGGCATGACGGACGTTGAGATGTTTTAGAACTAAGTACCTGTCATAATAATAGAAATGTATTAAATTAGTTAAGTCACTGATACACGACTTAGGTAAAATTATCTTCGAAGAAAATGATGAAAATGTATCAATGTTAATAAAATACGGATTTTATAATAAGTTTAGAGCAAGCAAGAAAGCCGTGAGTTAAAAAAATGTTATACACCTTACCCTTCATGCGATTGCAACGCACGCATTGACGATAACACTTTTTCGCCAAATTACGACCACATATAGGCCAATAAGTTTCTCTAATCTATTAGCCTTTAGGCTAATAAAAGTTGAAGACCGGCATGCATTAATCTTTTGTATTCATGTTCAAAAATTAATTTACTTACTTGATGTGTGGACTGTATTAATATAGTATGTTTCTTTTCAAATGCAAAATTGGAATTATCTAATCGACCGCCAACGCGAATCAATTTATTATCATCTTTATTAGTGAGCTTTTTTTGGTAATCCTTTATTTTTAATTAATAAATCATATTCTGGAAATGATTCAATTTGTGACTGTCTCAAAATAATAATTAAAGAATTATCAAGTTCATCTACACTAAGGTGTTGAACCTTACGTTGGTTCTCTGTTTTAAATTATTTATGAATCTTAGCGCATGTGCTACGGTACGCTTAAACCTAGACAGATTAGAAAATCTACTAAATTTTATGGTCATACTGTTTCATATAAGTAATATGTAATGAAACTTCATTTCGAGTTTCTGGTAATTTTTCCACTGTCCTTGGAGCTGCGGGCCAATACGACGGATCGCGTTTTAGTACTTAAAACGCGATCCGTGCCACCATAAATCAAGCGACCGGAGAGAGCCTATACTGGTTCCACGTGAGATTAGATCCGCAGGGTTTTCATCACTTGGAACGTACCGCCAAGTATGACTATCGGTTTTACCAAAATTCCCGCAACCCGGTTACGTACAAAAGGTTGTAGCTTAGAAGGCAACATTCTCAGCCAACCTAACATAACCATTGAGTCCGTCCAAAAATATATTTGATCGATTTGCACTCTTAGCGCAGCAACAGCCTTTTCGTACAGCTGGGCGCCAATCACGGCCCCGCACAGTTCCAGACGTGGGATCGTTGTGGGTTTAATTGGAGCAACTCGGCTTTAAGCGAGCAATAAATGAACTGAGATCTCACCTTGATCTTCAATACTACGCACATAGATACAAGAGCTATGAGCACGCTCAGATGCATCTGTCTGTATAAATGTGCAACTCCACTCGAGAAGGTGAATTACAAATTACTCGTTGCGGGACGCATAGGTTATTCAAACCTGGCAGGCTTCCCACCAGCTCAGCTCAGGTTTTATATACGTCAGGAGGCAACTCATCGTCCCATGACAGACGCTGTAGCCATAATTTCTATAATAACATATTCATAAAGATGACGCAAGGTGACACAATGCCTAATGGATCAAATATTTGAGCAATATCCGAAAGTATTTCACGATTTGTGTTTCTCTTGGCCACAGTATAACTGATTGGAAAATAAAACTCGTCTGAAGAGGAGTGCCATCCAACGCCTAGTGTCTTGCTCACACTCGTATCTCCAATGCTCACATCGGATGACAACCGATCGGTTTCAGGCAGCAGCCGAGGCTCATTGGACTTCCACTTTCTAAGGTTCATACAAGCCTTAGCCAACTCGGAAGTGGTTTGGTCCCTTATGTACATGACCTCATTTAAATAATTCCCTCCACTAAACAAATCAGCCACATAAAAATTATGGATTATAATTTCACCTATCTTAGGGTCTTTGCACTCTAAACCTATCTGTTTTAAGCAGCGCGTAGCGAGAAAAGGAGCACTAGCAGTACCATAACTAACCCGGTTGAATGTATAACATTTAAGCGAGGAATTAGGCTCATTCTGATCTCGCCAAATAGTTTGTTGAAGCGGTATATCGCTAGAATGTACCTATACATTTTCTCTACGTCTGCTACAATCACGTATCTATGCTGCCTAAAGCGCAAAAGAATGGACAGTAGGTCATCTTGTACCATAGGCCCGACCATTTGGAGTTGATTAAATGAAACTCCCGATGTAGTTGGACTACTGGCATTAAACACGACACGTAACTTTGTCGTTGTGCTACTGTCACGAAGGACACCATGATGTGGTATGAAATAATAAGGGTCTGCAGTGATCGATCGGTACGCACTCCGACATGTTCCCTAAGGATTCATATTCCGACATAAAATCGTTGTACATTTTACTTAACGACTTATTCATTTTAAGTCTACGCTCTAATGAGAGCATACAATGTTTCGCTCGCTGATAAGAACCACCTAACACATTTGGTGTTTGTTTTAATGGAATTCTAACACAGAACCGCCGTCTGCGAGGCGAGTTGTGTACTTCACAAAATGCTCCTCAAATTGCTTCTCCTCTGAAAAATAACAAGATGACTGAGGGCAAACTTCTTCGAGTTGCCAAAACCGCGTTAGTTGGGTTTGAGTTTCATTAGAACAATTAGAAGTTAGGGAATCAAATTGAGCAAAATTATATTTTATAGGAAAGTTAGATACGCGGCCGCTACTTACAGGACCGGAAACTATCCAATCAAGTCTTGTTTCATAAAGTATTGATTTTCCTTAATCTAAATTAATATTTTGCGAACCTAATAGTATGTCCCAAAAAACATCAGCACCGATGATCATATCAACGGCCGGCGGTAGGAATATAAAACTGAGGATTCGCTAAACAATTATCCGATGGAATTTTTAAATTCCTTACGTCAATCTGACACCCCAGTATGTTATTTTTTTTTTATAAAAGAAAAAGGCAAACGAGCAGGCGGGTCACCTGATGGAAAGTAATCACCGCCGCCCATGGACACCCGCAAAACCAGAGGAATCGCTGACGCGTTGCCGGCCTTTAAGAAAGGAATAGGCTCGTTTCTTGAAGATTCCGATGTCGTAACGGTCCGGAAATACCGCCGCCGAGAGCTGGTTCCACAACACTGTAGTTCGAGGCAAGAAGTTTCGTGAAAAACGCACAGTAGTAGACCGCCATCCATCATGGTGATGTGGATGGAATGACAGTCGATTGCGTGTAGTGCGGTGAAGGAAAGCAGCGGTAGGGATCAAGCCGAACAATTCCTCAGAACACTCCCCATGATATATGCGGTACAATATACAGAGAGACGCAACGACTCTCCGAAGAGATAGTGGATCGAGCCGACCTGAAATAACCATGTCGTCGACAATTCGAGCAGCTCTGCGTTGAATACGGTCAAATGGAAGGAGTAGGTACTGGGGTGCTCCAGCCCAAACATGGGAGCAGTATTCCATATGCGGCCTGACCTGTGCTTTGTACAGTTTAAGCAGTGGGCCGGCGTGAAATACTGACTCGCTGTATTAAGTGTGGGCCGCTGGTATAATTAAAACTCCACAAGTGTTCTTTTATATGGACTGTATTACATAGAAAACGTGCTGCAACGGTGACAATGGCTCACAACAGTGGTACATTAAAAAGGGAAGTGACGACATAACGTTGTCGTGTTACCAGTACAAAAACTTACTGTTTAGTGGCTAAACATAGTTGGGGCCTCAGCCGAAATATGCGTTTGCATATTTCGAAATGTTTATTTATGCTGAAAAGGGTATTACAATATATAATGACATAGAAATATTGTGTAATTACTTATGTTACTGCAAACTTAAATAAATAACAAGTACAGCATCTTAATTATCGATGTACTTACTTATGCAACTACAAACTTAATTAAATAACAAGTACAGCATCTTAATTATCGATGTACTTACTTATGCAACTACAAACTTAATTAAATAACAAGTACAGCATCTTAATGATCGATGGGAAGTACGCATACCTTAGCTTTACTAGTTTTCATAACGAAACCATTCTTAGTTTTAATATCTATAGCTCGCACCTTGCCATCAGCCCCCGGGTGCACCGCGACTACCCTGGCTATCGGCCAGCTGAGAGGACTAATATTGTTATCTCTAACAATCACCATTGTGCCAACCTGCAGATTGGGGGTGGCAATCCGCCACTTAGGACGACTTTGAAGATTGACAAGATATTGCTTGTGCCACTGACGCCAAAAGGCTTGCTGAATTTGGGTACATTGCTCCCAAAATTTTAATCTGTTAGTTGGAACATTAATGATGTCAGGCTCTGGAAAGGAGCACAATGGAGCGCCCGTGAGAAAATGGCCTGGTGTGAGATAATTCATGTCATTAATATCCAATAACACTTTAGGAGTTAACGGCCTTGAATTAACGATACCTTCAACTTGTACCAATACAGTATACAATTCTTCAAAGGTTAAACACTTTTCACCTATAGCGCGCTTTAAATGATGCTTGACGCTTTTGATTCCGGCCTCCCATATACCAGCCCAATGGGGAGAGTAACTAGGAACAAACTGAAAACTAATTCCTAATGAAGAGGCGAAATCTTGTATCATAGAATTATGATTTCTACTCTGACTCAACTCATAGAGTCCTTTTAATTGGTTGTTTGCCCCGCGGAAGGTCGCAGCATTATCACAGTTTATAGTAGATGGTATATTGCGTCTAGCTATAAATCTTTTTAGGCATGCCAAGAAATTTTCAGTGGTCATGTCTGAGGCGAGTTCAACATGAATAGCCTTAGTGGCAAAACAAACAAATAATAGAACATACCCCTTTGAAATTAATACTTTTCTAGCCCTTGACTGTTTTATCTGAAATGGACCCCCATAATCCATGCCCACGACTTCAAAGGGACGAGCTGCTGTGACTCTCCGCTCAGGCAAAGAACCCATCAACTGTGACGCTTGGCTAGCCTTTAGCCTGAAACATATAATGCATTTGTGTGTTACATGTTTTATTTCTCTCGTTCCATTAATAAGCCAATATTTTTGATTTAAATAACTCAAAATAAGTTTAGGACCGGCATGTAATAGACGTATATGGGCATCACGTATTACCAATTGCGTAATATGTGAGCTCTTGGCTAAAATAACTGGGTATTTTTGCGTGTAAGGTATTCTTGCATTCTGCAGCCTTCCGCCCACACGCAAGAGCCCATCTCCATCTATAAATGGATTAAGAGCCAATAGGCACCCTTTTATTGGCTTATTCATAGAAATACATTTAATTTCCTCGCTATAGTAACGTTTTTGATCACATTTTATGATAAGTTTCATTGCAGTGTCTAATTGCTTTATAGTAAGGCTAGGTACGAAATTTTCATGTTTTCTTTCACTGTGTGACATTTTACAATTTTTATAAAATCTTAGAATAAACGCAACTACTATTTGAGTTTTTGCAAGAGAACTAAATTTATATAAATCCTGTTCTACCTTTGTACAAGGCAAGGACACCTTTTTAATTTCTGGAATATTAGGGCTGTCAGTATTTATACATTGTTTATTATTTAAATTACAATGCTCATAGTCAGAATGCAATAAAAACTGTGGACCTTTCCACCAAAGTGAGTTTTCCTTTAAAGAACATGGCTCAACTCCTCTAGAAAGACAGTCAGCTGGATTGCAAGATGTGTTGACATAATGCCAGTGAAAAGAAGCAGTATTTTGTGTGATAACCTTAACTCTATTAGCCACATAAGCATTTAAGCGTAACGGATCAATCTTTAACCATGCCAAAACAATCTGTGAATCAAGATATAAATGTACATCAATGTTCTTTGCATCAATTTTAATTGACAATGTATTATAGAGTCTGTGAACAAGCCTTGAAAGCAAGAGTGCACTATTGAGCTCCAGCCTGGGCGTTGTTAACTTTGAACTAAGTGGATTAAGCCTAGACTTAGAACATAATAAATCCGTCGACACCAAACCATCTGACTTTACAACACGGAGGTATAAGCAGCAACCGTAGGCCCTGTTAGAAGCATCTGCGAACCCTAACAACTCAATTTTATTGAAAACTGAGATATCAATATTTCTATTTATAGAAATAGTAGGCATGTTTACTAAACCTGAAGCAAATCTTTGCCATCTTTCACTGAAACTATCTTGTAGGGGAGAATCCCAATTTATGCTGGCCTTCCAAAGATCCTGTAGAAATAGCTTGGCAGTAACCAAAATCGGACCGACCAGCCCTAAGGGGTCAAAGAACTTGCTGACAAAACTGAGAACCTCTCTTTTTGTATAGACAGCATTCAATGTCTTTTCTGGACAGCTGACATTAATAGTGTCAGATTGAACATTGTAGTGTAACCCTAAAGTTTTGACAAATAAATTATTATCCTGACTGAAATCAATATTTTCAAACTGCTGTTTCTCAATAGGAATATCCTTTAAAACCTCCGGTGCATTAGAGCACCATTTGTGCAATTGGAAACCTCCAAGCTCTAAGAGCTGAATCAACTCATCTACCTGATCAGAACCTGCGTTTACATCATCGATATAACAGTTATATTTCAATGCAGAGGCTGCCTTTGGATATTTGTCACCAAATCGTTTGGCAAGCTCAATTAAACATCGAGTTGCTAAATAGGAAGAACTCTTCAATCCGTATGTAACTGTTTGCAGTTGAAGACATTGGATAGGTTTTTTTGGGGATTCTCTCCACAAAATATTTTGGAGTGGCCTATGAATAGGATCTAATTTAATGTTTCTGAACATTTGTTTAATATCACATATTAGAATATATTTATCTAATCTGAACAAAATAAGTATGTCGAACAATTCATTCTGAACTGTTGGACCATTCATTAGTAAATCATTTAAAGAAATTTTATTTCTTGTGAGCATTCCACCATCAAAAACCACCCTGAGTTTAGTAGTTTTTGAGCTTTCATTGAACACAGGGTGATGAGGTAGGAAATAGACTGGCTCATTTTCTAAATTATATTGTGAAATATCAACCAACTTAGCATGGCCAAGCTGTAAATATTCATCAATGAATTGTTTATAATTTTGAAATAAAAATTTATCTTTAGAAAATCTTTTTTCTAAGTTTTGAAATCTTTGCAAGGCGCTATCTAATGAGTTACCTAAATTAACTTCCTTTAAAGGCAGTTTTAAAGGTAGAGAGACTTGAAATTTATTCTCTTCTAACTTTACATTTTCATCAAAATTTAATTCAGCCATCTTTTGTTCAGAACTAGACTCCAAAAACGTTTCATTAACCCTTTCACATTCCCATAAGTTTTGCAAATGCAAATCAATATTATTATAGCATAAACACGGGGATGGAAAAATAAAATCGTCACTTACTGGTGATAAAGTACGAGTAAGGTTACAAAAATACTTGGAAGTGGCTGGACCTGGACTCTGCCTCTGCTTCTCAATAACTGCGCCGCCTACTACGTAGCCTAGCTTCGTATTGATGAGGTAGGGGCCGTTGAGGGCGAGAGGGAAGCGCTCACGGAGCAACACCTGGAAAAACACATCCGCATCCAATAAAATATGTATAGTGGCCGGAGCGTTAAAGCTGGGGTCAGCAAGTTGAAAGTGCGAGGGGATGTTAAGATGGGAAACATCGATAGCCTGATGCGGCAACGTGCATGTAATTTTTTCCACCACTGAACATGCAATAGGCAAGCTGAATGATGTACTTGATGCATGTAAGTCAAACTCCGCAATCGCATTTATATTATTTTGGCCATCACACACTCCCACCACGCTATGCGACCTAGCAAGTAGTTTGCAGTCAATTTTATGCACTATCTCTTTGGTGATCATAGACACCTCACTACCAGAATCCAGCACTGCTCGCACAGACAATGTGCTGCCGTCTTTAGCCTTTAAATTCACCAAAACTGTGGGTAATAAAACATGTTTATTATTATTAATGTTGCTATTGCACAACGATACCTGAGGAGATTCTTTCTCTTTAGGCGGGGAAGAAGTCACTCCATCATGAAGTAGACTGTTATGGCTCCCTTTGCATTTCATGCATTTAAATTTAAAATAACACTTATTAGTGTGTCGGTTCAGACATAGGCTGCACCTTTTAGAATCTTTAATAAACCGTACTCTTTGGTTTATCGAGGCCATTTTGAACTTCGGGCACTTGTGTAATTTATGCGGACCAGTAGAACAAAACTCACATGTTTCCTGAGCGGTGAAAAGGCTGGCTCGAGCGGAGCTTCTAGCAGGAGCACTTCCACTGCTGCTTATACCCGTAGACCGCTTCTCCGAAAACTCAGTGGCCTCCAAAGCTACTGCTTTCCTTTCTAAAAAGGTTAGGAAACCTTTCAGATTATGAGGATTTGATTTAAAATTCTCTTGTTCTAAATAATAAGCCCTAACTGTGTATTGATCCACTTTCCTGGTTAACATAGGAACCAATAAAGCATCCCAGTAATGGACTGGCTGCTTGAGACTCTCAAGTGCACTCAAGCTTTGCTTAACCTGGGCCAAAAATGACCTTAACACCTCCGAAGTACATCTAGTCACAGGATTTATATCCAAAATACAATTGACATGTTGTGTGATAGTTTTGTTTACATTGTCATACCTATCCGATAATATTTTTAAGGCTTGTTCATAGTTTTCATCCTCTAACGCAAGGTTTTTTATTAACTCATGTGGTTCGCATTCAAGATACATTCTAAGATAATAGAATTTTTGTAAATTAGACAATGATCTGTCATTATGAATCAAACTATGAAATAGATTCATAAAAGGATAGTACTCACCATCCTTTCCTGTAAACCTTTTAATCTCTATTTTTGGTAGTTTCGCACAAATAGACGTGGAGTGATCAGGGGGCGGGCTCTGCGACGTAATAGGCGTCTGTTTACGCCTTATAGCACCTTGCAACAATGCCATAGCTGACAAATATTTTTCCTCATACTCCTGGAAAGCAGAAACCGAATCACGTCTTGTTGCCTTTGACTCATCACCTAACGCAGCAATTTTAATATTTAAATCTTTAAATTCGGCAAAGGTATTTTTTAAATGATTAAGCTTTACCTGCAATAACTCTAAAGTGGCTTTTTCGAGCTCGGTTTCTCCTTCGCAGAATTGACAAATTTTTGTAATAGTGCCTTTAGCAGACCCCCTGGCCGCAACCCACGCACTATTTTGTTCCATTGTAGAACCGTTAACGAATTACACTTTTGTAATAACTTATTACAGTAAAATATTAAATAAACGCGCATACAAATAAAAGGTCGCAACGCATACAAGAACACACGTCAACAACAAAATGGCGTGCAGGTCGTTTCACTCCGTGTCTATCCAGACACCGTGTTGTGCCCAAGCGCAGGCATTCCAATCCGTCGAATCGCGACGAACTTCCGGCCGGCCGCGTCAACTAATCAGCGCGCACCACGAATAAGTCACTCGCCGTTCCAACCAATAGCGTTGAAGCGCGTAGTACAGAAAACTCTCTTCTTGGAATCGTCCTTGTAGATGCGAAACAAAATGCCTGTTGACTTTTATCACTTGAAACACTTTTAATTTGAGATCAAACCGATGAAATGCGGATGATGAAATGTCTTGTCGCAAATATTCTCCGATATTTTTGAGGATGCATGTATGCAATTTCACAGTACCTGTTCTCAGCAGTGTAGATAAGTGAAATATAGGTATGTATTACCGCACCGCTCGTAGATAGGTAGGTATAACGTTCGCCACGTAGAAACGTTTACTCCACGACGATGTTCTTCTTGTATCTCAATAGCAGATCCAAGTAGATAATTTGTAGTCCAATTGCAGACCCATAGTCCAATAGCAGACCAAATGAAGCACAATAGCCGCCTCTTTGTTGGATACCCGTGCAGGCCCGCCGCAACCCCAATGGCAGATTCCGACGATAGGTAGACCGCACAGCTTATCTAACTTCGCCCAGACTTCTCCTCGACGAAAAAAAACAACACTCCTCGAAGGACCAAACTTGTGGGCCGCTGGTATAATTAAAACTCCACAAGTGTTCTTTTATATGGACTGTATTACATAGAAAACGTGCTGCAACGGTGACAATGGCTCACAACAGTGGTACATTAAAAAGGGAAGTGACGACATAACGTTGTCGTGTTACCAGTACAAAAACTTACTGTTTAGTGGCTAAACATTAAGCACACCCAGTTTTTTCGAAGCTAATTTAGCTTTACCTTCCAAATGACCCCGAAACTGAACGTCACTCGAAATATCGACGCCACGGATTCCAATAGTCTGGTTGGTATCAAGGGAGGCTTCCTCAAAGTTCAGAGGTACGACGAAGGGATGCTTTTTCGCGGTAAATGCGCAAACTTGTGTTTTGGAGGGGTTAAAGTGGACTAGGTTACGTCGGCCCTAATTCAAGACATGACTTAACATGTTCTCGGTGTCAGTCACAAGTTTATTCCGGCTCTCGATGACGCTTTCCAGAGAAATATTAGCTCGTCCGGTGTAGAACGTGTCCCCAGTACTGTCGTCCGCATAGCAATTCATGCTGTTGTCATGCAACATGTCATTGATGTGCAGAAGAAACAGAGTAGGAGATAACACACACCCCTGCGGGACTCCAGCATTCACGGGCTTCATGTCGGAGCACGACCCGTCGACTACGACCTTGATGCCACGCCCAGAAAGAAAGCTGGCGACCCACGAACACAATTTCTCAGGAAGCCCGTATGATGGAAGTTTAGCGAGAAGAGCCCTGTGCCATACCCTGTCGAAGGCTTTCGCTATGTCCAAGCTAACTGCCAGTGCCTCCCATTTCCTCTCGACTGTCTCCGCCCATCGGTGAGTGAGGTACACTAAAAGATCACCAGCCGAACGACCGCGGCGAAAACCATACTGGCGATCGCTTAGTAGCTGATCAGCTGTTATCAGTGATTGACGGCAAAATAAAACAACATAAATAAGTTGAGTAACTTTCACATAATTATCTAATAGGCAAACGACACATTTTATTTATGCTTGAAGTTTTTTTATTTATGCCAACAATAACCCTATCGGCACGATCAACCGGTAAGTTTAATTATTTATGCAGTCGTTCGATAAGTAAACATGAAGTACTACCGCTGTCCAAAAGAGCACGAGCAATAACCACACGATTGTCACTATCTCGTAGTTTCACTAATGCAGTCGATAATAAAACGTCAGCGTACCCTGATATCACGTATGCCGCGGAGATGCTCCCCGTGAGCGCAACGCTTGAACAATGAGAATTCTTAGCGACATCAGCACCTGCCGAGTTTCGTAAGCGATCACTCGGTGCCGTAGTCGGTACGCAATCAGTTGCTCCGGCGACAGCAGCAGTTAAGTACGTCGGCTGCTTGTTTGATGAACCTGGCTCGTTTACGTGAACTAGTGTATGATGCCTACGCTTGCATACTTTACAACCGGGACGCTTACACGAATTAGTAAAGTGTCCACTACGGAAACAATTAAAACATACTCTATAGCTTGGCAGAAACTTATATCGCGCTTCACTACTTAGTGCAAGGAACTTCGGGCAGTTATTTAAATAATGATCATCATTACAATTAGGGCATGGCTTAAATACTGATGCATTCGAATAATTTTTATTGCTACTCTCACTACTCTGATATGACACCATAGCTTTTATTTTGGTGGTATTAGTAACATTTGCTGCATTATTTTGAGACAATTCAATCGTTTCGATTAAATCTGCACAATTACGCATAAATTCAAGAAAGTTATCTAATGTAATCGGTTTATCTTTAGAAAGATTGCCTTTGCATTGCTCCCACTCACGGTAAGTTTTAGAGTCCAGCTTTTGTATGATAATATTTTGTTAATATAAATTAAAAGAGTATCCTAATTTTGAACAGGTTCTCCTAATGATTCTAAACAACGCAAATTCATATTGATATGATCAATTACACGTTTTAAATTTACAGAGGATTCTTTTCATACAGGTTCAATGTTGAATAAAGCTGCGACGTGATTTTGTATCAACACACGCTTATTGGACAATAAGCGTGTGTTGATACAAAATCTGGCACACAACAGTTTCTAAGCAATATTATAGTTTTTTAGCTGAAAACTCAATGGATTTAATAACCAATATAGCTGACCCTTCTAATGACGCTCTTAAAAAATTAAATTTGCTAATTTCATTAATTTGATATTGTCTATATAAGATGTAAAGTAACCCATACAGATAGGTACCTCAATGGTGATTCTCACCACCATCCTAGACAGTTGGCTACTGTAGGGAAATCTTTGTTTCAGAGAGCACGCGGCATCTGTGACACTCAACACCTGGCTGCTGAGCTTCAGCATGTCAAGCGCGTACTACAGAATAATAAACTGAAAGTACCACGGCTTCGTCACAGAAAGCGCAATAAACTAACCACAGTCGAGCGCCAACCTGCAGTACTTCCATATATGAAAGGTGTCACTGACAAGATTGGACATATCTTAAAGCGAGCTTCAATCAACACTTACTTCAAGCCGCCAAAGAAGATCAACCAATTTTTACGACCTGTCAAGTGCAACATACCCCTTCAAGATGCAGGCGTGTACAAACTGGACTGCGACTGTGGGCTCTCTTACATCGGGCAAACAAAGAGAAGTATAGGAACCCGCGTTAAAGAACACATAGCCGACGTCAAGCATAGGCGCGAAAATAAGTCTGCAGTATGCGAACATTCCCAAGAGGGGCCCAACCATTACATCAGATTTGATAAACTGCAAGTACTCGCTAGAGAACAACGATTCATCCCTAGGATGATACGCGAGGCTATTGAAATTAAAAAACATCCTAATTTTAATAGAGAAGATGGTTGGAGTCTACCACCAGCCTGGGACCCCATCATACAAAATAGTAAATCCCAGCCCCAACACCATACTGCCAGACCAAAAGATACTGTAAGCTCTTTCTGCGTAAAACGGAACGCGCCCGATTAAATTAAATGAGGGTATACAAGCTACTAACTAATTATGAGATGACCAACACCTCAGTCTCCCTGTGACCACGGACCCTGCAAAGGATCCGAAACGTCAGGATAAACATTAAATAATGTAAAGTAAAATAAACGCGAGTAGATCCGTAAAAGTTGTTTCATTTAAACATTTTTATCAATCAAATTCAATAAATAAATAAATAAATAAATTGGAAAATGTGTGAAACTCCATCCAGGTCTCATACGAACCACAAAATTTTGGGAATTGAATAGTGGGCAATTTAACAAGTTTATGATTTTAACGACTTGATTCACTTTCAAACTTATTTTGAGTCTTACCGTAAGTATCTAAAATACCCTAATAATATTAATCTTGTTGAGTTCAATGTCAAGAAAACACAGGTGTGTGCGTTCACGGCAAAAAAGTCACCATTCCTTCCCCTTCCAACTCTTCAGGGTACATCTCTAAGCCTGCAGAGCAGTATCAACATGCTCGGTATGACGATTCGCTGCGATCTGAACCAAAAGGACTGATCAAAACAGCCTCGCGAAAACTCGGTATTCTGAACAGGGTGCGGCGATTCTTTACGCCTGACCAGTTGTGCCTTTTGTACAAGACACAGGTACGGTCTTGCGTGGAGTATTGCTCGCACATCTGGGACGGTTCCGCAAAGTACCTTCTCGATGCTTTGGACAGATTGCAGCGTCGCGCTGTACGCATTATCGGCAACGCAGACGTCACAAATACTCTTGAAACTCTGCAATTGCGAAGAGATATTGCGTCACTCAGCGTGTTTTACCGCTTATACCATGGCGAGTGCTCTGAAGAACTCTTTGACCTCATCCCACCTTCTCCCTTCCACCATAGGAGTACACGTGCTGCTCTCCGGAGTCACCGCTTCACTGTCTCTAATATTCCATCGCGCACTAAGAAATTTGGTGACTCGTTTTTTTGTCGCACCTCCAAAACATGGAATAGTTTGCCAGCACACGTTTTCCCTCTTTCCTATGATATGGGGTCCTTCAAACGAGGCGTGAAGAGGCACCTTGTGGGCCGGCAAAGTGAGGATAACTGACGCTGCGTTGTTCTCACACTGCACCAGTTATCGTCGCATCTGGATTCCATATTTACTTAACATCCGGTGAATTGGAGTCATTTGCCGTGCTACGTATAAAAAAAAAACCCTGCGCCCTAGCAAGCTCACGATAATAATTGTTCTCAAAATCAATTCGTTCAGTTAACTGCAGATCATCATCACCAATGCACTCAATCTTCAACTGTACCACATCGTACAAATTATATAAGGTTTCGGTCTTACCGATTCGCAATTGCAACTCCCTGACCTCTAGACTTTCAAGCGAAGATTCCTGTAAAGTGATTAAATGATTTGAGAATGCAGTAATCCGATCTTTAATGCTACCTCGTTTTTTGATTGTCCTTTTTATTGGTCATTTACTGGGGTTTACTAGGTACTCTTAATTCCTCTGTCATCCTGAAATTGATGCAGTAACAAGCATTTACTTATGCACTTAAGACTTTTACAAAGCACCTGAAATCTAATGATGAGATAACAATAAAATAGATTGAACTTTAAATTAACTTTACTTTAAGTAATAATATATATTTTTTGTTAGCAATTGAACAATCTTTACAGATGAATTTAATGACAATTAATACTTTATTTAAGTTACAATTCCAAATGAAAATGAATAATAAAAATTATTAGTACAATCAAATAATAACATTACGTTAAGAAACAATTTATAATGAAGTACACTGCAAAATTTTAAACAATTCAATAATAAGTAGGTAGATGTTTTTCTATTACAAAAATACAGAATAAAAGTTACTTTAACAATAGTTTTTTTATGCCTTATAATAGCTGATTAGTGTTGGGTTCACAAATTAATATGTTTTGCTTAGCAAACGCATTGAACTCGCGACCACTCCTTGACGACGCGCAATCCCCAAAGCAAATCACTGCGCTCAGACTGTTCCGATTGTTGTCCAAACTAGATTCTTCAATAATGAATCAGCTGAAAATATAATCCGGCGAAGATCTAGGACCATGTAGGGGGACAGGCTTTATTAGGCAAATTAAAAACTCAGTTGAATTGTGAAAATACTTTTGTACTGTTTAAATCGTGTATACAGAGGGCGGGAAAAAACCATAGACAAAAAAGAAGAAATAAATAGTGAAGTAGGCGTGCGACTAGTGCTGTACCAGTCAATTGATTGTACCTATAGAAGATCAGGGGAAAGATTCAAGCAAGCATGCATCGAAGAAAAACTAGCCTACGGTGGTGGGTCTGTACTTGTGTGGGCCGGAATATCTTCTGAGAGTTGCACAGAACTGGTGTTCATAGAAAAGATATCAACCCGATCGAGCATGCTTGGGACGAGCTAGGGAGATGCTTTTACGCATCTCCCTAGCTCCTCCCAAGCATGAACCGAACGAACGGAACGCTTCCCCAATCACGCTTCGTGAGCTCAAAATTGCTCTCACAGAGGAATGGGAGAATATTCCCTAAAATCGTATAAGGAACTTGGTGTAAACGCAGTAATGGATGCACGTGGAGGCAATACGAAGTATTAAAATTCAAGAAAATCGTAATGTTGTTCAAAACTGTCATGTTTCCTATTTATGTTTTAAGGCGAGATCAGTAGTTTTTTTCTTCATAAATAAAATGTAGTGACTCATAAATTTTATAACTTTCATTTAAGGAGTATTTAATTGTCTATTAAACACAATTTATTTCATTAAGCTAGCATTCTTAGTTTCCGAGATTTATAGGTCTCTTTAAGTGACCCGGATTCATTGCTCTTGAGTGTAATGTAACAGGTAGAAACTTGAAGTATTTTTATAGATAATGGTACGGAATCCTTCGTGCGGGAGTCCGACTCGCACTGGTTTGGTTTTGGTCTGGCACCCGGTTTTTATTTAGTGTTTTAGTTAATCTATAGTTAATTTAGGGTTTTGCTAAGTTATCTGAGTTTGTTATGGTCAGGGTTTGATCTCAGGTTGTTTCTGTTCTCTTACACCTCTTTACATTTAATTTCATTGTTGCTTTATGTTATAAGTGTATACTGTGTTTATTTGCGAGAGGGTCCTGGTGACCTGTATTTGCAGGTTTCTTACGAAACCTACTTCAGGCACCAGTCTCTCACAATGAGAGGATACAGTGTATCTTAATATATTCTTAGCCCTTTGATATATTCTTAGCCCTTTGTAATTTATTATTGTGCAGAGTGAATAAACGTTTTTATTATTATTATTACTTTTATGTATATGTTATTATAATTAATATAACGTAACATACCATAGATATTTAGCTAAGTTAATTAAAATACTAAAGAGATTAAATGTAAAAAATTCAAATGAACCGAGACGAAGCTACGGCTGACAAACCGATATGTGGTTTGAATAATGATAATTTTGTAATAAACATATCATTTTGAAAATGAATTTTAAAAAATCCACCAGTTAGCTGTGTTTAAACACGGATCAGCCTTAATGGGCTGAAAGGTTTTCAAATATTGTCAAATTCAAGAGAAGCTGTGTAGTTGTCGCAGTTAAATGAAAACTTCCAAACGACTCCGTGGAGTGCCTGGAGGCCCCGCCCCCGCCCCCGCGGCAAGGTCCGGTGTAGACTAAGTGAACGACTCGTGCGCAATGAATAATTCAGCGGCTCGGGAGCTTCTGCTGCAACCGATACCTCTGCGATACTACTATAAAACATAATTTGAGCGCAAAATACTCAAGCTGGTGCTGTGCCCACGGCCTACAAAAGATCTTGAGGGGTCAAAGTACTGCTGGAAGAGGGAAAACTCGGCAGGGTTCCCAATAATAAAGTTTAAATTAAATTAAATTAAATTAAATTAAATTAAATTAAATTAAGTGTTTTTATTTCTCAGACAACAAAAATCTATATAAGCGGTTAGTACCTACAACAAGAACTTAGTATATCGTATGTGAGTACATAAAAACTAGAAGGGAATTGGTTATGCTACACATATGCGTTAATAGTGGACAGTCACCACTATTAGCGATGCTTTTCAGGACAGTATTACGGCCATTTACGGCTGCCGCGGACTCGACGCAGAAGGCATCCCGCTTTTTACGCAGAATAGCCGGGAAACTGTCGACCTGCGAATTCACAAACATTACCGACGCACTACAGAATCGCGGCAGCCGCAAGTGCCCTGAATGCATTATTGAATCGTATGCGAATGGCATTGTACGACTTCTGAGTATATTTGACCCACAGGCTACTTGAGTAAAATGACGTGCAGTATGCTTTGAATAGAGTAATTATGACTGCGTCAGAGCAACGATGGAACCTGCGCGCCAACATGTTCACCCTGATCAACAACGCCCTTCGCTCTCTTTCCATGTCTGCATCTTCTTTTAATTCATCTGTAACAATGTGCCCAAGATATTTAAATTGGTTTACCCTACAAAGTGGTAAACAATACAACCGTAAAGGGGGCACTATGCAAGGACACTTGTTACCAGCCTTAAACACCATGTACTCACTATTTTTGGTGTTGTACAATAAGCCATGAATTTAATGACTACTTTAAAGGATTAATTTCTCTCTTTATCAAGGACAATTATATATTAATGTGAATAGCGATCTGAATAGAGCAGAGGGATGTGTTACGACATATATTATAATGTGCTTCTTTTGCCAGCAAAGGAGGCTGAATATTGGTGGAGCGCATGGGTCCGGCGGGGAGCTGCTGTTGGTTTAGGGCCGATAGCTCGGACCTATTTATTATGCACGAATTAATGGGCGCTTCCAACCGCGGCGGGCGGAGCGGCGGCGGCGGCGCGGGCCGCCGGGCCAGTCAATATTAACACTTCAAATTAAGGCTGGCTCATTAAAATCCCCTTGGCAATAGTAGAGGTAAACTTTCATTTACGAGTTATTAAATGTTTAAATGTTCTTCAATTTCATTCGACTTGATTTCTAAAGCGCTAAATGACTTTTTGCAATCGAGCACCTATTTGAATATTGCAGAACAGGGTTAACATCAACAGAAAGTTTTAGTTCTTACATACCGTCTGTGGAAACTAGAACCTTTAATAGCAAAGTTATTAATTGTACGTAGGAGTTTCTTTAAAATGTTACTGTGCCATTTCCTAACCGTGTAAAGTTCGTTGAAATATTAATACTCGGAGCGGAGTTGTATTACGGGATGGGACGGCGGCAGTTCCGGCGCCCGCCGGTACCTTTGACCCGCACCGCCGCCAATTATTAAGACCCGAGACTGCGCCCTGCCACCGCCGCCGCCGCGCCGGCCGCCCGGCACGGCAACGGCCCGGCAACGGCCCGGCTGGCGCGGGTTCGTTTAGATTTAAATCAAAACGTTACAGTATTTATGAATCATTAAGCTTAAGTTATCCAAGAATAAGATTACAATGTGCTAGAAACAAATTTTTATAAAACAATTTTAAAAAAATACGTAGATGCCCAGCTAATGGATAAAAACCGCACTTTATCTGATGTTAAATAATAACAAAATGTAATATGCTTCCCTGTTTTGTAACCACTTCGAACCCCAGACGTCGGTAAATTAAGAACGAATTTGATGATGCAGTTAAAAGTTTTAGTGGAACTAATATAACAATAGATGTGTGATACTTGTATAGCGCAGATTGTAGTTTATTTTAGTCGTATTTTTTACGGACCGAAACCACAGACAAAACATAAACTTTTTTAAATGAATGGAAGCGATACTACTGCACTGAAACATACAATCCAATCAAAAAAATTCGTCGTCAGCACAATACAATTGGAGTGAAATGTTGGAACATTGACAGCGGATAATGAAATATTTGTTCAAGTTGCTGAGTCAGCGTGCTGGTCGCCCATCGGTTGCCCGTCCGTGGCCCGTCCGTCGCCCGTCCGTCGGAAGCCCGTCGCCCGACCATCAGTTGCCAGTCCGTCCGTCACCCGTCGCATACAGAACCGACCAATGAAACCGTACACCCAAAAGTAATTTTTTATTACATTTATAATTGATTTATTTATTTATTTACAATTATAAACTAAACTCTATTAAGTAGGTAGGTATTTCAAATACCTACAAGTTTAAAGGAAGATGGCTGTGCTCGCGCCAGGAGGTGTCATTGTGAGCAACGTGCACGCTACAAGAGCGCGGAGTGAGCGTGGTAATTCCCACCTTTCGATTAAATGGTAATTTGCGACTTCGACGAGCAATTTACTGGCCCATTTACGTTGCAAGATAGCAATTGCACACCGTAATTGCTTTTTGTGTGGTGACGCACGGGCGGCGTGGGCAATGGTGGCGCAAGCGCGGGCGCGGGCGCGGTGTAGCCACGTGTAGCGTGAGCCAGCGGCTTAGGCGTGAATACCGGCGTAAGATTTCATACTATTTCAACTTTTTTTTTATAAAAGAAGAAGGCAAACGAGCAGGCGGGTCACCTGATAGAGAGTAATCACCGCCGCCCATGAACACCCGCAAAACCAGAGGAATCGCAGACGTGTTGCCGGCCTTTAAGGAAGGAATAGGCCCGTTTCTTGACAATCCCTAAGTCGTAACGGTCCGGAAATACCGCCGCCGAGAGCTGGTTCCACAACACTGTAGTTCGAGGCAAGAAGTTTCGTGGAAAACGCACAGTAGTAGACCGCCATCCATCAAGGTGATGTGGATGGAATGACAGTCGATTGCGTGTAGTGCGGTGAAGGAAAGCAGCGGTAGGGATCAAGCCGAACAATTCCTCAGAACACTCCCCATGATATATGCGGTACAATATACAGAGAGACGCAACGTCTCTGCGAAGAGCCAGTGGATTAAGCCGACCTGAAATAACCATGTCGTCAACAATTCGAGCAGCTCTACGTTGAATGCGGTCAAATGTACTGGGGTGTTCCAGCCCAAACATGGGAGCAGTATTCCATATGCGGCCTGACCTGTGCTTTATACAGTTGTAAGCTGTGGGCCGGCGTGAAATACTGACTCGCTCCATTAAGCACACCCAGCTTTTTAGAAGCTTATTTAGCTTTACCTTCCAAATGACCCCGAAACTGAACGTCATCGAAATATCAACGCCAAGGATCCCAATAGTCGGGTTGGTATCAAGGAGAGCTCCCTCAAAGTTCAGGGTACGACCAAGGGATGGTTTTTTGCGGTAAATTCGCAAACTTGTGTTTTGGAGGGGTTAAAGTGGACTAGGTTATGTCAGCCTCAATTCGAGACATGACTGAACATGTTCTCGGTGTCAGTCACAAGTTTGTTCCGGCTCTCGATTTCCAGAGAATTATTAGCTCGTCCTGTGCTGTGTAGAGCGTATCCTCAATACTGTCGTCCGCATAGCAATGAATGCTGTTGTTATGGAACATATCATTGATATGCAGAAGAAACAGAGTAGGGGATAACACACACCCCTTTGGGATTCCAGCATTCACAGGCTTCATGTCAGAGAATAGAATAGAATAAAATAGAAAAAAGTTTATTGGGTACCAGTACATACAAAAAAAATTTAATCTAAACAATGAAATTAAACTAAAAATAAAACTAAAAAATAAACAGCAACTTTGGTAGGTACACCAAATAGGCCTCTGCTCAGTTTGAGCCGTGACAACGCGTGTTGTCATGGCACTGGTATTCTGGAGATACCTTTGATGAGAAAAGGCGCGTGCCACTGTGCAAACAACCAATTGAGTTTAAAATAAAAACAAATAGAATAATTTCAATTATTATAATTACAGTAGATATTAGGTAGGTATATTATTATTTCCGAAGTTTACAAATTAATACAATCATATCAGAATATAACTAACTGCTAACAATAAAGTAGGCATTATTACACACTCTGGATATTACAATATGTAGGCCACAAAAAAGTAGTTATTAGGAATGAAGTAGACGTTCACGCTGCGGTATTCTTTTGTAGATTAAGTAAATGTCTTTTATAATTTGCTTTAAATGTGTAAATCGTTTTGAAATTCTTAAAAGGTGGAGGGATGTTATTCCAGCACTTTGTAGCCAAATACTGGAAGCTACCTCGAAACGCACTAGTGTTGTGTGAGTGACATTTCAATCGAGTGGCAAAACGTTGAGGACGGTCAGAGAAATCAAGTTTTTCGTACAAATATGACGGACTCTTATTTCTTATTACTCCGAAGAGCAAACTTGCAAAATGCATTTCTCGTCGATTCGCCATATTTAATAAGTCGCCTTTATTAAGGTAAGGAGTCACGTGAGCTCGCCAGGGAATGGAGAAGCAATATCTTGCACAGGCATTTTGTACTCGCTGTATAAGGTTTTTAGTACGACCAAGAATACATCCTCCGATTACTGTGTCAGCGTAGTTCAATTTAGACAAGATTAAAGTCTCGCAGAGGTAAATTCGCACTTCAACGCTTAAATACTTTTGTATCTGGTATAATACTTTCAGCCTGTAAAAACTCTGTCTGACTGTATCCAATACGTGCTACTCAAACTTCAAATTACCATCAAACAGAACTCCCAGGTTTCGAGCTTCGTCTACCTGTTCAACTTTATCGGCTTTAATTTTGATGTCAAGAAGTGCTTGGCTGTTGGTTTTTGCGATCTGTGTTTTAGTACCAGTAACAATGAATTTAGTTTTTGCCGAGTTCAACAATAAACCATTCCTTTCAGACCAGTCTACTATACATTCCAAATCCTCATTTATTAGTTTAGCAGTTGCTGCAGCATCGAGTGGTTTGAATGTTTTGTATATTTGTAAGTCGTCTGCGTATAAATGGTATTTACAGTTTATGATGCATTTGGGAAGACCAGCGGTATACAAAATGAAAATGACAGGCCCAAGAATCGACCCTTGGGGCACCCCACGACTTACAGGTAAAGTTGCGGAATATTTTTTTGAACCATCGTGCTGCGTAACCTCTACCTTTTGACAACGACCTGTCAGATAACTTGAAAACCACTTGATTGCAGCATCATCAAAGCCATAATACCTAAGTTTTGCCAGAAGCAGTGAGGGGTCAACAGTATAAAATGCGCGAGAGTAATCCAGTAGGACCATAACTGCACTCTCACCAGCATCTTGACCAGCCAAGATATCATCAATGACATCGATAAGCGCAGTTGTGGTACTCAAGCCTGCTCTGAAACCTGACTGCTTTTTTGGCAATATGTCACAAAAATAAATATTCTGTTAATTGAATACAGACAACTTTTTCCAATATTTTCGACATAAATGGCAAAACACTTATCGGTCGAAGATCTTTTATCTCTGCCGGATTACTAACTTTAGGAATGGGCTTTACAATAGATAGTTTCCATAGATCAGGGAAGGTACAATCTGTAATGGATCTGTTAATAATTGCTGTAATTGTAGCCAGAGTTCGCGGTAAAGTTAATAGGATCATGTTGAGCGATATGCCATCAACGCCTTGGACATTTGTTCCAATATTTTTAATAATATTTAAAACAGTTGATTCACCTACAGGCTTTAAAGTAAAAACACTATTGCTAAAACTATTAGAGTTGAAATAAGCTAATGTCTCCTTGCAGTTTGCTTGATTGCTAGCAGGCAGATTAAGAAAGTGGCTATTGATTCTATCGGGATCTGAAATTTTATCTGGTAGTTCAACAACTTTCTTTTTGAAATCAACATGACGTTTGACGTTTTTCCAAAGCATATGCGGATTTCGATAATGATCATTCACACACTGTCGAAAATATGCAGCTTTCTCATTATGTAAGGCGACGCGTACTATGTTTTTCAGATCCTTATATTACTGCTTATGACTATCAACTTTAGTGTTTCTATACCTGGTACATGCATTGTCCCTTAGTTTCATCATGTCTTTCACAGTGTGAGTTATGCAAGGATAACTTTGTTCTTTGACGAATGATGTTTTCAGAGGAGCATACATGTCAAACCTATCACCTATTAGCACAACATGATCATACGTCGACAAACCGCTTACGGTCTCCGATATCGCATCCAAAAATACATCGACCCTTAATCAGTTGGTACGATATGCAGTTCCTATAGCTAATTTATATCCATTTAAATTCAGACTTAACCACATCTGTTCTACGGGGGGTGAAGAAATGTGTTCAAGAAGTCGCATATAAATACCGCGCTTGATAAAGAAACCAACATCACCGCCACGCGAACGAGCACCGGACGGGCGCGGTATGTGACGTAGTCGGTAGCCAGGGGGCGCGGGCGCTCGAGCCTCTTCGCCGACTCGTAACCAAGTCTCATTAATCGCCACTATGTCTGCGTCGTGCCGTTCCATGGCAATCAGAAACTCGTCGTGTCGGGTACCCAAATGAGCCTGGATTAAAAAGTCCGAATCGTAGTCGTTTATGTTTTAAGAACTCCAAAACAAATGCATTAGAAATTTGAACATACTTGCAATTATTTAAATATTGTTTCAGAATACTAGTATGTCGCCAATCCAACCCTAAGATATTTTTAACCATAACTTTGAAAAATAATAAAATCATTTTGTGTAAATCAGTACACCAAAACAAATATTCTACACAATAATTATTTACAGTAATCAAACAGTGAGTATAACACCACACTTTATATTCAGATAAAAGCTTTCTTATTAAACTATCACACAGCAAAAACAAAAACACATAAAATCTATAAATACTGTAGTCTTTATACTTTAAAATACAACAAAATATTTTATCGGAGTAAAAGAAAGTATCCAAATCATAGCTAAAATGCGTTTTAAGCGTTTAGTCGAGGCTACGAGAAAGCTAATAAATATGAAAAAAATAATAAAATTTTGATTACAATAGGTATATAAGTCAGCAAAAGAAGTGCTTAACAATGGTATAAACACGAGTAAGACTGCATTTACAAACCAGAGAAATGTTGTATTACAGATATACTTACATGAAATTTCTGACCGGACATTATTATTATTACCTTGCCAGTGCCTCCTTTTTACTCTCGACTGCCTCCGCCCATCGGTGAGTAAGGTACACTAAAAGATCACCAGACAAACGACCGCGACGAAAACCATATTGGCGATCACTTAGTAGCTGATTCTCTTCTAGGTACCTTAAGAGCTGGCAGTTTGTAGTTGAATCCATTACTTTGGAGAGCAAAGAGGTGATGGCTATTGGCCTATAGTTGGACGGATTTGAGCGATCGCCTTTTTTGGGAATCGGGTGGACAAGGGCTGTCTTCCAAGAACTCGGGACAACGCCAGTAGTGTAAGAGAGCTGAAAAAGGCGCGTTAGAACCGGTGCCAACTCAGGAGCACACGTCCGAAGCACAATAGGAGGAACTGCATCAGGCCGACTCGACTTATGGATATCAAGGGAAAAAAGAGTCTTACGAACTAACCTTTGTAGGAACCCAACATTTGGCATAGAACTAGCGCATTGCGGTATGGTTGGTGGAGAGTTCTCCCCACCGTCCAAGGTCGAATTTGATGCGAAAAGTTTGCAGTATGGGCCAGGTAGTCGTCGGTATTGTGCAATGATGGTAGGGACGGCTGACAAAAAATCCCTAAGATAGCTTTAGCGAGAGACCAAAATGCACGCGTACCCGAAGGAAGACGCACTAGCCTCTCGCCAATTCTACTTATGAATGATGACTATTAGCACCACCCAGGGGTCACGTGTAGGGTCTCAAGAGTAAACCTACGGACGCGAGTGACTTTAACCCCCAAAACTATCTAATTTTAGTGATAATATAAAAGTTATGAGCAAATTTCACTCGGATATCCAAATATTTAAGTTTTATTAGCAATATTTGGATATTCAATAACTACTTATTACCGGAACCAAGCTTGGATTTAAAAGAATTGGGAAACCAAGGAGCGTTATTCTTCATCCACACGTACTTACTTGTAAAGATCACGTTAGATTATTATCGATATATTTATTTACTAGCTGTGCCCTGCGGTTTCACCCGCGTTAATTAGCGACTGTTCCACTCCTATTAGTCATAGCGTGATGTAATATAGCTTATAGCCTTCCTCAATAAATGGACTATTCAACACAAAAAGAATTTTTCAATTCGAACCAGTAGTTCCTAAGATTAGCGCGTTCAAACAAACAAACAAACAAACAAACAAACAAACAAACAAACAAACAAACAAACAAACAAACTCTTCAGCTTTATAATATTATAGTATAGATTTTATTTAGACGCTATTTTATTTATTTTTACTAACAATTCACAATTCATTTCAGTTTGTAAGATCAAGTAAAAACTAGTGAATCGATACATTTAAAGAAGCGTACAGCCCTTGCTATGAAAATGTAACGGTTATTATAATCATTTTAGTTGGGTTAAAACAAAAATGAAAAAATGATTATCGGCAGAAAAGCTACCAAATACCAAATACCTAACAACTCTAGATATATATAATAGACAGCTTTGTTATCCGAAATAAATAAATGTATGGATATGCTCTCCTCGGGTGCACCACACTAGCCCGGAACACCTGCTATCAATCCCCAAGAGCCTGATGAGGCAGGTTCCCGCGGCGCGTGTGTCCGCAGCCGGGTTCAGTGCTCGGTTGTGTGCCGCTATCGCGTTGTTATCGCGGCGCTCGTTCGTCCGGGCCCGCCGCCGCCCGATAAAGTACAAATTACCATACTCCTTGGCGCCCGCGCCCGCGCTCGCCCCGCACCCGCTGATAAAAGCAGCGCAGGTGCCTTATGGCGGCGTGAAACGTGTCACCCATTATTGGCATGCCCCGCCGTATTCGCGCGTGTGTTATCTACATTCTCAGTTTGTCATAAACGAATAAAATGTTTATCGCGGCTTTGGGACGTGTTTTTTCCAGGAATGCCATAAAATCTGAAGTCGTGACCGAGATACATCATCTACAGTAAATAAAAAGTTAAAAATGTTTCGCTTCTCTCATATACGGCGGGAAGACGTTTCGGCGGCCGACGTGATTGCCGGGGAGCGCGGCGCGTTTCATTGGAAGGTTAACTCCGCAAAGGAAACGACACTTCTGTTTCCATCACGAATATGTTCTGTATTTTTGTTTCTCGAACTTAAGGAAAGTTTGCAACTGCGTTTAATATGTTAGAATAGTTTGTCATAGCAGGGACTCGAAAAGGAAAACGATTTAATTGTGATAATAATTCAAGTGGTTTTAGGAAACTGGCCGGAAAAACTGTCCGGAAGTGAGAAAACGACTGCGAGTTATCTAACTTTGTTATATTATGCAAGGGCGACTTCCGGCGGCGGCGGGTGGCGGAAAATTCTGCAGTGCTGTTACCCGCAAGTTTGTAAGCGCGCTGGCGACGGCGCGGCAGGGGTTGTTGTCGTGAAGTAGTGTATATATTTAATAATAATTTAAATTAAATAAAAGTACAATTATTAATAGGAGGAATAAGTCTCCTAGTCATGTTGGTGTATTTTGGCAATGATCATGTTTTTACCTAATCTACGTACATAGGTATAGTTCACTCTTAATTAACTTCAGAGCCGCTAATGTGAACTGTTGTGCTGCTCTTGTTGAAGAATAAGACGGATGACTCATTGCACTAGACTGTTTCCGGGCGCGGCACGGCCTGCCCAACGGCGCGGCACGGGCTTGCACAATCCAGAGACTTGCAGCTCCGTTTCAGAGCCGGCCTTTAATAAAATGGTCATGCAACGCTTTACTGGGATCGCTCTATCATTACGGACAGGACTATTGTCGCCAATAAGCCTGATATCGTGGTGGTCGACCGATCCCAGCGCCGGGCGATACTGGTAGATATCACCATACCTCATGATGAGAACCTTATGAAAGTCGAGAAGGACAAGCTCAGTAAGTACCTTGACTTGGCTCACGAGGTTACCGCCATGTGGGATGTGGATTCAACCATTATTGTACCGATAGTCGTTTCGGCAAACGGTCTGATAGCGAAGAGCCTCGATCAACACCTAGAGAGGCTCTCGCTGAAAGGTTGGATCAAGGGTCAGATTTAGAAAGCAGTACCGCTTGACACGGCACGTATTGTCAGGAGGTTCCTCACTCTGCAGCCCTGACCACCGGTAGCTTGGGCCCTGCCCCGCTGCTGGTGGTACTCTAGGATTAGGTTTTTATAATGTTTTATTATTTTTATATTAAAATATTCTAAAAATCTAGTTCTAAGAAATAAAATAAATAAAAGAGATAATAATAATAATAAATCATTTATTTCGGAATAAGTTAGTAAACGAACAGTTCAAACATGATACTCTTAAGTTTAAGTTATTCAGGAACACACACTACACATTGTTATGAAACAAATCGTGAATCTTCGCAGAGACGACCATCATCCCAGACGCCCGTGATCGCGGACCGTGCAAAGAGTTTGAAACGTGAGTTTAAAACGATAAGTGTTTCATTTCAACATGAAACATGCTCAGGTGTCATTATGCGAGAGGGCGGCGCGGCGCCGGCGCGGCGTGTACCCGTGCTTTCTAAACTTGTCAATATAATCCCTCATATGAGGGATAAGCTTGAAGGCGCAGGTGGGCCGGCGGTATTTTTCCCCTTAAATGGTGGTACTCGAACTAAAAAAAGTAGCAAGTGGGCTGGTGCGTCGCGACGCGGGCCAGCGGGCGCGGCGGCGGGCGGGGGACTCGCGTTTACTACTCACGATGACGGATGTCCGGTGGATTTGTGAGAGTCTGATTAATAAAGAGTGACTTAACGTTTAAAGCTAGCAATTATCACCCACCTACAATATTGTGTAGTGAAACTCTAAAAGGTAGTGATAAATATTACAATATTTGAGGTACTCCTTACTATACTTGAGCAGAAAAAAAGCAATTCAGTTTAGATAGACCAATTCGGTTATTATTTGTTAACGTGTCAAAGTTACGAATTATTTGTTTATGTTTATGATTTTTTTTAATTACCAGTATGGTCCCGAGGTAAAGCGTCTACACGACGTTGGAAATATAGTTTATTAACAATAAAAAGCGGCGGTGTCAGCCGCAGCCGCCATTGTGATCGGCGCCTGCGACGGCGCGCGGCGCGACACGGAAACCGTATTAGCCGCGAGTGGCAGCCCGCGCCCGGCATCGAACCCATTAATTATTTGCAGCCTCTCGACCGACAATAAGTGTAGAACGTTGTTTAGTTTTAAATCGGAAAATCATCAATTATTTTATTCTAATATTAAAAGTCATTTGACAGAACAGCGAGACGCCCGTTGTCGCCCGAGCGAGTCGTTGTTTCAAAGGCGATCATTTTGGAGCAGACTCACTAATGAACGCTGCGACGTTCATTTGTGACTTTGCCACAAGTTGGTAGGAAATTCCGTTTGTTCCAATTATCTAGTTAACATAAAATATTACTTATTTAGACCTTTTCTTGAGTAAGTAGTATATTAAGCCGCTGATGCTTTTTTTAAACAAGAAAGTTATCAACTTTCCCAACGAGTTAGTTTTCGCAAAAAGCGTTTCCGTTTTATCTCAGACTTGACGCGTTAAACAAAACATCACTTTTACGGGAGAGTAAAATATATTACAAACCGTAGCAGTAAACTTTGACGAGAGCATATGCGCGTCGTGCGGCGCTCGCTGGGGGCTCCACACTCCTCCATATCGGAGTGTACGTATCTTGCAGGCCCACAGGGCGGCCCGGCAGTAATCCATATAAGACCCATTAAATATATTATTATGGTACCCTTGAAGCAGTTTCTACTGCTCAATTAGTCATAAACACTAGAAGCGGACGGTCGTATCTACCACGAGACAGTGCATGGCCGCAGGGGCAATTTGTCAGAGCCGAGGCCGCGTCTTCAGATTGCTAATTGGAGGAGTTTTTGTGGCGCGGCATGTAGAGCTCGCGACCACTTTGCGGCAATGTTTATTTAAACAGGCACTTCCTTGCAGAACGTTATTTATCGCCCCCGCTGCGCCGCCCCCGCCGCCCCCGCCGTGGCCCGGACGCAAACTCATTATTATGTGGCTTGCGGCTGCGCGGATATTCGCAGAATCCGCGAGAACTCGCCGCGACGCCGCCGCGACGCCGCCGCCACGCCGCCGCCACGCCGCCGCCACGCCGCTCCGGTCACTCACACGATATTAGCCTGTTCATTAGCTGCCACTTGTGGACAGCTCCGCTATGCTTGCCATTCTCCGTGGACTAGCAATCTATCATCTATTGTGTTATAAGTTATTATTTATGGATTTATGTGGTAGAAAGTATCTAATAAGAAAAAGATGTATTACTTGATGATTAACTCGTATGGTGTGTAAAGAACTACGTAGGTAGTATTTTGCCAGTTTCTTTGAAACTAATCTTAGAAAGCAGTTTTCGCAGCTGATTACTTCGTCTATGCTTACA
>CAUJAO010000009.1:32065-58065 GCA_963082485.1 Eudonia mercurella
ATACAGGAACGACAAAAAATTTACTTAACAGATGCCAATTAAGTAAGTAATCTTTGTCGCTATTTGCTTTTAAGAACAGCGCCAGTAAATTGTACGAGGATCGTTGTCCGCCGGCCGCGCAGATTGATGAAGATAATCCGTTTCAAATGAGAGGAGTTAATGAAGCCGTAGGGCGCGGGCGCGAGTACGGGCGGGCGGGGCGAGGCGCAAGTACGGGCGGGAGCGAGAGCATGAGCGGGCGCGGGCGCGGCGGGTGGGTGGCTGGCTGGTACTCTTATGTGAGAATGCCGAATATAATCTATTTTACTGTTATTTATTACAAGTGGTTATTTTTAAATATATAAAAGATACTAAGAATAGCGTTAACGAATTTTACAGAGCCCGTGAAATTTATTCACGTTGCCCTAGAGAGAGAGAGAGAGAGAGAGAGAGAGAGGGAGAGACATTTATTGACATACCTACATTTAAAATAAAATAAACACAAATACATGACATTGTACCCTAATTTGCCATTGATCGTATTACGTTTTACCAAGCGAAAACTTTTCAAAACATAAATCATCAAACTAAATTAACTATAATGACAAGTGCCATCATTTTGGTTGAGTTGAGTTGCCAGTGCTGGCTCCAGTGATACTGTGCTGTTACAAAACGAATCACTTTCGGTGTCAGCGCTGATCGAAACGAATGCGCTAATTAAGTAGAGTCACGGGCCGCGGGTCACGGACTGCGGAGCTTCTGTGATATGTCTTTGATGATATGTCTACGGAACAGGGGGCCTAGACAAGTGGCATAATGCTAGTAGAATAGAAATGGAATATTATGATAAACGTAATATGCGATTGAGATAATACCAATCAAACGTCATTCTCATTATACGTATCGTTGGCTTATTTAATCCCATACGATAATAATTCTATACCATTTTTGATTTTGATTGCGATTGCCTAGTCGATCTATTTATTTAAAACATAAAAAAGATAGTTACCATCTAGGTACCTATCTACACCTATTATTCCATTATATTATACTCGCAGGTACACTGATTAATTAACTGCAAATGTAACTTTGTAATCCTATACATTTATAAGGGATTACAAAGTTATTTATGTTAGTTGATGTATCTAGAAAACGGGACCGATATTGCAAAATATTTTAGTTTTTACTAAACACTCATTATATTCTAAATTGAAGCTTCTATGTCTGCTAGAAGTGCCTTAGAGTTTTGATGATCGGTCAGTCAGTCAGTGACCAAATTAAGAAACTTTGACTAGTTATAATACTTAAACTACTGAATTAAATCTTTATTGCAACCGATGGCTATGCATTGTATAAATATTTAATTCAGCTTCAGTGCAGCAATTAGCACTTAAAAATAAAGAAGTAAAATTTCTTAAACTACTGGTTCAAATTGAATGAAATTTGAAATATAAGGTCACTTTTAATCAACTGCAAATATTTTGACAAAACATCTAATTATATCAGAGAAATAAGGCCCTAACATTTAAAAAAAAATTCAGGCTAGTTTTTTTTACTTTTCCTGACACAAAAATTGTAATATTTTTAACCCGTCCCGCGCTGTAGGTATAATTAGCGGGCCACCTTACGTACGACCGTGCGTACATATGGCGCGCGAGGACTTAAGAGCGGCCACTCTGTCGGTTTTTTTTAATGAAACTAGGGGCACGTGTAAGCGGTGAAGGCATTGCGGCCTCTCTGTTTCGGCTCCTTTGAATTTAAACTACCGAAAGTGCTTTATTTTTCTTTTTAATTGAAATGTCTTTTGGCGTTTTTCTTGAAAACTAGCGTATAAAAATTTAAGGTTTTTTCATAAAAATAGTTTATATATATTGTTGAATTTATCCTTAAAATATTTGCAGTTGATAAAATGTGACCTTATATATCATCATCATCAGCTCATTTTTATGTTCCCACTGCTGGGGCTTCATCTCATCTCGAGCTCCTCCGTGCTTCGGAAGGCACGTAAAGCCGTTGGTCCCGGCTGCATAAGCAGTCGTTAACAACCACCAATCCGCACTGGGCCTGCGTGGTGGTTTATGGCCCGTTCTTCCTATGCATCCATAGGGAAGGCTTTTGCCCCAGCAATGGGGACATCAAAATAAGCTGATGATGTTCCTGGCGAATATAGTATCCTTAAAATAGCTGTGATGTGCGTTAAAGCGCCAATGTTTCTGCTGGTGATAACGTCCGCGTGGAATAGGTCGGCGCGGGGCGCAGCGGCGGGCCGCTTTCGAGTAAATTACAATTCATTAAAATCGAAACCCACTCGCATAAATTTGTTTTATTTCAATTAACAGTTTGCGTAATACTGTAGTTACCTCATAAATTCCGTTACTTTCAACAAATCGAGTGGACAATGCCAACAACAAACACATTTAAACGTAAAATTAAATAAACAATAGCATTTGCGGGAACTTTTATCAGTTCCATAAACGAAATCCAAGCAAGCATCATAAATTATTAATGTTATTATTATTTATATTATTTAAACAATATATTGTACTGTGAGGAGTGGAGTTAACAATTAGGCACATACAAACAAAAAGTAGAAATAGACACAAAGCAAATTAACAAATATCAACGCAAGAACAATATCTGCACGAATTCAATACACTAACTTTGTAAATATTATTAAGTAAATTAATCACATGGTCAAATCCAATGTCAAATAAATATCAAAAGTTAATTATTACAATACCTTGTTATTAAATCATGAAGCTGTATATCTACAGCTTCATGGGTTAAATATATCCATTGTTTCCATTTCATAATAATCTTTTAATTAATTACTCTTATTGCCATTAACAAATTTATCCACAAAATAATAGCATTGTTCCATCAAAAAGTTTTAAATTTCAATTTGAAGCTACTCCTATACAATACAGTATATTTTTCAATTCAATGGTAACAGGAATTAAAATATTTTAAGTAATTACATTTTGCCAATAAGCAGGCACGCACAAACAACCTTTCCGAAACAATATTTCATTCTCTTATAAAACAATGAGATACAAAACAAATGATTCCCTATTTATTTGTGAAGGTGACCTACTAAAACATAGTAATAGTAGTTTGAATATAAAGTCAATATAGTATTTATACCCTTAAAATCTTTACGGTGTTTCGGTTGCAGTTCGAGCCCTTGAGCAAAACAAAGCAATGTGGTCGAAAATTTATTGACTGTTGGACACAAATGAAGTGTCAAAGTTAATGTCATCGTAATACAATTAAAAAGCTTTCAGATAAAGTGTCTGTGAGTGACGGCGCCGCGAATGGCGTGCGAGCGGCGAGTCAGCGGCGCGGCGCCGCCGGCGTCACGCCGCCCGCGCCACCCGCTCGTCTAACCCAATCAGAGCCGGTTGACGAGCCAATAACATAACACAATAACGCGGCGTGCAGGTGCCGCCGCGGCCTTTCATCCCCCACTCACGGCTGGCTTTTTTGCTGTACCGTGTAAACGCAATTACCTGATACTACTAAGGTTTTATTGTGAATGAAATAAGGTGGTCGGTGATGATTACATCGCCTACCACCTATACCTATATTTATGAAATTATACGAATGGTTTCACCGATAAGCGGCTTTTACAGGAAGCATAACTGACTAAAGATGATTTTAAGGCAAGATAGATTTGGGAGACATGATACTTTACTTTCTTAACTTATTAAACCATTACACTGTTGAGGAAAAATGAGAAAGGTGTGGACTGTATTAAATGTTGAAATGATAAAAAGTCGGAAAAATATGGAAAGATCTACAGCAGATAGTAATAAAAATGCTACCAATCTTTATTCTTGTTCGTCGGCAATCTCTACGGCGGGAGTTTTCACGGTGATGATAATGCTGCGTATGGTGCCGTTACAGAAATGGTGGAAATCCACAGTCGGTCTAAACAAAAGATTAATGAACACAAGCACAAATTAATAGTTGCGACTGCAATGTGACATTTTCTTAATTATTTAGGGAAACGATGCACTTAAAATAAACAGTTATCACCATAACCATATCGCACTAAATTTAATCCAGTCTTATCTCAGCTCTAGAACACAGACTGTCGATATTAATGGAACTAAATCATCTGATTCTCATGTAAAAATGGGAGTTCCACAAGGGTCCATTCTTGGTCCTTTTCTGTTTTTGATTTATATCAATGACTTGCCATTCTTTGTAAAGAACTTCTGTGAAATCGTATTATTTGCAGATGATACTTCACTCATTTTTAATGTAACTAGGTGTAAGAATAATTACGACGATGTAAACAAAGATCTCTCAGATGTACTCAGTTGGTTTACTGTTAATAATTTGCAGCTTAACGCTAAAAAAACAAAATGTATTAAATTTAGACTACCAAATTAATGTCAAGAAAGAACCAACCCATATTAGAATAAACGGTGTTCGATTAGATTTGGTAGACTCAACAGTTTTCTTAGGTATAACCCTTGATTCAAAACTTTAATGGAATCCTCATATATCGAAATTGGCCGGCAAACTCAGTTCCGCTGCTTATGCCATTAGAAAAATAAGGCAGTTAACAGACGTTGAAACTGCCAGAACAGTTTACTTTAGTTATTTTCATAGTGTCATGTCGTATGGCCTCTTACTGTGGGGAACAGTGGCTGATATTGAAACTATATTCATTTTACAAAAACGAGCAGTAAGAACAATCTATAGACTAGGTTCAAGAACTTCTTTAAGAAATCTTTTTAAAGAGATTGGTGTGTTGACAGTGGCTTCTCAATTTATTTATAATTGTATAGTTTTTGTACGTTGCAATATCAACTCATTTACCAAACACGGTGACGTACACAATTTTAATACTAGAAGTAAGACAAAACTTGTGATGCTACTGTTCTGGTTACAGAAGGTCCTTGGTTCTTTCTTGGGGCAAGGTATACACTATTATAATAAAATACCAAATACTGTACTAGACTTACCTCTAGATAAGTTTAAAAAACATGTAAAGTCTTCTTTACTTAAAAAAGGTTATTATACAGTCAGAGAATATTTAGATGATAAAACAGCCTGGCTATAATAAGAAACGCATACTTTACTACTTTTTATAATAAAAAATTATACTGATATGATAGCCTTTATAAACAGTGTCCTACAGATAACAAATAGCGTTGCGTTAAACATTTCAATTAGTTTTGATTTAGAGTAGCTTGGGTGTGTCATGCTCTCTTTATTGTCTCTGCGGTGGTGGCATGTGCGTCAGGTCGTTACATTCCCTAAAATATGGTTGAGCGAAGCGACGGCTGATTCATTATGTCATACTCGTGAACGGGTGCCGCCTGTGGAGACTGGTCTGCTCTTGCATACTTGTCTTATTTTTATTATTATCAACTATAGTTTAACTTTGTTTTTTCTTAGACAGGTTTTGACTTTTACTAGTACTGTATGACATTGTAAAAATTTCAACTGGTAAATGGTGTTCTCTTGTGATTGTCCTTTATAATATGTGTTTTTTATTTGTGATGGAAAATGTCCTTTTATGATAGGGCATTTTCCAATATTTTTGACGATGTAAGGGAGAAAAGATCTGGACACTTGCTGAGTTTCTTGCCGGTTCTTCTCAGTACAAGATCTCCCGCCCAGAGTAGACTTACGAACCGATGGCATAATGACGTTCATAAGAGCTATTTGTAGCCTAAACTGAATAAATGATTTTGAATTTTGAATTTTGAACCTGATAATTATAAATAATAATGGAAAATAATATAATAAATGGAAATGTTTATTTATTTTATTTAATAGTTCGTACATAAATACACAGTTACAACGGTTAACATTTTGGATCCCAGCAGAGCATGGCGACAGTATAGAACTAAAGTAGCTAGTTAGATAGACACACTGCCAACACTGCGCACAAAAAAGAACTATTATTTTTATTTATTTATTCATTATGATAATACATATAATATTGATATTACATATCCCGTGGGATCAATGAGGACTTATTGGAGATCAATGGAATGCAACACACGTGTGTAAAAATTTTTATTCAAGGTCATAGGTCGCATAAATGGATTTTTTGGATTTTTTGGCTAAACGGTTAGTTTAACAATAAAAATAGCTTAGTCTAAAATTGTAGACAGGTAATTATCTACTAAAATTAAACTTATACTTTTTTCAAAATTTCATTTCATTCATTTCACATGCATTTTATAAAGCCTAGGTCATGGTTCGGCAGAAGAACAGAGATGCCTTTGCCTGACATAGTGACAAATACAAGTTTAAACAAAATTACAAAGAAGAGAATAAAATAAAAAAAGAAAAGCAAAATCAATGTCATCTGTCATCGCTGCGGCTGTCATCTCCTGCGCAGCAAACATTGAGATTCCAAAGCAAAAAACCACAGAGACATCAGACAAGAACCTAATGAAGCAGTAAGTGAGCAGACCATCAAAGTGCCGGAACGCAATCCTCGGCAGACTATAACCTGAACGTGAGGAACACGAAAGTAAGTCCGATGATTTTTGCAATGAAATAAGGTATTTTTTGAGGTGGCGTCTAAAATTCTTCTTCTCTTCGTCTTCGTCTAAAATAATTCTTAGTCTTAAATTATTGGAGCTGTTCAGTACAGTCAGATAAAAAAGCTTCAAAATATAATATTATGTAGAAAAAAAACGTTACTAAAATATTTTAGAGGTTTGTGGATGTGCATTACTGTAGCTCACCACATCACGCACTGGTGGATGGAGATGGTTCCAGCACTTCGAGGCGGCGAATCTAAATGAAACACGGAACGCCACCGTTCGATGCTTCGCCGTCACAAAGATGTTAGTACTGCTTCTCTTTGGGTACCTACTCTGATCACTTGCCCATACCAGCTTATCACAGAGATTTTGCGGCCTTTCCGCTCTTAGCATAAAATGATTTTTTTATTTTTATTATTTATAATTTTAACAATATATATATATGGCGCGGGAGTGCCCGGACCCCGATAGAGCCCTTTTGACACATCGACAGATCCTTTCGGCGGTGATCAAGCATCCGCTTTTATCCTGTCCCTGAGCTTTTTACAGCTCAATCAAATTAAACGTTTTTCTAGAGGGGAGTAAGTTTAAAGATTCGCGCGACCGTACAAATGCCACTTACGTAATAAACCCCCACACTATCATGTTATCGTTTTTATTCCAGTAGTGCAAAAGAAGTTACTTTATCGCCATGAACCGTATGAACCGTTAACAAGCGCTTTCGATCCAGATGTTACATTGAAAGAGTATTTGCTGATGCCGACGGAGATTGATGTGGACTCGCGTGTCGTAACTGATTGCCATCAGCCAGTCGCTCCGACGGGACGTTGTGTCACATTTATGGCCGTCGTCGGCGTCGGAGTGGACGCCGACGCGAGAATGAGCGAACCGCGCGCATCGATAACGTGCAGCGGCGGCCGGCGGCGGTCCGGTCGCATGCCGTTGCCGTCACATCTGCATTGCTCATTGCCTAGCTGCAAAAATACGCACACAACTAAATAATTAACATTTTTGTCATAATATTCTGGTTCAACTTGCGGGTAAATCAAGAACAGCTATTGCTCTGGAGCCATAAAACAATAGGCAACACGCGGCGGTACACGCAGCGGCCTCGTAAACGGACGCTTATTATTCGCAAGGAAGTCGTGCCTCTCGCAGGCGGCAGGCCCGATGCATAATTAATCCGGGAAAGGCCGGGGCAGGCCGGGACGCGTGATCGCCCGTCAGGGGGGCCACGCGTCCCGCTGCAGCTGTGGCGCCGATCGCGCGGACGTGCCTCACCTTCATCTCAGCTTTACAGCCTACGCTCGCCGCGGCGACGCAGCCTACGAGCGACCTCACTTACACAAATAATGACTGTGAAATACCCCGACAAGTGCAGTAGGAAGTTTTGCATGCTTTGCCTAAAATACACACACAGTAAAACGGTAAAATTCATAAATACGAGTACTATAACAATTTAAATCAAAATCGATTTTTTGTAGAATAAAATCTAAATGTTGTTATTTGTTCTGTGTCATTTATCAACAAGATCGATATTATGATACCGTCTGACATGACATATTTTTGCTGCTCAGTACATTTCAAAACCCTTTAATTAGTAATATACTAATAATACTTATTCATTTAGATTACATAAGATCGAGTTTTTTAATTAAACCTTAACTTGTAAGTTAGCAATATTTTTCATGTTCTTGAACTTATCGAGTACAGCACTTGGTATTTTATTATAGTAATGTGTGCCTTGCTTATTTAACCTACTTTTGTCTGAATAGTGGCATTACAAGTTCTTTAACATAGTAGCATTGACGCATTACTGTTCTTTTATCTGTACAGGGAATGGAGGTCAGGCGTAAGCCCCTCTCACATAGACATCGATCAATTACCAGTAAAGCGAAGCTTTGTTCCGCGTTGTGTTTCGAATTTGGGAACTTTAGGCGTGCGTTGTGTTTGGAAATAGATTTAAAAAGCAAGCATTACCAGGCCAGCCCGGGTACAATGTAGACGTTGCTGGAATGTTGTTTTAAATTAAAAATAGTAATAAAAGCCCTTTTAAACGATACAAATGCCCCATGCTCTGCCCGCCGAGCTCAGTTTAATATTCTTTCGAACACAAAAGTAGGATTATTTTGGGATAAATAATGGAACTCTCTTTGCGGAAAGTTCTTTATATCTTTTGTCCTCTCATTGGCGTCGCTGCTGAAATGAGCAATATGGCCATTTAGGTTGGGCCGCGCGAGCAGACTGCACAACTTATAGCAACTGAACGACTGGCCTGAATATTATCAATACGTACAGAAATGTACTTAAATTGTATAAAATACCTACATTGAATTATTTAGTTAAAAAGTTGGAACCATAAAACCTCCTGAGTTGCTTGCCAACACTTCTCGGTTGGAAGCTCTCCGAAAATCCGAACTTGTTTAGGTAAACTTAAAATCACTATATTATTGTTATAGTTTTTAACTTCAAGAACTATAGACCAGAAATTTTGAAGTTATGTGAAATAAGTGTACATACAAAAGTTGTAGATCTTTTTATTACCTACAACTTTGCTATTTAACTTTTTTCCATAAGACTTGTAGTTTTGCCGGAAATCGATATAAACCGTTATTTACCCTTAAACCTCCACCCCCCCCCCCCCTTTTCCACATCCCGACCTCAGATCGCCCGTACATTATTTTTCCTTTCATTTTTGTTATATTCTCTTCCATTTCCAATGGGTTTCTACGGGGTGGGTTACTACGGGGTCCTACTATGATTTTGTTTGGTTTCAAAAATTATAGACCCTGGTCTATAAACCTGTGTAAGCTTTTAATAATAATAGACTTTGGTTATTTGTATGATCACAAGACGCGACGGCGCGGCCGGCGGGCGGCGGCGGCGGGCGGAGGTAAGCTGCTTACGCCTTTCAGCAGTTACCGCGCGACGGCTGCGACGTGAACGATTACAGAGTTACGACTGCGATCATTCATCTACGATACACTAGAGTTGACTAGAGTATATTGAAGTGAGCGGTCATGTTGCGCACGCCACATGCGAGTTTATGGTACGAAGCAGACAATTTTTTCGTAGCGTTAAAATTTTAAGTCAGAACAGAATACATCAGAAGCGTGAACACAGTTTTTAAATATTTTTGCTTTTATAATATTGAAATTAAAGAACTTTTACGAACCTGATCTAACGAAATGAGCTTATTGTATCTTTTGTTCTGGCAATGCGGTGATTTGGGCGGAGTTTTAATAATAATAGTGAATAAAAGCGTTGGTGGACCGCACGCATTGTCGGCCGATTTCTCTCCCCTTTGCCCTGAACCCGGCCGACTATGCTATTGCCGGACTTATCCACTGTAACCTAGAGTTATTGTACCATAATCATCATCTGTAAATAATTAATTAATAATTCGTTTATTTTCAAGAATATGGCGTACATTAGCGTGTCTTAATGTTACAAAGAGCGGCATACTCTCCTTCTTCAACGGCGTGGAAATATCGTGAAACCTTAACTACTCAGCCGAGTAACTTGATTTAAATGCCGAGTGCTCGATTAAACTAGTGATAGACCTTTATTTTCAGTAACTTAGTAGACATAAGAAAGCAGTTAACATTTATTAATTTAATTAATCGAATTTAATATATTAGTAGATAAGTTAATAATAATAATATGTTATTGGCAACTATCGCATTGGATTTGGATTGAGTGTGTAAGAATAGTTGTGAAGTAAAAAAAATTACATTAAAAAAAATACAATAGAATACTGGAACAGACAAAACATTAGCACTAAACTTGTAATCAATATTGGTTATTTAATACAGGAAAGTAGAGTCACAGATTGTTTATCTGATGAGTCTCAGATAGCCTATCTCATCATATAGCCTTTCTGATAAGTCTTAGATATACATAAAAATAACTTTTATGTCTCAGATAGCCTATCTGATGAATTTTAGATATACTTCAAAAGTTTATCTGATCAGTCTCAGATAGGTTACCTGATGAGTCTCAGTAGCCTTTCTGATGATTATCGGATGGCCTATCTGATGTCTCAGGCTGCTTATCTGATGAGTCTTAGATAGCTGATGAGTCTCATCTGAAATTTCTTTGTTGGTTCATATTTTATTTCATATTTTTTTAGAATAGTACAAATTGAAGTATAAAGGAGCAGGGTAGAGGTAGGACCCTATGCTTTATAAATAGTCGAAGAGAAGAATTTTTTTGCTTTGAATATTTTATTGACATCAACAGAATTACCCGTATCGAAGCACCGATGGAACATAGCCATGATATGCCGCCAAAGCACTTTCTTGGTTTGCAACTAATCGTAAGCGACTAAGGGCAACCCGAATTCGTCCCATTAAGTACAAACTTTATCGACGTGCTTCTTCCAGTTTAGATTCTTATCGATAGTAATCCTAGAAAATAAGTAGAATCTACTTGCGGTAGGTACGGACACGTTCATAAATTATATTGACACTCTTTGATGGACTATTAAAAGAGTAAAAATGCACAATACAACTTTTCTAGATTTTCTTTCAAATTATTGTATTGAATAACATTCTTTAGTTCCTTAATTAATCCAAATTATATTTATTTATGCACTTAATTAATAGCGTAGCATCGTCGGTGAATAGAATGCAATCGTGGCTTAGTGCTTCTGGAGGGTCCTTTACGTAAAACAAAAAGAGTAATGGTCCCAAACCACTTCCTTGTGGAACGCCCGAGCTAAGACTGAACAGTAGGTTTTTTTGTTTTTTCTATTGTTGACACTTCTGCGTATTGTTCCCGTGAATGGAGAACGTTAGAGAGAGCGTGATTTGAGCCCCTAACACCATCCCTTCGCAAATTGCCGAGTAGCCGGCCATGGCAGACATAATTAAAAGCAAAATGAATGTACCCTTTACGATGGGATCCCAGACAGATGGTAAATACCAACCATCTACTATATTTTGTAGAGTTGGTAGAGGTTTTTGTAAGTTTGGTAGAGGTATTTTTTAGATTTTTAGACTTAAAAAAATAATTCCTTAACCTTAATGCCGTCTGTAACTTAATTTAATTTTAATCTTTTGACTGTTATGGGTAGCGTTGAATGTATAAAATAGCATCTGGAGTGCATTTGGCCGTCCCGACTGTCAGCGGCGGCGGTGGCGAGCTCTCCACTCAGCGAGCATCGAAACTGAGCTGATTTCCCAGGAGGAGCGCGAGCCGATCACTTGCACGACTTATCAACACGCACGGCCCGCGCGGGACCAGCTTGATACTTTGATTTCAGAACAAGGCAACACGTGTATTATATGTTTCATAAAATCGGCCACGAGGGAGCGGTTCAGGCGTAAGCAAGCTCAAACTGGACGCGTTGAAGAGCAATTAGTGTTTGGTTAGTCGTCTGTGCTCAGGGACGAAAATAAGCAATTAGTGTGCATGTTAATTAGTTGATTGCGCTGTCTCTAATACAGTCAGAATAGGTCGCATGTCATTGGTTTACGAATTCAATATTAGCTTAAATATACCACCAATCGAAGTAAATTCTCATTATACCTATATTACAACTCATCGTGGAGCTAAAACTTTAAGAAAATACTGCGACCACCCCCGAGACTACTGTAGATACGTTAAGCCGAGGGATTATTTGCAAAGCGGCCATCCATTCAGCTCCTAAAAGCTATGCGACACGGCGACAAGGAAATGAGTCAGCGACGTCCACGCGGTGAGGCCGTCACGAGCGCGCGACGAGTACGCGACGAGTACGCCACGAGTACGAGACGAGTACGAGACGCAGGAGGCGAGGCCGCGACGTGCGCCGCCTGCTGATCAGCATTGCGCCGCTTCAGCGACGGCACGATCCTCGCTGTATGTGAACTCGACGAGAAATATATTCAAAGCATTCTCAAATTAATATTGCAGTTTGCTGTCTATTGTATTGATCATTACCGATGTGCTAAGTACTCACACGATAAATCATCTGTCAAGAATTATCTTATCTTATCTTATCTTTGAGATTTGTCCAATCTTATCAGTGTCACCTTCCATATGTGGAAGTGCAGCAGGTTGGCACTCACGTCAGGATAAACATTAATTAAAACTAATGTATAAAATAAAGGCGAATAGATCCGTAAAAGTTGTTTCATTTAAATACATGTTTAATGTATGATGGTGCAAGTAAATTTCATATCAACGAAATAAAATTATAACAGCAGCGCAACCGATGACTTGATCCGATCCGAACTTCTCGGAGAATCTAGTAGAAAACTTCCGAAGGTGCTTCGTTTCACACGGCTTGAGGAACCCTTTAAGTTTCTCACCGCCCCCAAAAAGTCCAGTGAAGCCAAAAATATCATCTGAGGAATCAGCAAACTCTCTCCAAAAAAAAGCAACCGACGAGCTTCAGTTGTCTGTGGCCGTGGTCCGGCCGCGTCGTCTCGGCCGCGGACGGCGACAAACATGTGCGGGGATGCGGCTCCGTCCCGGCGCTTGCGACAGGAATAGAACAATCGATGATGCGATCGCAACCGAACCGCTCGTGTCGGCACGCGACTAGCCCGGCGAGCCCGGCGTCCGGCGACTGGCGACCGGCAACCGGCCGGCCGGACCCAGCGCGCGCTCGATCATGATGGACCTATTTTAATTTCAATTCCTCTGAACACGACTTCGATAAATCATGCTTCTCAGGAGGCGTGAAAATGTCTCCTGGCTGACTGTAATAGATTGCAAGCACTTATCAAAAGCAGAAAATAATGAATATTTTATTTTAAGGGAAAATTCTAAATGTTTTAAAATTCACTCATCGAGGGCATCCTTTGGAAATCGTCCAAAGCAATCATCAAATCGAGAACTAGGAATAGAATCTGCAGACAATGCGGCGGGGGCGGGGGCGGGGGCAGCGGCACGGGAGGCTCGGCAAACACGGCGCCTCCGCCGGCGCTCAACCGAAATAGAGGAATTTAATTCGAAAGCTTTTAGAGGCGATCGCTGCAAAGTTTAATGTAAGGGAAAGAAAAAACTGTTTGATTGCTTTTAAAGTTACCCTACGGCGCCGTCTTCCCACCTGCTTCATATTGAGAGAAAAGACGAAAGTGCCAGAATTTCTATACATTAAGTTAATTTTAAGCCAATTAAAATAAATAAGAATTTGAGATATGAAAAAAAATATATAACATCATAACGTGTTTCCAATGCACTATGAGTTTCTTTAAAAAAATATAGGCGGTCAGTGCAGCCGCCCGGATTGCGGAAGACCAGGTTCAGGAATCGAACCTGGGTCTTCCGCAATCCGGGCGGCTGCACTGACCGCCTATATTTTTTAAAGAAAAAGGAATAAATAGAAGTCGTTGGGGGCCAAGTCGGGGCTGTACGGCGGATGACCTGTTAATTCGATCTTTTGATCTTCCAAATACTGAGTTGTTTCGGCCGATGTGTGGCAGCTAGCATTGTCATAATGAAGAAGGATTCTGCGTTGTCGGTTGTTCTTTCTTATTTCTTCAGACTTCAGGCAAACAAATGGTCGTGTACTATTCAAAATTAACCGTTTTACGATTCTCTAGTGGCACTGTGTCCATTTATACCAAAAAACAAGCGACCATTTGCTTCAAAGTGTTTTTTGAACGAATGACTTTTGTTGGGTTCGGCTCATCTTCGAAAACCCAAACCATTGATTGTTGTTTAGTTTCAGGATAATACGCATATATCCAAGATTCATCACCTGTGTAGATATTATAGACAGCTTATGACGCACCCTGATTGTACTTTTGTAACATTTTTTTACACCAATCGACATGAGCCCGTTTTTGGTCAATTCTCAAGTTGTGCGGAATCCAACGTGTACAATTTTTTTACAGCTAAATGTTCGTGTAATATTTTATATATACACGTCATACTAATGCCCAGAGACGCCTTTATCTTGCGATATGTACCATGACGATCTTGCATTATTAGTTCCCGCAAAGCATCAATATTTTGAGGTACAACAACCGATTTAGGGCGACCTTTTTTAAATTCGTCCGTAAGCACAGACCGCCCACGATTAAACTCACTAACCCTCTGGTGTATCACTACACAGTAGCTTTTGATGGTGCTTCGTCCCCAAAAGTCGAAGTGAGTTGATCAATACACTGTTTTTGAGTTAGCCCTCGCCAAAAATCGTAATAAATCATAGCACGTGCCGCTTTTTTGCTCGACTTGGCGGGGGCACTGCCGTGCCCCCAAATACAAGGCTTGCTCGTTTAAAGGTATTAGATAAGCGTATTAGTTGTAGGCTAACACTTCCTTTGCTGTGGTTAGCGCCCGCCCGGTGACTACCTCTCACCGCGCGCTGTCACATCACAACTGTTTTGGTCTGCTACCGCATGCCGCTGTCACACTCGAGGACGGCCCCACCACCGCACTGATTAGGTTTCGGTCACCAACAGCACCCTTCGGAAACAGAACGTATTGCCTCGCTCTCAATCAAACGTCGGACATGTAATTGGATGGCCATTGTAATATTAAACTCTGGAGTGACAAATTAATTACGATGAAACGCGAGCCGCAGCCGTCGTGAAATATTGATGGATGTCCCGGATGTCGCAGTTTCAGATAGGCGGGCGCCGGCTTTTACCGGCCACTACTTCCCCAATGCCAACCGTTGTCACGTCGCGCGTCGGAGTGCTCTCCTGTGACCTCGTTTTTGTCCTGATGTGAGGTGTAATGTGGTACGAGTATAACGTGTGTCAAAATGATTTGTTTCTTTGTTGATGCGCTTGTAACCAAAAACATCTTGATCGAGGCCATAGCCGCTCTAAATTGTATTTATTTTACAAGCTTTTATTTAACTTGCAATGTATGTATGTATGTATGTTTGTTCGGGTGGAATCTTGCAACTCAATTTTGAAGCAGATATCTTCAACCGATTGAGCTGAAATTTTGTATACACGTTCAGTTTGGATGACAATGCATGGTTAACTGTGTTACATCATTCTAAGTCTAACATGGCGGCACACCCAAGATGGCGGATTAATTATTTTAAATGCATTCCTACAATATGGGTATCAAATGAAAGGGCTTGCTGAGAATAACTCGAAAAATAAAGTGACGTCACTCTAAATCCAATATGGCGGACTAAGCTTTTGAAACGTGTCCAGCGATAACTAAAAAGTAAAAAATAAACTAAAAATGTTTTAGCCATTTTATTAGTTTTTAAATATAAAGATTAGGTAATACGAATAAGCCGGTAAACAAAATATATATTTTCTCAAACTATCATATACGCGCTGTCGTGTATTGTGTCCCGTACCACAGCACAAGGAAGAAGTATTCCATAACTTGTTCCTCAAAACAGTTTGAGGAACAGGCCTGTACTGTGTTGCTATCAGTGCGATTGTTTTTTTTTTAAATAAATAATGCTGTTGACCTCAATCTGAAGTAAGTTTGCCCAGAAAATGCCAGTTTACTCTCTTACTTCAAAAGACGAGATTTAGATACACAGACGCGCTGGCAAGTTGGCAACGCATTCCACTCTACGAATAACAACTAACTGAGATTCCACTGCTCGGCGAGGCGGGCACGGTGAAAGAGATGACGTGGAGGAGTTGCTGTGTGTTGTGATGAAGGAAAGGACATCGTGGAATAATTTCATGAAGCTGCTTGCAGCGATTTACGTAAGTATGGGCTTTGAAGTTTAGCCTCTAGCGGGGGCTTTATTGCCCGTGATCCCTTTGACTCTGCGGTCCACTAAGTTGCACAGATGTGATTTTATGAATATCGAAAATTGGCAAGTTATTTTATGAATTATAATATTGCTTGCTATAAAATTGATAGAAGGTTTGACAGAAGGTGCGAGTTCTAATCCAGCTGGTGCTAGTAGAGGTGTGAGGTCCATGCCGATGGCGAGCGGCGGGATGGTGGAGAGTGGCCGTGGACGTAACTTTACGGCACATGAGCCAAGCAACATTACAAGTTACATTTGAAATCGTTTTTTGAATCGTCATGCCATTCTGAAAAACATCGTTAGTACTTAATGCCAGGTTGAAATAGATGCACTTCAATGGCTTTTGTGAATAAATTCGAGGTAGTAGCAGGTAATGCAGAGAAAGGAAATTCTACATTCTGTTAACACTGTTTACTTACAAATTGCACAGGCAGCGCCGCCGCCGCCGCCGCCGCCGGTCTAGAGAACATTCAACCAAATTCAAATGGAGAGGTCAGATGTGAAAGCGCGCTCACTGCTGAGTGCACACGAAAGGGGTCGAGACCCGGCATCAAAGCATTCAAACTCGCCTATAGCGTGTACACACTTAAATTTACTAAAACTTAATATTTCGTTAAAATTTCTAAACTAAAAAACTTTCCCAATCGTAAACTTAAAAAGTATTTCACCATTTTTTTCAAAGATATTATCAAAATTGTATGAACCTTTGAAGGCTGTTACACTAAGTACAAAAATATTTTTTATTCAGCACAAGGAAACAAATGGAAAGCGAATGTCACTTTGTAAACAAGAGTAGACTGCTTACCCACACATTTTTGTTAATAATTCATATCTGTTACTCCTCCGCCAGCGTCTGCGTCAGACGAAGTAAAACCACATTATAAATACTACATGGCTTCGTGTGCTACGAGCTCTCGACTAGTGGCGTTGGGATGGTGCTTGGTTTGTGTACACAAGAGTAATTGCATGATTATGGCTTAAAAAGTGATTTGCTGGTTTCACAGTCAACAATTTCCATCACACTAGCCAATAATTAAAAAAAAAAAAATTTTTTTGGTTAATGTGCGTCTGAAACAGTTCCTAACATGTTTAGGCAAGGGTCTTGCATGCAAGGGAATAAGACCGCGGTTTTCTAACAAGGCAGCCGCAGCCTCAACCTAAAGGAGCCATTCTTTTATATTTCTTTAGATTCTGCATAAAGTTATTGGCTGGCTTGATGCACGTGTAAATCGCTCATTGCATTGGAAAAATAATAAAAAGTATTCGTTATGTTATAGTAAAAGATAAAGACCCGTGGGCGGACGCGGGCGCGGGCCCGGCCGGCGACAGTTATTTTTGTGCCTCCGGTCCTCCAGGAGTGCTGAGCGCGCTCGCCGCTTTATCGGCTAAATGGCTCTCGAGGCGAGGGCTCGTAAGCGCTGTTAATTATGTCGAGATGCGGCAAAGGTGTGTCCGGACGGCCCCGCCTCTTCTTCACTTTCCGATGTATTACCCTCTTCTCGAACTAGTGAGACTATATTTGTTTCCATCCTCGTGGTCTTATCTAATTATGAGCACAGAACAAAGATAGTTTCCGTGTGTTTTTGAAAAGTTTGTTTGAAACTCCGGCCTGCCCCGCGTCACAAAATAAGGAGGAAACAGAAGGTAAGGTAATAAATACCATGCTCGAGAAGCTCACACATAGACCTCTTGCGCAGACACGGATCTCGGAACAGCTCGGAACAGTCAGCGCGAGCAGTTGCGAGATTCCGTGCCCGTGACAGGTTGTCTATGCTTTTGCATAAAGCTTACCTTCTGCAGTCTCCTTATTTTGTGCCCGCGTTTAGTGTTGTTGGCAACAACTAGATAGGAGTTGCGGGCGCAAGTTTGCTGCATTAGACAAGCGCGCAGTCGCCGCGCCCGCCGCCGCTTGTGACGCCGCGGGTGCTCGCGTGCGGCGGCGGCGGTACATCATGGCTCGTCTAGCAAAAAGTTGAAACAGCGTCGTCCCATGCCCGGCGCGGCGTGGCGGGCGCGGCGCAGCCTTGGGCCCGCGCCCGAGCGCTAATCGTGCGTGACGTCATCAATTTCCTAGATTGGTTTCGTGCGTATGTAACATAGAATCATCTTTGTAATCGGCCAGTCGGCCGGGTTGATTGACGACCGCCCCGCCCCGCGCCCCGCTCCCCGCCCCGTGCCCCGCTCCCGCGCCGCCGGCGCCGCGCCGCCTGCCACCATCACAAAATAATGGGAATGTAATTTGTGAACAATAAAAGATTGATTCATTAATTCTACTGACATTTATTAAAAACTGCTTGAGTGATAGCTGTGATGGAAATCTGTCGTTAAATTAGAAATCCGTTAAGTAAGACGGTCGCAGTTGTTATGATAGAACACTTACATTATAACCTTTATTGGTAAATGTTCAGCGATTTTAAAGATAAATCATGCGATAAAAACACGTTGGTTGGACGCGCACAGTGTCTGACCAAACAAAACGTTGGTACAGCGGGTTGACGCGCGTGTCTGTCCATATACTACAGCAAACGCTACATCATCATCATCATCACAAGTGGGCAATGACTCGCTCGTGGGAATAGCTACAATAGCTTACAGATAATAGCTTTGTACTGTCCGATTCTAAAGAAGCCCTCGAAGAATCGGAGATATGAAAAATCCAGTATTATTAGTGAAATAATTTAAAAAATCGGTTCCGTAGTTACAGAGATTCCCCCTTTCATACCAACAATAATACTTATCTTACCTCATTATAAGATTATTAAGTTATTTATTAGGGTAGATAAATTAATGAGTAATTATTAACGGGATTCTTACCTCGTTTATTACTTGTGAGTATCCAATATGTAAAAATCGGATACTCACAACACAAGTACGTATAAGTAAGAATCCCTTTAATTGGATAGTATTGTATTGATTATTATATGTTTACTTAATGTTGTAAAATTTCCATAATAAATACATAAAAGATAAAATATGCAAAACTATTGGACGTGTGTTTGTTTATTTTCTTCAATTAGGTCACGTGAAATGAAATGAAATTTGTTTCACAGAGCATACCCCGGATTAACACATGGGATTATTTAATGCGGTTAATTACATTGTTCGCGGGACAAGGCCTAATCGCTTTTGTGCTGGCGTGACGAACTTCGTTCGGGAAAATGGAGAACTCAAGCAAAACACTCATTAAATATTCATTATAAGATTTTCATATTAAGAAAAAACTTATTGTTATTACAAAATAGTATTTATCGCTACAGTAACGCGTCGTGTTGAGTGAGAACCTTTACCATTTTTTCGAAGTCGGATAAAGAAAACACTAAGTAAAATAAACAAGTAACTAAACCGATTCCCTGCGTGGGATCAATTATAAACATTCCAATGCGTATACGGAAATCAACCGTTATCGGCACAAGATATGAAAATAAAATCTTGTAAGATATTCAAAACAAATTAATACTCAAAAGCCTTATCGAGTACAACGTCAAATAAAACAAATAGTGATAAATAAACAAGCCCAAAAGTTCGCTGGCCACGGCATTGTCATAGCACTCGCATGAGAACAGCTTTTTTAAACAAGAAACTACACAGAGCTCAACAAACATGCAAACAAACAAACAAACAAACAGTATTAAAAGTTGATATTGCGTCGGCCGGCCGCTGCTGCTCCGTCCGACGCGCCCGCACTTTGAAAATAACACGTAATCCATAAACACTGTTACCAACTATATCCTTTGCCGACGCTCCGTTATGATGATAAAACGACAAAGTTTACCGGTTATGATGATAAAACGACAAAGTTTACCGGTGTTTGTTATCTTGCACAGCATGTTTTCACAGAAATTGTTTTTATTCAGATGTAGCTTCGGGCAAATGGAAATCCAGGTGAAACAGGTGGTTCGAAGCAATGTTTGAGCAATCGGCTCGTAATAACAATACTCGCACCGCTGCTTGCCGAAGCCGAGCCGTTCACAGGTCGTTTACTTATGTATAGCGGCGGCGGCCACATTTACAACTTCGGCCGGCACCGGCGACCACCCGGGGCCACCGGCGATCAACCGGGGCCACCGGCAACCACGCGGGACCACCAGCGACAACCAGTGCCATCGACGATCACTCGGGACCACCGGCGACTCCGCGAGACCACCGCACCGGCACCGCACCGGCGCGGCGCCGCGAACATTCTCCGGCGCGCGCCTTGGCGAGCCAACTATTACAAATTCAGTAGTAGATCCGTATAAGATGTTTCATTCCGATGTGTCGCCTGTCAACTTTATGTAACAAACACGAGTCGGCAAACAGGCGCCGACGAGTGAACGTGCCGCTTCATCAGTTCCATGTAATTGAAATGCGGAGAATGCTTTCGATGGAGACCGAACAATTGGTTTTTCATGAAAAAGGTTGATTGCGATTCAAACAAACTTTTGGGATTGTCCCTTTGGGAAGCAAAAAATATAAATTTCATATTTTACCTGTAACTTTTGTAGCTTTCGATTTAGATTCCGTTTGATTTAAGTCAATTCAATGTTATCATGTTTGTTTACAAATAAAGGTAGCTACGCCTATGTACGGTCTTACAGCGCACATTATTGGCACCGCACAAGTGAAGGTTACGCGTCAGCTGTTTCGCTCGCCTTGAATTATCATGATTTCCGTATTGATACGTGATAACAAGTCAGCTGTGCAGTTTACCTTTTAACTATAATAATAATAATAAGTAATAATTTATTTTTCATATAAAATCACACATATAAACAGAATAGATAAATTCTTATAGATAAAACATATTGAATTTTTGCCTGTACTAGGAAAATCCTGTGATTCAGGCGACCATAGGCTAGTATATTGAAAGAAAAAGAAAAAAAGATAAATTAAAATTAATAAAAACACAATTCATCACTTACAATTAAATCCACATAGTATAATTATGCATAATTAAAGTTTTAACAATTTAGAAGGAATTACAAGAGAAACATAACTATAATAGTACCTAATTCTAGCCCAACATATTATTAAAAATAATTATAAATTAGACACTTTATTTTGATACTACAAGTAACTTCTCTGTATCTTCATAGGACATGGGTTGCAAAATATCTTTTACTTTGTTCTTACAGTTGGTATAACTAAGGGGAAATATGGCACCGATTTTTAATAACCATAACTAGGCTCATAACCATAACTGTCTGCATAACTCTTACAATTCAACATGTACCTGCCCGATAATAGAAGAAGTTAGCTCCTTAAAGTACCTCGGGTTGATAGTAGATAATAAACTCGACTGGGAGCAACACATTGAGCACGTTTGTAACAAGTTAAGACAATTTCTAGCAAATATTGTAATTCTTAAAAACAGAATACCCTTCAAGGTCAAACTAATGTTGTACAATGCTTTGGCTGAATCAGTTATCCAATATGGCCTTAGTAGCTACGGTCGTACCTACAAATCATATTTAAATCAAATATATAAGCTACAAATTAGAATACTTAAAAATTTAGTTTCAGTTAAACTTAAAAATCAATTTCGTAATGACGAGAGTAATTTCTTTAAGTATTGTAAAATCCTGCCCATAATGACTCAATTTAGGTTATGTTTTCTAAAACAATATTTTTTTAATAATGAAGTCCAAACTGAGCGGCACCACCCTGTATATACCCGAGCAGTCGCCGAGCGCCGGCTGCGTACTACTCGAGCCAACAATACGTACGGCGAGCGGACCGCGGCATACCTTACGCCCAGGTTTATTAACGAAATACCCTCTGATTTACGAAAAAGCATTACGACGAACAATATCAAATCGAAACTTAAAAATCATTTCATAAATAACGTGAATATTGTTGAAGCTTAGAGATGAATTACCAGTTACTTTAACCTATAGTAAGTACATTGTAAATGGCGAATTGGGCGGGGGTTGGCGCAAATTACATATTAATATAAAATATGCCTTTAATGGGCGACTGGCGATGACCCCTGTCTAGGTATTTGTTTATTTATAATAAAACGCGAAAGTTTAAAAGTGCATATTTATAAGTAGATACTTGTGAACTTATATTGTATTATCGATGTAGATAAAACGGCATTAACACAAACCTCAGTGGTTTTAAATGCCGTAATAATTTTAAGTAATTATGTTATTCATCAATAATAAATTTAAAAAAAAAAATAAATTTAATACTTTCATTCAAGGAGATCAACATCAACTCTTATCGAGAAAAGAACCGTCGGCTATTTAAGTTGTAACTTAACTTAAACTAAAGTGTAATAAATCTGTAGTGTCGGACGTATTTTCTCTCTTAACTTATCTCCATACTTAGGTATGGAGAGTTGTAGTTAGCTACAACTAACTTCAACTGTGCTTGTCGCCGGCAACTACGCGCCAGCAACAAGAGCAACAAGAGTGGTGTCTGCGGTCAACTAAGCGGACACCCTACCTACATTCTGGTAACTATCCAGTACTTAACTAACTTAACCGGGCCGGTCACCGTGAACCACGTGCCAGCCCAACAATAACTTCTACACAACTTCTGCGTGTACGGTGTTCGTGGTCAACCAAGCGGATACCCTACAGCCTAAGTCCCCGAGGCTTAGCCGCGGCAAAGTGATGACGAATACAGATCTAGTAGATATTGATAGTCGAACACGTAGGCACTTGCTAAAATAATAAAAGGAGCGTATATGTGTCGTCTACCGATGGTGCTGCAGCCTTTTCGGAAACGGTCAAACAATATATTGTAATCCTACATTTTAACCGCTTCTGTGGTCTAGCGGTTAAGGGCACGAGTCTCAGACCCAGTGATCCCCGAGTTCGTCTAAAGATGTCGCCATAACATCAATGCAAGTAAGCAGCGGAGCACTCGCCCGCTGCTGCTGTTTGCCGCTGCTTGCCGTTGCTTGCCGACCCGAGACGAGGGGACTGTTTGGACTGTTTGGACGCGTAACTGAATTCAGTGCCTCGCGAGTGTGAGTGCAAAAGTAGCTAATATCGAATGATACATATTACAACTTAAATTCCGTTTAGCGGCTTAGGTAAGCCTTGTGGATTATTACAAGTCATATAGGGTAAACCGTTTTGTCAATAGTGATTTATTTAAATGTATGCATAATGAAAACGGAGTACCTACTGAAATCTGTATAATAAATTATTGATGAACACGTCTCGTGGATACATAGCAGCCGCTAAGTAATTATCTTTAATTGAAGAACAACTTTACATTATTACATGTCAAGGTCACACCAACGCCGGCGGCGGCGCCTGCGGCCCACCAATCTTACAAGGCAAATTTCAAATTGCCCAACTCCCTTAAAAAAAATCTTCAAAAACAGGTTCTTAAGAAAGTTGCATTGCGCACAATAACAAGAAACATCGTTAAAATAATCCCTTACAGCGGCTCCGAAGAAAATATTATGCTGGATAATAGTTTTTTCAGCAAATTGAATACACCTGCCAACAGATATCAGGGCGTGGAGTTATTTTCAATTACGGCGCTTGCGAAATGTATCTGGGTTAGTGTGGCGCCGCCGCCGCGCCGCGCCGCCGCCGCCGTCCGCCGTCCCGCGGCTGCCGGACCCGGACAATGAAATGCAATTTTCCCCTCGAACCGGCCGTGGAGCCGCGCGCCGATAGCCGCCCGCGCTTCTACACCTAAAATCTTAAAAGTCAATTTTATCAATATCAAACTACTTTGTCAACGATTAAATAAAAAAAATAACTGCAAAGAGAAAAAACTGAAAAGAAAAAACAAGCTTCACGATCCCAGAATTCAATTTGAGCAATGTTGAATGCAACGTGAAATATTTCCTTGTCCGATACGTTGTATTAAATATTAAAATCTATAATAAATGAGTATTTATAAATACATTAAATATTGATAGTTGTCGAAGACGGGGACAATCATCAACCAGGCGCCGTGGCTAGCTCAATTAAATCCGCACTCTCTTTGGTTGGTGATTGTCCCCGCCTGCGACTACTATCAATATTCAATGTATTTATAAATACTCGCATCACATCGCATGAATACACAATGTATCTATATAAATAATATCTCACAAGCAATAGTATATTATATGAAATTAGATTGTTTAGTGTGATTGCCAAGTTATGCTATTTATTTAAAACATTAAAAAAAATATTGAGAACTTGTTATAACATGGATCTCACAACTTTTTACGGTAGAAGAACTGAGTTGCGAGACTTGGTTTTTTTTACAAGTTTGTTTTAATGGTATTTAATTTTTTTTTTTGTAGATAGTCCTACTTTTCTTCCTTTCCGGTACCATCTAGGTACCTATCTACACCTTTTATTCCATTATATTATACATACAGGTACACTGATTCATCAACTGCAAATGTAACTTTGTAATCTTATACATTTATATGGGATTACAAAGTTATTTATGCAGTTGGTGTATCTAGAAAACTGGACCGAAATTGCAAAATATTTTAGTTTTTCTTTGATTTAAACACTAAACACTCATTGTATTCTGAATTTAAAGCTTCTATGGCTGCTAGAAGTGCCTTAGAGTTTTGATGATCGGTCAGTCAGTCAGTGAGTGACAAAATTAAGAAACTTTGACTAGTTATAATTCTTAAACTACTGATTCAAATTGAATAAAATTTGAAATATACCGTGTTTATACAATTCCTGCGTGGTTATTGAAATTCAGGCTTCTAGTTTTATCCACAACGAAGTTATAGGGGGTCGAAAATGACCTGAACTGTTTCGAGAAAAGGATGGTACGGCCGTACCGCTTTTTTGCTCGACTTGGCGGGGGCACTGCCGGGCCCCCAGAAAATATTTTGCTTAACAAGTAAGGTGAGTCTACGTGGCGGCGTATAACCTTGTACAATAAAATTTAATCCTTTTTGATTTGATAGTACCTTTGGGCCGTGCTATCCAGTTTAAATATCTCGGTCGTAATACGATCATGATACGATCGGTTATACGATCGATACGGTTATGATACGATCACGGTAGTGACTGAGACTTTGGATGACAATTGTGATATTGCAAGGGAGCGCAGGACACCGTCGGTTCGTGGCAATATGCTGAAGCATAGGTTTGCGCGCTGCACAGTAGGGGTTAAGTTAACTCTATTGAAAGCCTACTGCCAAAACTTTTATAGTAGCGGACTATGGTGGCATTTTAACAAAGGGACCTACAGTGCCTTGCGGGTCATGTACAACAATATTTTTAGAGCACTGTTAGGCCTTCCTCGGTTTTGCAGTGCATCCGGCATGTTTGCTGATGACTTCTATACGTGAATGCGGAAGACGTCCTACACCTACTCCCTTTACCGTCGCTTTCGGGAAGGGCCTAGCAGTGTTCTGAAGATGATATCGGAGAGGCTCGATACTCCCTTTTTTGCCCGTTTCACTGGTTTGTATGTAACATATTCAAAGCGGTGAGGCGAGCCTAATTTTTGTGTACACCTATGGACTCATTTGTCTGATGTACGGGATCCGTACATTAACTGATAGAAATGATAGGATAAATTTATTGTTATATAAAATTACACTTTAACTGCTATTGATAAAACTTATATGATGCTAAGTTAATGATCAATGAGTAGGTACACGACTACATTGCTTACTGTGAACTAACTATAAATTTATTACAAAATATTCACAGCGGGCGTAAGTTGCTGACCGCGCGATATGTACGGTCATTGCACCGTACAGTCTGAAAATAAATGAATTTTATTTTTATTATTTTTTTATGCATTCGTCACCCTTAAAACAGCCAAACAAGCGATGTTCTCGGTTGGTGTCAGGTTTCAACAGAAGGATCTTCTTAATAAGACAATCAATCGGAAATAAAGAGTTTCTTTCT